>OY776276.1:103445708-103988208 GCA_963675445.1 Linnaemya vulpina
GTCGGCCATAAAAAAAAACTGTCAAAACCATGCTGGCATGAAAAATGTAAAAAAAAATTATTTATAACTCTAGAGTTACATAAAAGAAACTTGATAAGCACGCAAATTATTTAACGCACTGATATGATTTCATTTTATTAAAGTTTTAGTTGTTAAACTAAATAACTTTCTTCCGGCGTGGCAAGACCTGAACCGCCTTGACCCATAATTTAAAAAAAAAAAAAAAATTAATGATTTTACAACACGCAGCCTCATGACATCATGTTGCAGCCTCTTTTAAAACTCTATTGCAAATTTATTTGTATTTCAAAGCGCTTTAAAAAAAATATGAGACTCCACTTGATTTTATCAGAAGAGTCAAGAGAGAATAAATCAATATTTAGACTCATTGAGCGAAAAAAAAATTTTCCAAGTTCTTTTTTATCTATAAAATAATTGTATTATAAATTGTAGAAAAAATTCTAGAATTCTAGAAAAAAGTGCAAAAAGTGATCATGAATTCTCTGATTTTCTGCTGCGTGCAATTTTCTCAGCCTCGTTTGCACTGCAAAACAAAAAACTTAAATTAAATATTTCTAAATATTAATAACTCTGTCTCGACTGCTTGAATGTCAGTCAACTACTCACGAGCGTATCTAAATAAAAAATAAATTGTTTGTTTCACTTCAAGTACACACTTGTAGCACAGTGTAGAGTTCAAACATTTCAAAAGTCCGATTGCTTAACTGGCAAGTAAATTAACTCAGTTAATTAACATTATTTTAATAGCAAATTTGCATAGACGGTGGATTTTGAAACGTAAAAAAAATTAAATTAATTAATAACAATAATGAAACGAGGCCAGCTTTGCTATTTATAAAAAACATTTTCTTCTATTAAATTTTTTCACAGTGTATAACATTTAAAGCCAGTTGTAGATACGCTGTCCTTTAATTTTATTAGAAATTATTGTTTTCAATTCGCGACACCACGAAGGAATCGCTGTTGTCATTCTTCAGCGGAATTTTTACAGAAAAAACCCGGTATTTTGTATATAAAAATAATGCACATACTTTTGTGGAACACTTTTAAATGTCTTATTGTCCATCAATATTAAAGAAACGTACATAATATGAAAGGTATTTTTGTGTAGATAGACAAAAAGAAAAATGTTTTTAAAATCTCAGAATAGGAACCATAAAAAGCGGCTTTTTCTGAAATTTTTCTTGAAAAAATCCAAGCGTTTATTCTCTTTCGAGAAGTTTGTGTCTCACTCGCACACCTCTGATAACTATAAAGAATTACGCTTCGTCTGAAAAAATTTTTCATAATAAACCACGTTGCCATGACAGCAGAATTTATGTATATCTTTTTCGTTATACCAACTTACTTAGGCACTCTTGCCGTTCTCTGTTATGTCTGTGAAATTCATTCTTTAACAAAAAAACAATTTTTTTTGCTTTGTGGTGGTGAATTATTAAGAAAATGAGAGTTTCTATTGGTTTCACAAAAAAGATCCATGAAAGTGCCGGGAAGCGTCTGGGATTTTTGGGACTTCGGCCAAGATTTTTGAGAATACATAAATACAACCCTTGTGGGAGCTCGAAAGAGATTAATCAGGCGAATTTTTAAGAAAAAAACTACGCAGCTGTTTTTTCGGGGAAGTTTCAGGGAGCTTCTGAGATTTTGGGGATGCCAATCAAAGCTTTTGGGAAAGCAAAAACATATCCTCTGTGGTAGAGCGAGGGAGATTAATCAGACGACGAGTTTTTAAGAAAAAAACTTCGGAGTTGTTTTTCCGGGGGAAGTGTCGGGGAGCTCCTGTGATTTTGCGGATTTCAGTCACAGCTTTTGGGAATGCAAAAATATACCTTCTATGAAGGAGCGAGAGAGACGTTTTTAAGAAAGAACTTCACCGCTGTTTTGCCCGGGAAGTGTCGGGGAACTTCTTACTACTTAGACACTCTTGCCGTTCTCTGTTATGTGAATGACATTAATTTTATAACAACAAAAATGCAAAACACTCTTGTGTAAACTTTTAAAATCCCCCATATAATAGCAGGAAAAATGATAGGAAGTAAAAAAATTCTGCATGTTTTCCAAAAAATAAACCTGCATTAGAGCCACCAAAATGGGCACTCTTGCCGATCTCTGTTATGTGAATGATATTCATTTTATGATCTTTGAAGTGTCGTTGATTGCAAGATTTTAATAATCACAATTAACTATTTCGCATTAAAATGTATTCATAAATTTTGCAATTAACTTTTTAAAATTGTTCGTTTGTTTTGTTTTTGTTGTTGTTGTTGTTGTGCTCAAGTGCAAACATGTTGCAAGTCGGTTTGTGTTAATAGTTTTTCATTTCATTGTTGCTGTTGCCAATATTTTTATGTTGTTGACTTGCGCTAGTTGTTAATAGTTGTTGTTAATGAAATTAACAAGTTTTGTTTACAAAATTTTACAACAAAAAAACAAAAACACAAACAACAAAAGTACAAACAAAAAGTTGGCTTCTTTATTTAGATTTTCAATTCGATTATCTTTTTATTTCTTTTACTCACACAAATGCAAATGTTTTTGAAATTCGCCCATAAAACCATATTATAAGCGATTTATAATTATATTGGAGATATAAACTTATCATGAAACATATTCTGATCGAAAAATTAAAGTAAAAAACACTTTTATTTTCTGATCAAAAAAGAATACTCAAGAAATAACTTTTATTTTTTGATAAAAAAATTAAAAGTCAAAAATTATCTCTCATTTTCTGATCGAGAAATTAAAGTCAAGAAATAACTTTTATTTTCTGATTGAAAGATAAAAGTCAAGAAATAACTTCTATTTTCCAAACGAAAAATAAAAATCAAAAATATAACTTTTATTTTCTGATTGAAAAATAAAAGTCAAAAAACAACTTTTATTTTTTGATTAAAAAATAAAAATCCAAAATAATCTTCCATACTCTGACCGAAAAATATAAGTCAAGAAATAACTTTTATTATCTAAACGAAAAATAAAAATCAAAAATTAAACTTTTATTTTCTGATTGGAAGAAAAAAGTCAAGAAATAACTTCTATTTTCCAAACGAAAATAAAAAGTCAAGAAATAACTTTTATATTCCAAACGAAAAATAAAAGTCAAGAAATAACTTTTATTATCTAAACGAAAAATAAAAATCAAAAATATAACTATTATTTTCTGATTGAAAAATAAAAGTCAAAAAACAACTTTTATTTTTTGATTAAAAAATAAAAATCCAAAATAATCTTCCATACTCTGATCGAAAAATATAAGTCAAGAAATAACTTTTATTATCTAAACGAAAAATAAAAATCAAAAATATAACTTTTATTTTCTGATTGAAAAATAAAAGTCAAGAAATAACTTCTATTTTCCAAACGAAAAATAAAAGTCAAGAAATAGTTTTTATTATCTAAACGAAAAATAAAAATCAAAAATATAACTTTTATTTTCTGATTGAAAAATAAAAGTCAAGAAATAACTTCTATTTTCCAAACGAAAAATAAAAGTCAAGAAATAGTTTTTATTATCTAAACGAAAAATAAAAATCAAAAATATAACTTTTATTTTCTGATTGAAAAATAAAAGTCAAAAAACAACTTTTATTTTTTGATTAAAAAATAAAAATCGAAAATAATCTTCCATACTCTGATCGAAAAATATAAGTCAAGAAATAACTTTTATTATCTAAACGAAAAATAAAAATCAAAAATATAACTATTATTTTCTGATTGAAAAATAAAAGTCAAAAAACAACTTTTATTTTTTGATTAAAAAATAAAAATCCAAAATAATCTTCCATACTCTGATCGAAAAATATAAGTCAAGAAATAACTTTTATTATCTAAACGAAAAATAAAAATCAAAAATATAACTATTATTTTCTGATTGAAAAATAAAAGTAAAAAAACAACTTTTATTTTTTGATTAAAAAATAAAAATCCAAAATAATCTTCCATACTCTGATCGAAAAATATAAGTCAAGAAACAACTTTTATTATCTAAACGAAAAAGTCAAGAAAAAACTTAAATTTTTTAAACGAAAAATAAAAGTCACAAAATTAAATTCTAATTGAAAAATAAAAATCAAACAAATCTTTTATTATCTGATCGAAAAATAAAAGTCAAGAAATGACTTTTATTTTTTCATCAAAAAGTAAAAGTCGAAAACTAAAAGAAAAATAACTTTTATTTTCTAAACGAAAAATAAAAGTCAAGAAATAACTTTTATTTTTTTATCGAAAACAATCGTGATTTTGACAATTTTTAGAGATGTATCAAATAAAATGTTTGTGTTTGTAACATGTAGCGTTCAAAGGATATATTTTCTTCAATTTTAATAAAAAGATTTGAAATAATAAAATTTAAATTGAAAAAAATTAAAGTTCAAGAAGTTGAAATTGATGCACAGAAGAGAGTGACAGATTTCTCTTTCTGGCTGTCTCTCATTAAAACATAAGACACCTGTTTTCTTTTTTATATAAACGCAGAAAAAATATGTCGACATTTTTTTTGAGTCCGCTAATTCGTTAAACGATCGAAATTAACCGTTTCAACCGCTAATCAAAAATAGTTAATTTCGAATTAATCGAACAGTTAAACGTGTGGTAGTTATTTACCAATAATTACAATGATAGACTTCTCGTATACAATTTTTTTTTCAAATACATTCAACTGAACCGCCCCACAAGTTTTGATGAATAAAAATAAACTGGAATAGAACTAAAAATTAATCGTAGAATTTTGAATTTTTGTGGAAACAAACTGGAAATTAATTTTCCACTCTAATTTTAACTTCAATGAATTTAAGAACACGAAGACAACATTTTTATAGATGGCCAAATTTTCTTTCCATTCTTCTTGGAAGTAACTAACTGGCCTACCCTGTTCTATGTAAATAAAAATGCAATTTTTATTTCATATTTTTCGCGACGTTTCGTAAATTTTATGTTCACTTTTTCAAAGGATCTTCGTCTATTTAATAGGCCAGTAGCTGACAAATTACTTTCAAGAATTTTTATAAAATGTTTTCGCTTCAAATTTAATTTTGCTAAAGAAGGAAGTCTTGCGACATCGTGAAATAGTGTCACATTCACTTCGCCGATTTCATTTAGAAAAAGTAGAACGCATATAAATTATTAAAAATTAAAAAAAATAACGCCTATTTCAACTCTGCGTTAATTAATCTGCTGCGAGAAGTCATTTAAATATTCCATTAAAACGATTTAATAAATCTTGGCAAAAATATTGCGCAAAATCAAAGACAATTTTTGTAAGTGAAACGACTGTTGCGCCACTTTTTATCAAAAAAAAAAAAAAAAAAAAACCAAAAATAAATATATAAAAAATTAATTTGCGTGGCTTGCAAATGTTGCAACATTCTTAAATGCAAACGGTGGCAGACTTGAAGCAGCAGCCACCAAATTTTTGGCAATCAATTCTAAAATGAGTTTGTGTCTTAAGTCTGTAGTTTATTGCATTAACTTTTTTTTAAATAAACACAAACTCGGCCAATAAGAAAAAAAAAAAAAAAGAAATAAAAAAATGAACGTTCAGTTGCAGAGTTCTCCCTCTTGTTTGTTTTATGCTTGAAAATTCTTAAATCAACTTGAAATCATAAAACTTAAGCAATTCTTTGTTTGTTTGTTTGTTTTTGTTTTTATTTCAAAATTTATTGGCCAAAATTTTTAAAGTTGTTGTTCGCTGTTTGCAGGTTTCTTTGCTGATCAATAACGCTGGTGTTGTGTCGGGCCTGCATTTGCTTGATACCCCCGATCATTTAATTGAACGCTCGTTCAATGTAAATGTAATGGCACACTTTTGGGTGAGTTTTTTTTAAATTATATTTTTTTTTATAATTAAACCTGTTAATTGTGAGTTAAACATATTGAAGAGTGTTCAGTGAACAGTTTTTGTTTAGCGTGTTTTCATATTTTGCAATCGGCTAAACAGATTCTAGTTAACCTTGTGTTTCTATCGCTTTTTAAATGTTGTTGTTGTTGTTGTTTCAAATGTTGCAGACCACCAAAGCTTTTCTACCCAAAATGATTGAGAACCAGCGCGGTCATATTGCCACGATTGCTTCATTAGCCGGTCATGTTGGCATTACCAAACTGGTGGACTATTGTGCCAGCAAATTTGCAGCTGTAAGTTGATTCTTTTATTTTGATTTCTTTTTTTTTTATCTTAACAAGAATTCAATTTGCAATTATTTAAATTTTGTTGTTCCACTGCTCAATTGTTTTATGGTTTCTGTTTCTCTTCTAAAGGTGGGCTTTGATGAGGCGCTTCGTTTAGAACTGGAAGTCCTTGGCCACACCAACATACAAACAACGTGCGTGTGTCCATTCTTCATACAACAGACTGGCATGTTCGATGATGTCAAAGCACGGTAATTATTATTTCTGCCAAATATTTAATTATTATTAAGTTCAAAATATTCTTGGTAACGAAACACACAATTATTACACCGAAATGTAGGGTGACAAATTTGAGGTTAGAAAGTAAATTGTTTGGCGAATGAGGAAATGTCGAAAATGGAACTGCCATCTTTGGAAATTTATTTAGTAAAAACTTGGGAAATTTCAATAATAGAACGTTGCTTTATTGAATAAAGAATTTTAATTGTGAACTGGCTGTTTGAAAAAGTGAAGCATTTTTCCACAAAATCCTCTTAAGAGATGGGGTCCATTTCCAATTGGCCAACTAATTCTTGTAATTTAAAGCTGTTCTCTGAGGCCATTTGAAAGTCTGGGCTTTGGAACGGCTTGACCGGATGAAGTTCAACAGAGTTCTATTGAACTTAGATTTTCTGTGAATTTGAACCGATTCGAACCGGTATATTTGAAGAAATCTCCAAAAAAAATTTTCAAGTGTTTTTTTAAAATAATTTTCAACTCAAAATCGGTTAATCCCTTCGCGAATTAACGTGAACGAAAAAAATCGAAAGAAGCGATATTTTTAAAAACCTTCAAAATGTATAAGTCGGAACAGTTTCTCGGCTATTTTTTAATAAACAAAAACTACATCAATCATCGCTTATCAAAGCTTGAAAATAATTTTTTTGGATCGGAGAGCCCAAAAGTATAGAGTGCTACGAAAGCCGATGGCCGATAGGGTCAACCGTTTTATTTATTTTTGACATTTTTTATTTTGTGTAATTTAAATTTTAAAATCAAATATCAAAATAAAAATAAAAAATTTAATAATAAAATAAAAATCCAAAAATAACTTTTATTTTTAAGGAACAAATAAAAGTCGGCCAATAATTTTTATTAAAACTCAGGAAATAGTGATTGAAAATAAAATTTATAAACGTTACGGTCCCTGTTTTTGTATAAAAATTTTTCTTTTCTTTTTTCTTTTATAATTGACGTTATATAATAAATTACACTTTCAAAACTATTGTCGTTTCAGTTGGGTTCCCACTCTAAATCCGAATGATGTGGCCGATCGTGTTATTAGCGCCATTAAGAAGAATCAAAAACTGGCCATCATACCGGGTTACATTAAACTCCTGCTCTCCTTTAAGTGGTAAATATGAAAAGATATCAAATTGTAACGATTAAAAATGTTAAAGTAAAAATATCTCTCTCTCTCTTGAAGGACTTTCCCCTGGGGCTGTATTGCTGGTCTTTTAAAACGTCTGGTGCCCGATGCGTCGCCACATGGTTTGGCTCAAAAGTCGCTGCTAAAGTTTTATAAAAAATCCTCATTTACCAAAGACGCAGCGGGAGTTAAGCCATCTGATCCTCTAATAACGGACATTGGCAGCACTGCATTCGTGGAACCCTTGACTAAAGCGAGCTCGTTGCTCATAAAACGTTCTCCTTCGCTGGGCGAGCGAGTTTTATAATTTTTCTTAGTTTTTTTTTTAATATATATATATTTTTTAGTATATAATAATTGTATATATTATTTAGTCAAGTAATATTATTTTCCAACTGCCGTATTCATAAAAAAAAACAATGTGGTCTTGAAAAGTGCTTTGAAATAAATATTTTTTTTATTAAATTCGCATTTTAAAGTGCTCTTCGAATAGGCATTCGTTTTTATGAATATGGCCGTAACTTTTTATATGTTTAGTGTTAAGAGGTCTTGTTAATTAAGTTCTTTTCTATTCTTTAAATGCTTTTAATTTATTAAATTGGCATATTTTTAATATATTTTTGTATAAAATAGTCTTATGCATGGCAAAATAGTTCAAAAGAACATAAAAAAAGTTGTCAGCTGACAAACTGTCGAATAAACTACACAAGCAGTTTGACAAACATTCACAGACTACAGAAAACATGTAGCTCCAAGTACTTGTTACAATTTCAATATGGCGCCAACAAAATGCCACCCTATACTAAATTTCTCTTTGGTTTATCAAACGGATTGTGTAGTTTATTTGACCCTTAACTTGTTTATAGTTAGCATCTTGTTAGCATGTAACCTATGCATAACAAAATTATTTACTCGTCAATTTAGCGATGCCATATTGCATGTAAAATTTGATCACAAACGTTAAGTGAAGCCTAGTCCACCAGGCTTTAGTTTAGGCAACTTTTTATTATGCATAAGGCCTAATATTACATAATAAGCTTAATATTTTTAGTTGTAGTTAGACAAAATTTATAATGAAACTGTATTAAAAGTAAAGAAATTTAAAATAATATTTTCTACAAATGACAGACAAATTAAAATATGAGAAATGATTTTCTGTCATCCCTCGAGAAATTCGTATAATCAGCATAGCGGCTTCAGAATATTTTATATTTTCAGAATATTAATAATTCTCTCAAATAATTCCATAAATTTTATAACTAATAATTATTGATTAAATGTGCGGTCACACTTGACAAACATTTGCCCAAAATAAACGTAACCGCTAAATACTTAAGAAATATATTTTGATTTATATACGTGTTTCTTGAGCAAAATACATTCATTCATAAATAATAGTCACTGGTATAGAATCCATAATTATTGGAAACATTTTCCGTAAATAAAGACTTCTTTGAATTGAAATGTTTTTAATAAGCATTTAGTGGTTACGCCTTTTAGGGAATATATATTTAATCAAATGTTATCTCACCTTAACAAATTATTGCAAGTCATTCTGTACAAAAATATTATAAAATTTTGTGCTTACCGGCCAAATTCAAACATTTTATTTATTCTTGAATTAAAATGTAATCACATTCATCCTTAATTGTTTTCTATTGATATGGCTGATTGATTCTTTACTTATTTTATAGTTTCTAGTATAATTAACAAATAAGTTTTGTTAGTGATATTAAAATAATCTATAGTTAACAGTAAAAAATATTTCTTGTATTGCATAAGTTGAAATATCAGGGTTTTTAATACAAAAGTTTTTTTTATATATTAAGATTTCACATAATTTGGGTGTAACTGCTGTTAATTTAAATAACAATTGTTAAAACTAGTTCAACTTCCTTCATCCTTGAGGCATTGTTTTCCAGAAATATGTAAATTTTAGACCATTTTCAATGAAGTTGTCAATATTATGTGCTATTCAAATAGTGAATTCAAAAGTTATTGTGGGTTAAGTCAATTTATATTGCCGTACAACATATAGATTAACCTAAGCCACAACAAATATATCTGTTGAAGCTATAAATTGATAAGAATATAAGAAATAAATTTAATAGATCTTGTACACAGAAGATTTATAAAAATTTATTTTGATTGATTCCAATGAGATAGAATAAAATTCCATTTTCTAATTAAGATAATTAAATACTTCAAACATAATATTGTGTAAATACCTCATAAGTAATTTAGCTTTTATATCATATTTAAAAATTTAAAACTTATGGCCTTAATTAAAAAATTTTTTCAGATATTATTGTTTTCAAAATCACTTTGAAATTGCTTGGAAAATGAACTCCGTACAGATTTCTTTGATTGACAAGATCGAAGTGTTGATTTTTTATTTAATTTTCTTATTAATCTTATTTTCTTCTCCTGTTCTTAGAAACGCAACAAATTATTGGAACTCCAAGACAACAATATCTTTTAAATTGGTTTCCATAATAAACAACATATACAATTCACTTATCGAAAACGCACTGTAATAATATGCCTCTATCCCATAGTTATCCATTATATCGTTAAACTTGCCTTTACAAAACTCATCATCGCAAACACAAACACACACGTATAACTTTAACAATATAAAATAAAAAGTAAGTAAAATAAAATAATATATTGTCACGCCCCTTATATGTAACCATTGTATTGTACTTATACCTAAAAATATATTTTTATTAAAGAAATTATATAAAACTTTAATATAATTTAAAACTTTATGAAAAAAAAATAAAATAAAATAAACAAGCGATCTATTCATATACTTACGATGAATTTAAACAGATGTAAGTAATGAAAGCATTTGATATGCATACGGAATAAATTGTTTAACTGTCGTGACAGACAATTAAACAATTTAAGTAAACATTACGGCTAAAGCCTGTTTTCTATTCTACAATGTTTAAGCTTAAATAAGTCATATTTCTTAATTGTATTTGTGTTGAAAATTGTTGCAATCTGTAGTACTACATTTCATCTTTATTTTAGTATCAATATTGAGGTGAAGGCCACATTTGCTCTCCATGTTTGGGTTTTTTTTTTCTTAAAACTCCACAAAATTGAAATATTTGGACAAAGAACATCATATGATTCAATAGGCAGTGCTTTTGCAAGAACTTCACGTTGCTACCATATCAAATTATAAAAAAGCAAGTTTACATATAACTGGAGTTATAAGAACGACATATCAAAAGACCCCATCAATGGCTTGTATTAAGGTAAAGGTGTCCCGGATAAAACTTGACCAATACAAATATCAGTGTCATTAACCAATAGACTTACTTACCAATAGATTCCCTGGCTAATCCCTAAGGTAGGCTTTGAACTTTTATTTTCTGTTTTTAGAGTGTTTTAATTACGTCCAGGAAATGAAAACTAGAATATTAAATATTATTCCTTATACATATTTATTTTATATTATAATTATATTTATAATTTAGTTTTATTTATAATTTATTGCAAAAGAGATATGTTTTCTGCAGTTTAAGATTATGTATATGACTGGATTTCGTTGGTACTAACGCTTAAATTCCTGAGAATATCACATGAAAATGTTTTAAGTTATTGTCATACACTCGCTTATGTATTGAAGAATATTCGTTAAGATTATTCACAAAAATGGATTACTTTCTTTACGGTTTATTTCCTTAGGTACTATATATCTTCCAATTGGATCTCTATATATAGGACTTTCCATTAGATAACTATTGCGTTGATCCTCCTCAAATCGAGCATATTCTCGAGCATCTTTGGCCCGTACACAGGCCCAAATAATAAGAATCAATAGCAAGCCCAATATAAAAGTGGCCACAGAAACAAAACCCACAAGAGCTACATAATTGACAGGCTCACAGCTGTTTATTTGTATAATTAGATAGTTTTCCGATTGCCCCATAGTCTGGTAAGTGAAATAGTGATCGCATTTGATACCAAATTTGTTTTCAACGCGCGCCAAACAGCGTACATCAGCATCTGAAATAAATAAAAAGTGTTTAAATAATCATCTGAAGCGTTTTCGAAAAAATATATTTTATAAGTTCGTTTAAATATTTAGCTTTCTTCCTTAGATACCCGTCATTTATATATTTTTGTTTAAATACTTACACTTTTTTATCTTTGTCCGCACATCCGTCACTGTCTTTTCCCCAATTTATAAATTTTATATTATAAAAAAATTTTTTGTGTTATATTTACCTATTTCCTGTTTAGTGAAAGCCGTAGTAAATCTCTCATTTTGTTGGGCACTCGAACAGATCTCGCTAGTTTTTTTACATTTGCCCATATTAGTTTGCTCTTCGATCAAACAGGTAACGCAGGGTTCGTAAAACGTGCACAGTTTATTTTCAGTTTCTGAGCCGATTTCGCAAAATTTGCCAACATACGGTTCATCACACAAACAACCGCCGCACTCACAGTAGCCGCGAGCTGAACAAATCTCGCCAGTTGGGCCAATACATCCGTCCGTACTATCCTTGCAGTTGCAGCGATTGCCTGACCAACCATATTTGCATACACATTCACCACAAACACAATCGGCCCTTTCGGGATCACAGTCGATATCACATTCTGGACATTCACAAAATTTGCCGTTAAAGCCAGGAAAGCAAAAACATGAGCCACAATCACATTCCCCACGATTCGAACACACAGAGCCTAGTTCGCCTGGGACCCCCAGATTTAAAGGTGGCCGGCAAAGATTTTCAATGGCTTCCTTTGTCGTAGCATTCGTACCGTCAGAGGCACAGTTGCAAAAGGTGCCAGTCCTTTTGCAAAATAATAATTAAATTTTTATTGCAACATAATAACAAAACTCACCATTCTGTATCACACACACACATGCCACAGTGTAAGAAGCCATTGTCACTACATTGGAACCTGCCATATTCATCATCTGGCTTAGGATCTTCTCCACAAGGACAAGGTTTCTGTATTTCCACCTCTATTTCCATAAACTCATTTAAGGCTGACTCCTCCACACGTATTTTGTGAATCTGCAACAACAACACAAGAGCACATTGCCGAGATTTACACTTTTCATTATTCTTCTATAACTACATAAGATTCATTTTCGGGAAAATCATGGAGCGTCACGTTAATATAAAAGTCCACTGTTTTACCCAATTCCACATCATTGCAATAATTTCGCTTTCTTAAGGTGGGAAATTGGCCACCACAATCTGTTTCATATTCCAGTTTAATGAAACTAGGAGTATTGTCCGAGAACTGAGTGCGCTTAATGAAACTTTCATAACTAAAAAGAAAACACAATTAAGTCTCTCTAGTTCATACTGGAAGACTTTTGCTGCCCATACCTTTTCTTTATCAATTCCAGAATATTAGAGGAATCAGCTCTCAAGATCTCCACATTACTTATCTCTTTCATTAAATTGCTTATCTCTCTATATGTGGTAACCACTTCCTCGGTAACGGCAAATATAACACTGATCTTTCGCTTAACTAGTTCTCTATATATTTCCTCTAATGAGGGATAATCATATTCCAAAGAACCCAAATAATCTCCTTCTGGACTCAAGTGGCATTGCTTATCGTTGCGTTTCGTAATGCCTGCCAACAGTCCATCACCGGCAAAATGCATAAAACCATCGGTCACCAAAATAACCACCTTACGAGCCTCCTCTTTCCAACCAATTTCCTTTGGACACACCACAACTTGCATGAGAGCATCAAAGCCACCCTCTAAATTGTCCAAATTACCAGTTACCTTGCTGCCATTAACTGATCTCACAAATAATTGCTCATTCTGGGTCAATGATAGCTGGTGTTTGTAACTGTAAGTGGGTTCACATACTTGTCGTTCCGTAGCACAGGGATTATCTTTCAAATTTGGCATTATCATGGGCATTTCAGGCTTATCGGCAAAGCTACCATAACCCAAACGATAATTTGAGGTTAAGTTACGTAGAGTAGTAGCTAACTCAGCCCCCAACTTCACTAGAGTTTCGCGGTCATCTCTCATTGTCCATGTCAAATCCATTAGAACGTACAGATCTAAGGGATTGTTACGAGCAGGTCGATAGGAAAGTTTTATACGTTCCGGATGAGCTTAAGGGAAGGAGAGAAAAGATGTAAAATGTTTTAGTTTAAAGGAGTTTTTTTTTGCAGAAAGAAACTTTACGTTTTTTACTCTTTTTAAGCAATCTTTTCCATTATTTTCATATTTAACAAATAGTAACTTTATTACCAACTCCTGGGTCACTATCTACTTGTCAGTTAATTTTCAATTATTATTTTTTAGACTTTTTTTTTTTTTGCTAAATGAAGCTTTTTGTTTTAGGTAGTTTTATTTACCTCAGGGATGTTTATCATCTTGTACCTATCCCACATACATTTTTTTATTTTTCTTGATGTTTTAATAGTGTGTATGTGTGTACTCCCTGCCTCTTTTGATAAGATCTAAGTTGTTAACATTGTTGAAAGTGTTAAAAATTAATGTCTCAACAAATTTCATTAATGCACACAAACATTCAAACACATTTGTTCGGTTCGTCTTAATATGTGACACACAAACCCGAAAGATCCATCAGCAATAAACAGTAGTATAACTACTCTACAACAAATTTACAATTATTTGAGATAAGAGCCTACCGTATCATAGAGCAAGTAAAACGGCCATTCCGAATTTTATATACCCTTCTGCAAGCTATACGATAATTAATTTAGTGTTGGAACATGGCTTCATTGTTTCAAATCCCCTTAAATCGGTTCTTATATAATAAGGCTAACAAAAATAATATAAATCAATATAATGAAAGCGTCCATAAATGACACACCATTATTTTGTGATAGTACATACCTTGAATGCAAAAACAACATTAACTTGTTTTTTGTTATTCGCAATATGTTCAAAAGTGATTTTCTTTCGCATTTAGAGGGGAAAAAATAGATAAAAATTTAATTAGGTTGCCCCAAACATTTTAATGTGTATCAAATAAATATCGTAATATTAAAATAAGCAACAACAAAAATAAACTATTGGCAATAGATAACATTGGACCTTAACTATCTTATCTATACCGATACCACCAAGATAATACTTGTATTCATAACCAAACCACTTTATGAATGAGTAAAGTTTGTAAAAATAAACGTACGTAATCTATTTTACATACACATGCATACTTACATTTCACTAATTTCAAATAAATCTTTTGGGGCTGCACTTGGACTGCACGATTATCGACATATTCATAATCCTTTAGAGGTTCGTTGGTTAGAGTATGGAATTCTGGTTCATTTTCGTATATATGATCATTGTGACAGCCATGCTCTAATAATTGGGTACGATTCAGACAACGATAACGTAGTTCGTAAAGCTAATTAAATGTATATAAATTTTTTAAATGTTGTAACACACATAAATTTGTATTTTAAATTAAATCACCTTGTCCGTACACCAGGCACAGGATATATCAGCGCTTAAACAGCTCTGGCAGGTATCTTCGTATATACAGGGATTATCTTTAATTATAGACAAATTTTAAAATTGTATCAATCGTTTTATTTACATATGTATATAATTTTTAACTCGCACAAGCACACACACCTGCCATTAAAGCAGTAATTTGAACAAATATTAGAACTATTATTTGAACTTCAAAAGCAAGCGACATTTTATTATTATTATTATTTAATACTCCGTATTTTTTTTAATTTATTTCGTCGTTATTCTTTTGCAAACGGCGCTCATTCTTTACCCTACTTCCAGTTTGTACCTACTAAATGAATAATTTTTGTTAACAATTGTTCAAAGCATTTTTATTATATATTTTGCGTGAGTAAAAATTCTCTAACGTTATTTCTTATCAACGAAATATAAAAAAAAACTTGATAAACAAAATTACAACAAAATGCTGCACTTACGTTTGATTTTGTTAGCACAGATGGGGGAGGCTTTCAGGTATTTCTCAACACTCAGTCCAGGTGATGTTAATTGCTGACACCCTCTTAATGTTTTCGAAAGCATATATAAACATATTTGATTATTAGTCATATGGAAATATATTTATTTAAGAAATGCACTAATAACGCAGACGTTACGGATTGATTAAACCAAATACTGTTAAACATGTACGAAATAGTTTACACTAAGCTACGGGGATTTTTTATTATATACGCTATTATTGCAATATTTGATTTAGATTTTTTACAATGCATATTGCAATTAAAAATTATTAATTATTTGTAATTTTTTTTATTGTTATTGTACACAATTTGTTATAAAATTGAAGCTTTATTTATCTAGAAAGGCATGTTTATGAAGAAATGTTTTTGGGCACATACATACATTTATATATGACCATGTCAATAGTCAAGAATAGGGCAGAAAAGGCGTGAATCCAGTTAAAATGAAAAGCAGTCAGTCAAATGTGCTGAGTGGTACCTCCAAAGTGATCTACGTACACATATGCAGATTTATCTAATAGAATCACACTTAATATAGTTAAGTTATCAAATAGGGCTACTTAAGTTATGAGCTAGCGCTGGGGCTGGAACGTACATATTTATACAAATACAACATATATATCAAGGCGCATCTATATCTAGTATAGATGTGCCTTGATATATATCGAGCATTTGATAGAATGCAGTCTTACCTTAACATTTAAATTATATGAGATAGTTACGAAAGCGTGTTTTTCGAGGCACTGCTGTGTTCTAAACCAAAATAATGCATTTATCCTCGTCCTTGCAAATGCTACGCATAGATATATATTCATGTATTACAGACAGTTCCAGGGAAATCAAAACTTTTTCTTAGTTCTTTTTTTTGTCGTTAAGGCTATTTCACTTAAGGCTCGATATGTATAAAAGATCGTTAAAAGAAATTTCGTATATAATAAAAACAACATGAAAAATATATTTGGAAATACCTGCTACGTGACCATATACAACAATATGATATATAATTGAACTTCCAGCACTTTCATATGACCCGTGAATGTGTCTATTTATAATTTTAAGATGTGCAAGATGTTTAAAATTATTTTTTAATAGTAATTTTTTTAACTAAACACTTCTCTAACAACATCAATCTTATTATCCAATGTATGTACTGCAGAACACCTTTTTAAGCAACTGACTTATCAATGTATCCCCCTATATTATGTAAACAATGCGATACTGTTAAAATTTTCCATTTAATCCAATTATTACTCCAATTGCGCTTAATGATAATCACAATATGAATTTGCTTTCTGTTGAACACTGACTCAAATAACATTTACAAGCTCCATCTGTTAGCAAACTCCATAAGTAAAAACTTAATTCGTTCTGGCAATGCCGTCAAATAGATTGCCATAGTTGCTCTCACGTCTTGCAACTTCATTTAATACTTTTACAAGACAACTGGATATTTGACAACAACGAATTGCAAAGAAGAACGAATACAACAACAAAAAAGCAACCAATAAGCAGAGCAAAGAATAAACAAAGCAAAGGGGAGAAAAGAAAAATTGTATTTATTAGGAAAAAACTACTCCAGTTGGAAAACGACGGTGGCGCGGCGCGTGATGCTTCTAACAAACGAGCGGATAAAATTTAGAAAAGGATATAATTCAAGTGTTTTATTAATACTAAGAAAAAAAGTGAAAAATAATTGTTGTTAATGTAGACATTCGTTGTCAGAAAACATATTGAGTAAAATTAAAGCATTCAATGAAAATATCCTTCAATTTCTGTGGTTAATATTTGTTCGCGTTTAAATTAAAGCTGATGAAATTCGCTTGCAATAGTTTCTCAAAGAATAGTGGAATAAAAGTTATTAGAAGAAAGATTTAAACAAATCGAAAACGAAGAAAATACCAAACATCCAAGTGAATTTTTTAAAACTAGTAAATTTGGCTCAAACTTTTCAGGAGCCTACAATTTATGTTTGGTACAATGCAAAAAAATTCGCCATTAATTTAATGAATTCCATTTTTTATTTATGGACATCGTACAACTAAAAAGTAGTTGTCGCAAAAAATAAAATAGACGTCGACGTCTACGTCTTGGAGCTCTGCTCCCAATAGATTGTGTACAACAACAAGAATCTCTCTAAATTTAAGCAGCATAAAAATAACTAGAAGAAGAAAGGTATTCGTTAACCTGGAGTTTTCTTTGCTCGTAGTGTTTTTTGTTGTTTTCTGGTTTCATATGCCTTTTATGTACCTCCATTTACCCATGTTTGTGTGAGTGTGTAATAAAGTAAATTTCGGGAAAAAAACTAAAACGAATTGAAATTCTTCCCATCGTCGCCGCTGTGTATGTCGGGAATATATCTGCTGTAAATATTAATAAAATTCAAATTGTGTTTAAATATTTATTAACAAGTCAAATTGAAGTATTGAAAAAGAAATTACACCAAACAATTGCATGTTTTTTGTAATTATAAAAAGGAAGTACGCACATCCCTGCATAAATGTAATGATTTAATCGTGTTCGTGTTTAATTGTGTGTTTATAAACGACACCATCGCCGTGTTATTTTTGTGTGTGTAGTATCTGACTATTTTAATTAATCTTTCCCAAAAATATCATAAGAGTTCTGTGGAAAGGAAAGTGTGTAAATAATTGCATAAAGAAATATACCAACAAATAACGAGTGGATAAGTGTAAGTGTCAACAATTTCATTAAATCATTTTCCAAAACCATTAAATAATTGTAGGAAAATAATTATAATAAAAAATTTTAATAGATAAATATTTTATGTCAAGTTTATGCTCGATACCAATTTCAAGACAAAAAAAGGAATGCGAAAATTTCTAAATCAAGTTGCTGCAAAATTAACCAAAAACGTCTGCTGCTTTTTGTAAAAACAATTGTTTGGGTTTCTCTGCCCGTCGCTGCTGCGGCTTTTGCTTAAAAAAAAACTTCATTTTCAGCTTCATAAAGTGTTTTTTGAGTTACAAATTTGTTTTGGTTTATTCTTTATTATTGTTTTTGTGGATTGTGCACACACACACACACACACACACACACATTTATTCATCTCATCTTCACCGCTTTCACATTTTGCTGTGCTGCTTTTATGCTGCAGGAAGGTGTAATTGAAAATAAGAAAAGGTAAGTAAACAAACCGAAAGTAAAATACATAATTAATTTAAGGAAGATCTTTTATAACGTTTGATAGCAAAAGATGTGGCGCTCGATCCAATATAATTGTAATTTTATTTAATTAATCGCTTTCAGAGCAGCAGTCGTTTTGTGATCAAACGAGCAAATCTTTCGATTGTTCGCTTTAGTGGAATAATAAAATCTTTTATTTTATATATAATTTTAATCGATAAGGTTCTGCTCGTATCTTTTAAATGCATTTCATATCTTTAGTAATCCATCCGGTTATTTATATTTTATAATTTTCATATAGTTCTTGTTGATATTAAGACCGCAATTTTCTCTAAATTATATTTTTTAAAATAGCTTTAGTAAAATGAAAATTGCACAGTGAATAGTGGGATTGTATGACAGTGACTTGAAGTTTATGTTGCAGGTTTTGGAAATGTTGCCAGGGACTTGTTCTAACTTGTATAATTGGGAGTTCTGGTCTCTAGCGTTTAACATATAATAATTATTTATTATAAATCATGAAATTGTAATATTTGAATTGCTTAAATGTTGCAACTGAATTCCCGGTTATTGACAAACTCCAGTTTTAGTATTTGATAAATTGCGTTTCCAGTTCAAATTTATAGAAATAAGTCTGCTCTAATGAAATGTATAAAAAAAATTGCGCTGAATACGATTTGAAAGACAAAAATTTAACACCGATTTTGGTTCATAAATGATAGCGGCTTATTAAAGAAATAATAACAAAAATGTTAAAATTAAAGCATGTCGAACTGAAATTATCCTAAATTGGAGGGGAAATAAATTTACTTATTAAATGTTTAGTAGAACAAAGTTGCCATATATTTGACAAAAATAATTAAAAGTTTCAGAAGTGGATTTTAAAATATATTTTATATGCCACAGCTATTTTGTGGTACACTTTTATGCATCTTATCCTGCATCAATATTGATGAAACATAAATGATTTAAAAGGTATTTTTAGGTACATCTGCACAATATATAATTTCTTAAAATTTAAACTGTGGAAAGTGTTTTTAACAAAGTTTGAGAAGCAGCAACAAAATTTTTTAATATAGTTGTTGTTTTTGACTTAAAAAATGGCGCATGGATTTTCAAATATTTAAATAAGATTAAATATTTAAATAATGCATTTTATTGGAGATTAAATATTTCTTATTCATCTCTTAAAGTCAGTTGCATAGCGAAAAAAGGGATATGAAGAGCCCTTTTTCTTATCTATCGGCAGTTAATGAACTTAACCACCCGAATTGGGCTCCTTTTGCTAATAACTGCTAACATTTTGCAGTATGACCAATAAACATGTCCCTAATTTATTTCACTATTTAATCTGATTTGATGAAATTAAAATTTAATCTATAAAAATATTATTATTTTAATTATTATGAAATTCAACTCTGAATTAAAGAGTGTTGTTTTACATAATTTTCAAGTTTTTGCTTGTTCAAATCATACGCATTTAAACAAAAAAATGTATTGAATAACTTTTTAATTGTTATAAATTTAATAAAATTAGTTGACAATTCATTGTTGTGTGTTATAACTTTTGTTGTTGTTGTTGTTTTTTCTATATGCCCAGAAATATGCTCTTAACAAATTAATTTTTTTTTCATCGTAACTTTTTCAATTTAGGATTTTAATAACAACAACTAAACAAAGAGAATCAAATGAATTCATAATATTTTTCAACAATTAAAATATGGCAAAAAATTTTATTAAGTTTTATTGAAAAAAAAAAAGGAATATTTTGTAGAACATTTTTTTTAAAATAAAAGTGAAAGGTTTTTTTTTTTCAAGCTGCTCTTGGATTGATATTAAAATGAAATAAATTTTAAAGGCTGTTATATAAAAAGGAGATTCGTTAATTCAGAGATATAAACACCATTTCCTTAACTGAGTGCGGAGTCGCACTCGGGACTTGAGGCATCGCAGTCTTGTGTGTCTTAATACTTCAGCCAACAGCACCTTTAAGAAAATTATTCTTTTCAATCATATTTCCGAAATGTATATCAGAATTTCTTTGATCTTTTTTTGTGTCATTGTGGTATATTAAGATTAATGGAAGCAAAGTTATGAATGCTTTCATGCAATGCTGCCAAGTTTTTGAAACAAGTGACTACACTAGATTCGTAATAAATTTTAGAATTAATGTTGTACAACGAAAAATATGGAAAATGACACGTTTGCCAATAACACGCAACATGGTGATGACACGCTTGCTTGTGATGAAACAAAATCCCACTGTACTTCTAATTTATTACAAACTCTTTGTGCTCTCTACCTATTCTAGTATTTAACGTAGGGCTTTCTCCCGAAATATTTGAAAATCTTGATGATTTTATTACAAAAATTAGATACAAAATTTGAAATTTTTTATAAAAATTATCAAAAAAAAAAAAGGAATAATTATGAAACGCATTTTATTAGAAAACGGATCCCTTTTTTAAAACATATTCGACAGCGATTAACACCGTCATATACCGAAAGAACAGAATACAGTACCCTGTTTCGTCGGAACCCGTAGCAAAACATTCAATCCCGAAGTAAAAGGAAAGGAAGCTACAACAAAAACTTTATTTTCTAACCCATTTTCATCCGTCCTCTTGACCCTATCCCCTCTTTTCCCAGTTCCATCGAGTGCTGGTCCTACTCACAAAAAAAAATTAATAAATAAATAAATTTTATATTTTAATTAAATATAATCACAATCCATTTATAATCGCAATTACACTAAAGCCCCGATTTGCATTGTTAGTGGTGAACGGTAAAAAGCGACACAAGACGAAACGACGCAAATGCACTGATTTTTAGTTTATTGGATCAAAAACTGAAAATCTAAGCAGAAAATATTCGAACAAGTCTTGTGATTATGTTTTCATATCACAAATATTTTTAAATTAAAAACATAGATTTTCTATTATTTTTATTTACAAGTTTTTATATTTTCTTCTTCACAACTAAATCAAACCATTTTCTCTTCAGATATAAATTCTTTTTTTTTATATACAACCGCGTTACGAGTCCTTGACATAATAAAATGATAAGAAAAAGGATTCTCTTTTTGAATTCAAAATTAGAAATTAAGATATGAAAAAATTGAGCCGTTTTTAGCGTCGCAATTGAAATATAGGGTGTTTTCTATAGAGTAAGTTTATATCATAATAAATATTTGTGATATCAATGAAACGGTCTTTATTGGATAGAAAATTGTATGACATTAAAGATTAAATATGACTTCGGCCATGTGGCCTCCATGGCTGGCGCGTACAAGAGGCAATCTGGAATACCAATTTTCACAAACAGTAACATTCTGACCATCATCGTTTTTGAAGAGATATATGCCAATGACTCCGCCAGCCCATAAAGCGCACCAAACAGTACTTTTCTTCTCCTCACTCCAAATGCGACAATTCTGTTTAGTTACATACGCATTCAACCAAAAATAAAATAAAATTTTGAATGGACGAAGTGCACGACAAGTTTGACGAACAGAACCATTATTTTGATTAAAAATTTACACACCGTTGCTCTGGTGTAAGTCGATCCATAATGAAATGTCAAAGCAAACTAAACAAAAGGCAACTGTCAGCTGTTAAATGGGTGGTCAAACAAAGCAGTGATGCCAACTCAAAGTTGTATCACTCTATAAGAAACACCCTATACTACAAATCGAATTGAAACCGCAACGCCGCAAACCAAATTATTCCAAATTTAGATATGCGATACAAATCGAAAAGACTCCTAACGGTTCAATATGGTAAATCGAGGCCCTAGTGTACCTGTAATAATTTAGATATCGCAGTTAAAAAAAAAAAAAGTCCAGCTAAATAATTTTAAGATCAGAAGATCATGCACTTGAACATAAATTTCAATATTTAATTCGGCTGAAAAAAAATGGTTGCTAATTTACAAAAACGTTCAACTCTGAAAAGCGGTTACTGCAACACGAATTGTTTTAGCAACAAAGCAAACGTTTTCCTACAAATTATTTTCCAGTTTTTCTTTATTTATTCTTTTCAACAAGAACAACTTGTCTTTTGCCAGTGAATAAAATATAAATTTTATTAAAATTACATTTGAACTTAAAATAATAAATTACTCCACCTACTTTTCAAGAAACAAAGAAAAAAAGTAAAAGTTCTTGAATCGAGTTGTAGTTGCTGTTGTTGCTGTTGCATTTGTATGCTTTTCTTGTAAATAATTGTTGTTTCAAGCTTCTACTTGTTTATTGCTGGTCGTAACATTCAAAACTATTTACAACGAGGGGTGAAGGAAAATTAATTGCATTCCATTTTATGTGAGTTTGTAGTAGAAAATTGAATTTTTCTATTATTAAATAATTAATTACGGATTAACGGAGCGGTAGTATAATTGCTTGTGATTAAAAAAATCAGACCAAAGTTTAATTTTGTGACAAACTGTAACATATTTTATAATCAAAATATATCCTCGTGATATAAAAAATGCGGAATAAAATGGTGCGGAATATTCAGCCTAATTATTTGGGCCCGCATTTTCAAAGAGAAAATACACCCTCTAAAAATTTAAACAGGAGCACCTGAAATTTTGAAATGCTTTGAATTATTGAATTGAAGACAGTTCAATTGTTCAGATAAATAAATAAAGCTGGAATTCGGCCTAATTCGTAAAAATTAAAATATGTTAGGCTTCGGCTCAACAAATTTTGTTCGGTCGGACGCTAATGAACTGCATAGAAGCGTTGTACAACTTTCGCATAGAAATTATTGTGTTAAAAAATTGTTAGAATCTTAAAAAAAAACCAGCACAGGAAAGCTCACAAAAATTTACTACAAAAATTATTGTTTATGCAAAATGTTCAACCGAAAAATGTGAAAATTTTCTATTGAGCGAACGAAAGTATTTTATTTAAGTATTTTGGGTAGATGCATTTTGGTAGCTATTTCTTCTTCTAAGTATTTTTGTTTATGGCCTTAAGTTTTTATGCCGTTTTCGCTAAAAAAGAAAATTATTGTGCTTTTATTTTTATTTAAACTGCTCATAAAATTAGCTGAGTCATTCTGCTAAAGAGTGGGTTGGAAAATATTTATTAATGTGTGTGAATGTGTGTGTGTGGGATGTGATTTTTGTTGCTGCAACGGAGTGATGTTGTGGGGTTAGCAGCACTTTTTGTCGTCGGTCTTTTGTTTTTCCTATTCTGCGCGAAATTGTTCTACTTTATTTTTTTATATTTTTTTTCATCTGGTTTTATTTTAAAGCGTACTTAATACGTGGAATAACAGCAACAAAAAGTATAAAAATAAAAAAAAAGAGATGAATCGTTTAAACTTTTAATTTTTCTAACTTTTTTTCGGTTGCTTGTTATTGTGGGGAGGGGGTTGTTGAGACTGTGGCACTGTGGAACAGATTTTTCGATTTTTTGTTAATGTGGGGATTGTTATTGATATTGCGGTAGAACAACAGCAATATTGCTAACGCGATATCAATTTCGTGATTGGACTTGTTGTTTGCGACATGCATTTCCAACCAACAAAAATCGTTCTCACAAATAATTATCTTCCAATAATTCGCAATTTGCGATGAAGTTATTTCAAACAAAAGCTCCTGTTGCTCAACCATTGTCATCTACTCCATTTTTTACAACGAGTTCCACTGCATTTTCTATGATAAAATTTAAAAAAAACTTAAAAAATAATAAATTAATAGGACCATAGAGTCAATTGAAATTTATGTTTATGAATGCGTCCTACAGTCAAAACAGTATGACAAATCCAAATAGTTTTGATTTTAAAATGATATCCTACTGGCGACGAAAAATTCTATTAATTTATCAATATTTTCCATAGTTTTTGAAAGTTTAAAAATGTTATTAAAAGTCAAATAAATAAATTGAAATTAATAAACAAAAAATGATTTAAAAAAGCGAGTTGTTACTTTTATCAAATCTGCTCTACTGTTCCCTGTAAGTGGAGTTACAAAATGTCTGTTTAAACATTTCTACTATTCGCTTTCATTTACTTAGCAAAATTTTCTAAAACATAATAAGTAAAAAGAAGTAACCAAAAGAAAAAGAAACAAAAAATAATTTTTTGTAAATATATTTCGGGTAATTAATGGTTCATTTAATAATTTGTATTAAAAATAACAAGAAATAAAATAAAAAACGGAAAGACTTTTTCCCTTTAAATATTTTGTTTGAGGGTGTTTAGCGGTGGTCGTCATAAAAAATTTTCCCCGACAAAGTTTCTGTTAAGCAATTAATCAAAACCGACTTTTTTCCATTGTTTGAACTGGCATACAAATACAAACCAAAAAGCAAAAAAAAAAATTTTTTTAAATGTAAAAAAACATTATTTTTGTTCTTGTTTAGAAAAGTGTATGTCAATGAGTTTTCTCGTGACGCGGAAACTTGTAAAGAAATGAAACAGCGAGGAAAACTTAAATATGAAATGAAATAAAATAAAATAAAGAATCAGAAAATTAAATAGAATTTACATAACGAAAGCAAAAGAAATTACAGAATAAAAGTTTCGCAGCTAAACGAGTGTATTAAACACAAGGACACCGACCGCACTCAGGAAAATGTATTGATTTAATTAAAAACTTTTTCATTTAATTTCAAATGAACTAAATATTTTAACAATTCAGGGTTTGAAAAAATTTTTGTGTATATTCTGATTTTGGTAAAATGCACTTGCAAGAAATGAAAGAGACACATCAACGGTGGGCAGCAGAGGGCTGCTCCGCGAGATTTAGTCGGCGGCGACAGCGGCTGGAATTCGGCTCAGAGCCGGCTGGCAGGCTGAATTTAAAAACAATATAAATATATATATGTCAAAAAATTGTGATTATATGAATATATATATATATATATATATATATATATATATATATCTATATATACATATATATATATATATATATATATATATATATCTATACATATATATATATATATATATATATATATATATATATCTATATATACATATATATATATATATATATATATATATATATATCTATATATATATATACATATATATATATATATATATATATATATATATATATATGTATATATATATATATATATATATATATATATATATATATGTATATATATATATATATATATACATATATATATATATACATATACATATATACATATATGTCTTTTACGTTTTTCAAATTTAGACACATTCTCTGTCGCTCTGTCGCCCTATTATTTCCCCCTATTCCCCCCCCCCCCCCCCCTTTTATATCCCCCTATTATTTTCCCCTTTTTATTTCCCCCCTATTATATTCCCTCTATTATATTCTCTCTATTATTTCCCCTCTATTAAAAAAGTTATTTGTTTCTTTGACAAAATAATAAAAATAAATAAATAACTTTTAATTTTTGTGGAATAAATAAAAATTAGGAAGTAAATAAAAATCAAGAAGTCATTTAAATATCCAAAAATGACTTTTATATTCTGCGAATAAATAAAAATTCAGAAATAACTTTTATTTTCTGGGGAATGAATAAAAATCAAGAAATAACTTTTATTTTCTAAGCGAAAAATAAAACTCAGGAAATAATGATTGAAATGTGAGTTTTAAAATGGAACTTCTAACCGTTGCGGTTAGACCTTCAGCCCTGACAACTTTTCTAGCATTTCGGGGTATTTAAGGTCCTCATAATCCATCTATTTTTTCTGAATTTGCTATATTATATAGACATTTTGAAGAGACTGAAGATGCGGTCAAGCCCGTGCATCATCGGATTTTTTCTTTGTTTTTTTTTTTACTAGAATCTGTCTTCAGTGGATGATTACGCAGGGCATTGTGCTGAAACTATGAAAAGGGGGGGGGGGCGAGGGGGGGAGATATTGAGAGAACAGCTGAAGAATTTCTTATAGTCTTTTTATTTCTATTCGTTATAGCAACCAACGAAGGATGGATGCAACACTGAACCAATTCAGCTCAAATTTAAACTTTTATGGTTTTCGGGATGCCGCACATTTTCCATTTACTTTTGCAGGTCTTTCCCTAGTTTAACAATATAAAAGTTTTCTTTCATGTTATTTTGTTTCTAATCACAATTTTTGCGAGCTTAAACGTTTGCCTTCGATCATGAATTATTCATTTTATGAGTGTAACTTTCAAGGACTTCTGAGAAATAAAAAGAAAATGCTTTAATATTGATTGATTTTTCTGTTTTTAACTTTCCCAAAGAAAACATTTTTAAAATTTGAAAAGTTTTTGAATACGTAAAACAAACAAAAAAAAAGTTTAAGGTTTAGATATTCAACTGAAGGAATATGAAAAGATAAAAATGCATAATTTTGCATTAAAAGTGGAAAATTTATTTATTCTGCACTCAAAACTAAATCATGCATTTCTAACAATCATGAAGTTTTTCTTTGTTTCAAAAATAAATATTAAATCTGAATTGGAATTATTAAATATTGTGGATAAGTGAGTGCGAAAGAGATAGAGTTGATTGCAATTTATTTATTTTGTGGAATTAAAAGTTATTAAATTAAACTTAACCCATTTTAGTGTTAGAAAGTAATTAGAAATTTTATTTTACTAAAAAATCAATATAGAAAAAGTTAATCACTGGGCTCGTTGTTATCAGCCCGTTGTGATTTTATTTTTGGAAAGTCATTTATATGACTGCATTACTGGATCATGAAGATGATTATCGTCTGTTCAAACAATTTAATAAAGAATACACTCACGTGTCATATGGATTTTATATGCCACACAGATATATAAAGTTAACTTTCAAATGCTTCGACCTTGAAACACTATCCACTGGGGCACGGCGTTTGACTTATTCCCACAAAAAGAATATAACAGCGTCAATTCGTATGACGTTTGGTAACTAATTGACGTCACCAAAATGTGGTGACATTACGTGCTTCGGAAATGTCTCATGCAATAAAGTTGAAATAGGTCGTACGTTCGGCTCGGGACAGCGTTCAAAATATTCAACTATAGGCCAAAATTAACTAAAACATAAAATAGCGGCAAATAATTCTCTATATTCTCATCTCTTCTCAGCTGTCTTGTCAACATTATCTCCTACAATGCATTGCCAGAGAGGTTCTTATTCCCTGAATGCCGGTCCAATTGGAGAGAATTCATTTTTATTTTATTTATATAGGGGGTTTTTTATAGAGTGATATAACTTTGAGTTGGCATCACTGCTTTATTTGACCACCCATTTAACAGCTGATAGCTGCCTTTTGTTTAGTTTGCTTTGACATTTCATTATGGATCGACTTACACCAGAGCAACGCGTGCAAATTGTGGAAATTTTTAATCAAAATAATCCTTCTGTTCGTCAAACTTATCGTGCACTTCGTCAAAATTTCGTGCACAATTCAAAATTTTATTTTCCGATGAAGCCAATTTTTGGTTGAATGGGTACGTCAATAAACAGTCGCATTTTAGTGAGGAGAATCCACAAGCTTTTGTCGAAACACCATGACATCCACAGACAATTACTGTTTGGTGCGCTTTATGGGCTGGCGGAGTCATTGGCCCATATGTCTTCAAAAACGATGATGGTCAGAATGTTACTGTTTGTGAAAATTGGTGTTCCAGATTGCGCCTTGTACGCCGTGGCGGCCACATGGCCGAAATCATATTCAAACATTAATGTCATAAAATTTTCTATCCAATAAAAACCGTTTCATTGATATCAAAAATATATTACTATGTTTTATTATGATTTAAATTTGTATCACTCTATAAAAATCACCCTTTATATAACATTTTCGGTATTAATACGAAATATGAAATCGCTATTTTAACCTAAAAATTATTATAATAATTAATGTTTTGCTCTCAGTGTATATATAGAATTCTTTAGCATTAAACAGCACCATCAAATAACAGGAATCCTTTAGTTGTGATATTAGCTGGAAAGTAATAAAATATAATTATGATGTAGCGACCATCGAAAACATTGACTGTCAGGTTTTGTTATAGTGTTCATTTGATTGCTTTAATTAAGGAATTATAATCTCATTTGCACTACTTTTCAGGGTTAAACCATTTGTTGCATACTTTTCAAGCTTATAGACTTTACAGTGGACATCTTGAGAAATATTTTGTTAAAAAATATTTTATGCAAAATTATAGTTTGTGTTCTAGAAAATCGTTCTAATAATTTAAATACAACAAGTCATGTTACCGAAATCATCATGATCTTTTAGTTGATTTTATTTCATTTTTTTTATTTATTTCTTCCAAAAAAAAAGTTTTTCATAATCTTGTACTGATTGGCAATATTTCCCAATAACAGTATTTTATCCGTCCAATTTTATATCAATTAAAACCAACTCCCCTTCAAAATCATATGCCAACCACAATATTATAGTGTCCTTGCAAGTATGTGTGTGTGCTAGTGTGCGTGTGTGTGAGTGTGTCTTTATGAGCGCCTTCCCATTAAGACTCATAAATATTCCTCAATTTGAAAGCCAACGTCAGAAAAACATAATCGAGATGGGCAAGAAGTACGAGAAGTGTGTATGTGTTCGATATTAAAAGATTTATCGTTTTTCAATTGTCGCCATTATTAAAACCGAAGCATTAAATTGCATATCTCCTCCATGTCTCTTACTTTTATTTTTGTTTGTTGTTGTAGTTGTTGTTGTTTTTGCTATTCGCATTTATTTATTTATTTGATTTTTGTTTTTCTTACTGATTTGGTTTTAATTTTCGTTTTATTTGTTGGTAAAATTTTATGCTTTCTAAACGTACAGAGAAGACGTTGTACACGATAGAAGGCATAGAAGCATTGAGCATGGATATAGTCCGTCCTACATTCTTACAAACAAACATGTAGGCATACACACTCATACACACATACTTAGATATATTCCCAAGAATATTTGTGTATGTTGGTCCCTCTACTTGCCTTTGAATTGCAGATACATATTCTGGTTTTGTTCATTTGATTTGATTTTTTTTGAAATATTTTTTGGTTCGTCGGCTGGTGCGATCGCGTTGAAATGATAAGAACTGTGCCGCCACCAACACACCGCCACGCCACGCCACGCCACGACTATCACCATCATCGGCCGTGTTACTAGCATCCGCAACCACACTATCACCATCATTCTCTAGCAGCAAAGTTCGTTCGGCTATCTGGCTGGCAGTCAGGGAAAATCGCATAGAAAGCCAATAACAACAACAACAACAACAGTCGCAAAACATACTTCTCAAATTGCTGCAAGCATTTGCTGAATGTAAAATAAAACGATGAAAATAAAAAAGCTGGCAAAAAAACCGATTTTTAAATTATGCGTATTTCTGTTCTTTTTTATTTTGTTTTTATTTGTGTTATTTTCATGATATCTGTTTTTGGATATTTCAACACAAACACGCAAACATATTTTATATTTAAGAAAAAAAAATTGAGGTCCAAATATATCCCCTTAAGTATGCTGCTAATGTTTCTTCTGCACAGTGGGATTATTTGCTGTTTGTTGTATCTGTCAAATGAATGGGAAGCCCAGTACTTTGCTAAGCTTTTTTATTTAAAGTTAATAAATTAGAAGAAAACTTAATTAAAAATTTAATCTCTAAGAATGATGTTGTGCCCTCTTTCATTGTTATTTTATAAGAGCATAAACCGGTTGGTTGTACCTTGGCTTTGGTGCTGAGAATAGCTTCACAATATTTTTGCTTTGGAATTAGTTAAATTAATAAATAAATAAAATAATATTAAATTAAATTAATTAAATTAAATTAATTAAATTAAATTAAATTAATTAAATTAAATTTAATTAAATTTAATTAATTAAATTTAATTAAATTAATTAAATTAAATTAATTAAATTAAATTTAATTAATTAAATTAAAATGAATTAAATAAAATAATAAGTCATCGGTTTCCAAATCGACTTTATGACTGAAAAAAAAATGCTGCAATATGTGTGTGAAGATAAATTTAAATTTAACTAGCCGAGACACGAACCAAAATTTGTACCAAACCTATTCTGCAGTTAGGAGGGCTCTGTTAACTATTTAACAGTTCGAGCAAATTTTGACTAAATTCACTTATAGACCAAAATGCAGGAACTGGAACACAGTCAGTGAGCAGAATACATGACCCAAGGGATACTTGATGCAGATATAACTATGAAATGTACTGGAGATGTGAAATATTGTACTCAATTGTATTTGAAAAAAATTTTTTTCCTCGAGAGATTAGTGGCTATTGTAGGAAAATGGGAAATACTACCAATATGCCACTATATACAAATGATGGTTCAGAGAGCCCTTTATATAGCAGAAAAGGTCTGATGTCTGAAATTAAAATTTTAATTTTAATTTTTAATACTTTTTTCTTAACACTTTCAGTAACGTTTAAATGTAAATATCAGCAGTTCATATACCTGAGGATTGAGTATAGAACTACTTGCTCTACAACTGTCATTTTATGAGTTCGCGGAACTACAACAACTTTTACGTTTTATGTAAATAATTGTTTTAGAATTGACGCAAGTGTTTTTATCTAACGAATACAATTATTTTTATTATGTGCTATTTTGTAGATCTCTTATCAAGTCCAAAATATAATGAGGTAGAAAAAATCTCATGTCTTATCGTAAAAAACTTTCCCGTCTGCACATTAAAAAAAATTAATAAAAATAAAATCTTATACTTCAATATAACATTTTTATTTTGAGATCAAAAAAGATTGATTATCTTTTACAACAAAATTATTTTAAGGCTTTTGCTGGTTTTGCTAGTCGCGGTTCTCACTTCTCTGTCAGTCTGTCACAGTATTGCAATTAATTCTATTTGAATCGATCGTTACCGGTCACGAATAATCGCAGATCCGTTCCACGGAATATTGATATGGTTTAATTCTTTCGGATCATTTCGTTGCAAACTTTCTGTCAATAAAAAAAGTAGGTCTGTCGTAGCATCTTCTATGCACATCCAAAGAAATAAAATAATATTCATTTTATATATTCAATACAAATAATATATTTCTGTTTGAGGAAACTTTACAAAATTGTTAAGTCAATTAAATGATGCGATTATTGATGCGATTTTGGTGGATTATTTGTGATTGAGGATTAACAGCAATCGTTCGTCTATTTGTTTGAGTTCAGTTTCACTTGTGTCTGCCAAAAGAAAATTTTAATTAGCAGTGAAATAATAAAATGTATCAAAAACATTTTGTTTTCCTAAAATACTTGAGCATGAAAGGAAACATCACAAGCAGTATCGTGTGTATGCTGGAGTTGGAATAAAAGTTATATGTAATTTTTTCTTTGACGAAACTTACCATAAGACACGCTTTTTCACAATCATATAAAGTTTTGAACATGTTGATATTTGGAATAAGCCTATCGGCCTGACAAAATCTGCAGAGGCCTCCTGCGAATGTGTAAAAACTAGGTTTCCTGTAGTCTTCTGCTGGAACTATTCCCGGGTACGGGTCCATCTTACATCTAAGTTCTAAAGAGATAAATAAGAAACATATCCAAATTAGTAGGTTTTTGGAAATTGTTTAAAGCTCTTTATTTCCAATTTCGTGCTGATTCTTTATCCCAAAGTGATCAATTGTGGGGGGTTTAGCTAGTTTGGATGCGCACTTGCTTGGACTTTTTATTTATTAAAGTGGAAGTTTAAAATAATTTATCTAAGAAATTTCGGGTAAAGACTTTCTTTTTTTTATCTGCATCCACTGCAGTGAAATGAATGAAACCACTTAACGGACTTTTGTGTGGAACCTACTGTTTTGAATGCAAAACATGCGAAGCGAGTCAGCTGCAAAGAAAACCGTGAGTGTTGAAACACTTTTAAGCTTTTAAGCTTCTTTTCTAACAATCAGCCGATGTTAATGATTTTATCGCAGGGACGCGTTGAGGTTGCTATTTTATGTCTCACAGTTGTAGAATTATTTGAGTTGTTCGTAGAATATGACTTCGTTCCTCTTATTTCATAAGTTATCTGATAAGAAACAAAAATCGTTTCAATATATTTCTGAAAGTCAACTTTCTTTGTCGCAAAAATATTATGATTAAATCGCGAAAAATCGTATTCGTGTTAAATAAAATTGTTGAGTTAATAAAAAAAAAATGTTGACTGTTTCAAAAAGGCATCACTTTAACACGAACTGTAAGAAGTAAATAAATATCGTTCAACACATGGAGTGTGTAGTGGAGTTGGCAATAAATTCTCAAAATGCAACTCACCGCCTGGCTGGCACAAATTCTTACATTCATCGAGGGTACTGAACTGATTACCATCAAAAGCACGCTGAGTGGCGTAGTACTTTATGCACTTCCCCTTCATGAGTGTGAAATACCCGGTGCTGCCGATTGCGCTTTTTGGGACGTTTTGCGGCTTCGGCTTCATTTCGCAATTGCTATCTGAGAGTGAAAATATGTTACAATGCCAACAGTTTATTATTATTAGGAAAGCACAAATTTTCATTTCTAACACTTTTTTCTTAACACTTTCAGTAAAGTTCAACTGTTCCTAAATCGAGAATATCAGCAGTTTATATACCTGAGGATTGAGTATATAACTACTTGCTTTACAACAATTATTTTCTGAATTCGCTGAACTACGATTTTATGTTTTTAATTAAATATTTGTTTTAGAATTGTTTTTTTTATATAACGACGAATATAATTATTTGTATTCTGTTATCGTTCGAAAAATGTCCATACTACGAAAATAATGCGACAACGCCAAATATATAAGACAACTTTCCGTTGGCTGCACATAAAAAAATTCATTAAAATAAAACGTTATACTTCAGTGTAATAAAACGACATTCAGATTAATTTTGATAAAAACTAGTTTGCGACTATTGCTGGTCTTGAATTAATTTCACATTTCTCCTATGAGATTGAAAATATGTTGCAATCTCTCTTTTTCACAGCAGAGGTAAGAGAAGCGATAATTAACGGAAGTCAGTGGAGTCTGGAAGGGAATATTTTGTTCTAAATTACGAATCGAGTTGTCTTACCATTTTTTATTTGTTTGGGGTCAATGCAAGCCTTTTTGCATGATTTTTCATTTTCGAACTGGTTGTAGCCACTATTTGTATGTATTTCAGAAGTGCGGTATTTCTGGCACCTCCCATTCTTGAATGTGAAAGCCAACAATTTTATGACACCACTTCCACTTGGGAACGGTTCCGCAGGGGCTGTGCATTTGGCTTTTGCAACTGAAAAATTATATCAATACAGAAAGAATTTTTAGAAAGAACTGATTATGTATTTACCGAATTTACGTGCTGCAGAAGCCAGCGATATAGTTAATACGAATATTATTATGGAAGCGAGGAGTTTCATTTTTACGCACTTTATTTTTTAACTTCTTCAACCACGTTAAAACATTGAATTTTCCCAAATTGAAAATATTAACGGCTTTTATATCCGCGGATTTTGATGTGTTTTGACGTGTTGTTCTACTATTGGCTGTGAACAACTAAATATTTCTTTATTATGTATAATAATATACATATATGAAGTTTGACTGAGATAGAAAATAAAACATGTTAAGTTGCTATCATTCGCACAAGTGGAAAGAAAGTTGAATATTAATGATAACAACATATCTCGTAGATACGAACTTAACGTGAGCTGATAAAAGTTTGCGTAAATATATTTTTGTATTCACTTGTATGCCGTTTTTGATATGCTCAGACTCGGGAGCTTCATCACACATGTGCTCCACAGAAGACAAATTCAGCGAAATAAGAATCACAGAAAATAAACAACTAGTTGTTGTTGGCAAACAACAACACAACTAATATACGTGGATTAAGAAATATAACGAAAATGATTAAGGAAAATAAACGAAAATGACGTGAAAGAAATGATAAAAACAAAACGGGAAAGAGGCATACATACGGGCACAGAAACGAGGTTGCCACCCTGCGAAATTTGCATCCAGGGAAAACAGACCCAAACCCAAAACTCGCCCAATGCGAGTGAATTCTGTCGGCGGCTCCGAATATTTTATTATCTTCATAGATGACAAAAGCGGTTGGTGTGAAATCTATTTTCTGAAAAATAAAAGCAAAGTTGCAAACAAATTCATAGAATTTAAAAACATGGCAGAAACAAAAACCGGAAAGAAAATAAAATGTCTACGTACTGACAATGGGACAGAATATCTCAACGGCCATTTGAAAAACATTATGAGAAGCAATGGAATTCGACATGAGCTAAACATCGAATGCAATCCACAACAAAACGGAGTTTCAGAAAGAAAAAATAGAACTTTACACAATATGGCAAGATGTATGCTCATCCAATCTGGTCTACCACACGGATTTCGGGCAGAGGCAGTGAACACCGTGAATTACATACGAAACCGTTGTCCACCAACAAGTCTTAACGGTGAAATACCTTAAAAGATATGAATGACTGAAACACCAGATGTAAAATACTCTCGAAAATTTGGCTCATCGGCATTCATGCTTGACAAAAGACCAGGTAAGGGAAAACTCGAATCCAAATCAAAGAAATGAGTATTTGTAGGATACTCCGAAACGCCGAAGGCATACCGTTAAGGGGATCCTCAAGCAAGAAAAGTACGTCGAAGTCGTGACGTAGTATTTACATCAACATTGGACACAAACAGTCTTGAAGAATCCGAACCGAAGAACATGGAATTTATATTCCCTTTGAGCTCTAAGCAATTGGCAAATGAAGACACAACAACAGCAGACCAAGTCGAAGACGCAGAAGACAAAACAAAAGGCGTAAAGCAAAGAGCCCGTGGCCGCCCTAAGAAATCCACAACCAGAAAGAGAGGCAGACCAAAGAAAATACAAACCATGATGTGGACGACTTTCACGGTTTCAAGAGCTCTGATGAGGAGAACTATCAATCGGAAAATTTAATCCACATAACAGATCCAAATACGAGCGTAGCAGCTCTTTCTGGACTTGGGCTTACAAATCTGACATCATGTATTGTTGAATATATTACGGCAATACTTAAACACGTAACTTAACTTTTACAGAAAGATCCAAGTAACCGATATACTTAAAAACGTCATGTATTAAATTTTTATGTGTGTGAAGATAAATATGCCGAGTTAAATATGTTTTGACGTAAGCCGTTACGCCATGACATATTTAGCCTTGAAGTTAAATATGTTATGAAGTAAAGAAAAAGAACAAATAAATTTTATCCAATAAAGAAAATATGTTATATATTTTTTTATAATATTAAACTCTAAAATTATGATAATTAATAAAATATTCGAAATGTGCGTTTTATAAAACTGCAATCTTTCATGATCTTGGAGGGATTGTGGCCAATGTGGCCAAATAAGGAGTTGGCATGCATGGCCACTATATAGAAATTGATTATTGGACTGTATTCTATTAAACAAAACAACTGTCATAGCTGAATTGAGTTTGTGAAAATTTTTGCAAGCCATCAAAGTTCAACTTTGATCGAGTATATGACGTTCTTGGAGGGATTGTGGCCAATGTGGCCAAATAAGGAGTTGGCATGCATGGCCACTATATAGGAATCGATTATTGGACTGTATTCTATTAAACAAAACAACTGTCATAGCTGAATTGAGTTTGTGAAAATTTTTGCAAGCCATCAAAGTTCAACTTTGATCGAGTATATGACGTTCTTGGAGGGATTGTGGCCAATGTGGCCAAATAAGGAGTTGGCATGCATGGCCACTATATAGAAATTGATTATTGGACTGTATTCTATTAAACAAAACAACTGTCATAGCTGAATTGAGTTTGTGAAAATTTTTGCAAGCCATCAAAGTTCAACTTTGATCGAGTATATGACGTTCTTGGAGGGATTGTGGCCAATGTGGCCAAATAAGGAGTTGGCATGCATGGCCACTATATAGGAATCGATTATTGGACTGTATTCTATTAAACAAAACAACTGTCATAGCTGAATTGAGTTTGTGAAAATTTTTGCAAGCCATCAAAGTTCAACTTTGATCGAGTATATGACGTTCTTGGAGGGATTGTGGCCAATGTGGCCAAGTAAGGAGTTGGCATGCATGGCCACTATATAGAAATTGATTATTGGACTGTATTCTATTAACAGCTGTCATAGCCAAAATCCCTTTCTGTAGCATTAACATGCTTTGTCACTTGGTCAGTAACGGCCTCACTCCTCAGCTGCATCATTCTAACATCTTTCACCCTTTTGTTACCTTGTCGCGCTGGTTGTTTGTCGCTCTATTCAATAACTTCTCCTGTGTTACCTTTTCTAAAAAATATTTAATGAACTTGAGAATGATGTAAAAAAATTTTAAATATGCCAAAGCAGTTGATGTATGCTGCATACATAAATAAATTTTATATAGAAAGTTCATATCTGTGAAATCTTCCTTTAAGAAGTAGTTTCAGAAGTTTATAAAAAAAAATTCAGAAATACTTGTAGTTTCTTAAAATTTTCTTAGATGTTTAACAATTCCTGCCAGAGTAGGTCGTTTGTGACGATCGTGATCTCTGCGTAGTGCTCGAGAAAGGGACACATTTTAACCACCACATGTGAAGTCTTAACTGCTTCTGCATGTTCTTCTGTTACTAAGCGATCCATATTCACTAATTAAATGGCACTTGAGTTGATAGAAAATGAGGTTTCGAAACCTCTTCATGTACAACCCGTTACTTATTCTTTTCCTTTCGTCCAGTATTTTTTTCTTCTGTTAAAGTTGTCAATATTTTTAGATTAAAGTTCTCCTTGTTAAGCAAATTAGAACTGAAGTTAAGACAGAAGAAACATAATTCTTTTAAGCTGCTTTTATTTACCAAACAAACAAATAAAACAAAAAAATATATATTTTTTACTTCTTTTCTATGTTATTTTTAATTTTTGTCTGTAGTCACAAACTTTTTTCTGGTGACCATAAACAAATAGAAGAAAAAAAAGATGAAAAAAAGAAGGGGGAAAAAACAGCAACAACTGCCAAAAACATTCTTTTGTCACTTATTGTTTGGTTGAAATTAAAGACAAGTACGAAAAAAAGAACTCCTTAATAAAGTCCGTATAATCTGCAAACAATATAAAACAACTCGTGTACCTGATAGTTGTGGCCAAGTGCCATAGAGGTAGAACGATTTTCCAGCACACAACACAGCAGACATTCAGATATTTCTATATGTTTGGACGAGTATTTTGGGCGGCAGGAGAGAGAGAGTATTTTTCAACTAACAGCATTATGAACCGACCACAATGGCAACCACACCGCTGCACACCACCTTCACTTTTTCTTTTCTATTCTGTTCTAACTTGCACACAGACACACACACAACATACTAGACTTTAGCACACACACGCACGCACAGGGTAAATATTGCTTAAAATGACAGAAATAAACTTTGCATTTTAGCCAACCAAAATTGCCATTTTGTTTTCTGAATCAACCACTTGAGGCAAATATTAGTTCGTTCGTTCGTTCGTTTGATGCAGGCAAACGAAATGAATGTTTGGAAAAATGCTCCAAAAATTTGGAAGAAAAAACAAGTACGAGGGCAATTCAACAAGTGTTTGAAGAATCATCGAATGAGCTGTAATAATATAAACTTCTCAGGACTATCGTATTGAGAATTTCATATATTTTTACGTGCTGGTTTTTTTCTTACCAACATCTCAGCTTTTTCGTCTACAGTTTTCTCATAAAATTTGTATACTTAAAAACTGTTATCACGTGCAATAAAAATATTAAAAGAAATACACAAGAGTACTGGTGATGGGAATGTGGCGAGTTTCTAAAACAGTGCTGATCTGATCCGCTGGATTATCAAATTAATTTTGATTTTTTCTTGGTTTTTCAAAAATTTATCGCGTCTGTCTGGATATAACAAATTCAGAAACGTATTTCGATTTCTTTTCTACAACATAATGCAACAGAAAATGGCAACATTTTGCCTTTTTAAAAATTACATTAAATTAAATTAAAAACTACATGTTTTTTAGAAAAGAAAACGCTTTTAGTGTGTTAATTTCAATAGAAAAAAATTTGGTATATTTTAATAACTAGAATTTTAAGCAAGTCCTTAAAAATTGAAGGGAGGGATTACTCGTCTACATATCTAAATTAAAACCAACAATTTTAGCTGCAGTTAGAAATATTCGGCGAAGTAATTCAAGTGGTCTGCGAAGCATTTATTCAATAATAAGTTTCTTAGGACCAGCACGCAGTTGATGACCCAATATGCAGTGCATTATACCGGATGTAGAAAGGAGAGGATAGTGTTGAGAGAACAGATGACGATAGAGAATGTTTGGTTGCAGCTATTTTCATTTTTTGTATCGCCGGCAAAATTTTGCTAAAATACCCATGAAGGATACTAATATCGAGTGCTGAATGGTTGGACTTATTAGCGTCATGACTGCTACTCATGACGCTAATAAGTCCAACCGAAATATGGTTCGAAGGACCATTTGAAGATTTTTCTATATATCGGTACTATAACGTAGTTTTTGATCTAATAAAATAATAAAATATTTTTGTATTTTACGCTGCTACGAAATTAAAAAAAGAATACCGACGTCCTTGTGCTATAAAATCTCCATCAAAATTTCCTTCGTATAGAAAAGTATTGTAATTCATTTACTTTCAATATATTTTTATATGGAAGTTAATTACATTTTGGGTTTATATATTTTTTCAATTCTATGCCACACAAATGCTGAACAAAAACAAAAAAAAAGGTATTGCAATTCAGTAATAAAAAATTTATATAAAAAACCATCCCGTCTTATCAAGGACAATTAAAGTAAAAATGTTTAAATCAATTCTCCAACTGCAGTAACAAAATCAATTTTTCTATTTTAAATTGTAGCTCGACACGACGTACCCTGACGCCAGGGATGATAAAAGATATTTTAAAATAAGTACTTTTTGTTAGTACAAAATTGTACCTCCTTTTATTTGGTAAAAGAAATTGTGAGAGTCATAAAAATTTCCTTATTATTTTTGCCTGTTATAAAAAATCTATTATATCTCCAGAACGGTTGAAAAACAAGCAGGAAAGCACTGAAATTGCTGGTGTTGTAACGACTTAAAAAAATCAATATATATAAATAAAACGCATTGAATGTATTTATGCGAATTTTAAACGTGATTGAACGATATTTCAAATCAAAGGATTCCCGAAGTTAAAAATGTCGAATTTGTTACTTCTCTCTTCTTTTTACAGTCATATTACAACATATTGCATACCCCGATCCTTAAAAAAATATAATAAGAAATAAAAAAAATAAAGTTTACCATCCCCTGATTAAAGACAAACTTTCAACGGTTATAACTTTTAAAATACTGCAGTGATTTTGATAAATTACTTATTGTGCTCATCTGAAAATAAATACCCTTGAAATTTCAGCTAAAATTTCAGAATCGGTTAGGCAGTGGCAGAGCTAAAGGGCCCACAAGAAATCAAATTGCCTAAAAATTATAAAAACTTTAATTGTTCCTACAATAACTTTCAAGTCTTGATAGTTTAAAATTCAAAGAAGAGAAGAAAAATGATGTCACAATTGAGAATTAATATTAATTATAGATAATAAAATATAAATTAAATGCATACGAGGGTCGGTATTTTTAATAACTTTTGATAAAATATCAGATATTTTATATTAACAACACCATGGCTTAGAGCCTTAAAACTGTAACAGATTCGGTTCCTCTTCTTCATCTTTGTCTTTAAAACTGCTTTTTGGGCCGGCTACTAAATTAACATCCGAATTTCTTGTACTGGAACGATTTAAGAAACAAGAGTTTGCAATAAGTTTATTGTTTCGGTGCCAGTGTGAGTGACATTTGATACCATCCAGTCCACTGTCAAGGATTCTACGACTGATGTATAACATGTAGAGCGTCTTAACAACGTTTCCAGCTTTCTTAAAAAAAAAAAAACCAAGGAACCAGATGTTGCCAAGTGCAACGGTACTTAAACCTGCTGAATGGTACTCAAAATTGTCCTGGCTATTTGGCACCAACCAGTCATATCCTTTTAACTAGCAAAGGTCCTTTTTCTTTTGTCTGCTTTTTTTTTTTTGCTTTGCCAAGGGATTTATTTTTTATTTCCACTATTTTTTTTTAACAATTTCTAGTTGTTGTTGAGTGTTTTTATTTGTTGTTGAAGTCCTCTTCTATGCGAGTGAATGAATGAGTGACTGAGTGAGTGAGTGAGTGAGTGGGTGGGTGAATGTGTTCGAAATATATGCAAATAAATTTTGTGCAAGTTTTTTAATTAATCTAACGAACACAATAACTACTTACATAAATCCTTACAAATTTTGTGGGTCATTTAAAAAAAAAGCTGTAAAATTCTTGCGAAAATAGAATATAAAATCGAAGGGAAAAAATGAAAACTGAAATTCATTAAACTTTTAGTACTCCGTACTTTCAAGCACTTAAGCACACATCCATCCTGCTGCTAGAACTGCAGTGGGGGAAATGGGAAATGGCAAATGGAAATAAAAAATACTCAGCAGATTAAAATAAAATATTGGATTTTAAATAAAATGATAAGAAGAAGAGGAGGACGCAGAAGGAAAAAGTTGAAAACTCTTCACTTGTTTGCGCAAAACTTGTTGTTTTCTTAAAAAATTGAAAACTTTTAATACAATTTTGCTTGTGTCCGCCCCGGCTCTTGTTGTGTGCTGCAGGTAACTTTTTATTTTTTGTTTTTATTTTTATAAACATTTTGTTTTTATTGCTTCATATTGTTTAATATTCTTTATACTTTTCGATTGTATTGTTTTATTGGTACTTGAATATTCTAGCATTTATTGTTTTTATTTATATATATTTTTGCTGTTGTTATTGTCCGGCACAAGGGGACTTATAAAAAGAAGATTATTTAATATTTGATGTGTTTTTAAGGAAACAAAATAAATAGACTTGCGTTTGTTATATACGAATCTGCAAATGAACAGGAAGAAAAAAAAGGAAAAGAAAGGATTTTGAAACTAAACACTGAGAGATCAAACATTTTTTTGAAATGCATTCAATTTCATTTATTTTTAAGGATGGCGAATAGTACTTATTTTTTAATAGTGCGAAGCTTAAAGGTTTTTAAATAGGTTTTCTTTTTGTTGTAAACTTAAATTGTTGTTGTGACCATAACGATGCTTCGATTGCGGTCGAAGCAAAAAAGCTTAAAACATTTTGAAATCGTTGCAGTGGTTAACAGAGTGGCTGAATTTGATTTCGCTGCTTCGAGTCTGGCAGGTGGCCTTTGATGGTTATTACATTTTCACATAAAGGGTGTTTTTTTTTTTATAGAGATATAAGGACGATATTTTTAAATAGAATGAAATTTCTGGCGTTATAATTTATATATTGATTTTGGCATATGACCGCCACCGTTAACTCGGAAATAGTCTGATCTGGAGCTTCAATTTTCAATTCCTTATATATATATATATATATATATATATATATATATAATGTTGATGCGCGGCGAATGTTGTCCTTAAAGTATTCAGTCGTTTCGGGCTTATTGGCGTAGACAAGCGATTTCTTATATTCGCACAGAAAATAGTTTAGAGCGTTAAATCGAATGATTTTGCAAGTCATTTCACGGTTAGTCGAATTAATTGCTCTCATCATGGACTATTCAATAAGAATTGAATATAGACGTAGTGCGCGATTTCCAAAATAAATTTGCACAATTCGGAAGCGTCTATGCACTTGACAGCTGACTTGACATTTTAAAAGGTGTTGTCAACTTAAAGTTATATATCTTTTTTCAATCTTTTTAAAGTATCATAAACTTTCGCAATTATCCATTGTGATGTTGACAAATGGAGGCAGTTTATAAAGGGTGTTTTTTTTATAGAGTGACACAAGTTTTAATCATAATAAAACAAGGAAATATATTTTTAATATGAAAGAAATGAGCTTTAATTGAAAGAACATTTTATGAAATTAATGTTTCAATTGATTGCTGCCTTGTGGCCCCCACGGTTGCCGCATAGAAGGCGCGATCTGGAACATCAATTTGGAAAAAAATTTTATAATATTTGGGGCTGTTTTTCGCCGATAACTCTTCAGATGTTGAAGTTCAATAGTTTGTGGTTTAACGCTGCAGATAATGGACTTGACAGAATCCCAAAGAAAATTATACCACCGGGATAAATCACACAGTCTCGGTGGCCAATTAATTGGGATCTCACATGAAATTATTATATCATCAAAAGTTTTTTTTGAGTAAATCAATTGTAGCGTTCATTGAGGGGCATGCGGCTCCGTCTTGTTGGATCCATGCATCAGTAAACTTAAAGCCACGTAATTGAGGTTCGAAAAAATGTCGAATCATGTTCCTATACTGTTCACCATTCACAGTAACATTCTGACCATCACCGTTTTTGAAGACATATGGGCCAATGAGCCCTCCAGTTCCTAAAGCGAACGAAACAGTAATTTTCTGTGGATGCCATGGTGTTTCGACCAAAAAGCTGTGGATTCTCCTCGCTCCAAATGCGACAATTCTACTGATTTACGTGCCCATTCAACCAAAATCGGAAAATAGAATTTTATTAGAAATTTATTTTGATGAAAAATTTTCCACAATTCGCACACGTCGTTCTGATGCAAGCCAATTCGTATTGAAATTTCAAAGCAAACTAATTAAAATGCAGCCATCAGCTGTTAAATGAGTTATCAAATAAAAAAGTGATGCCAAGTTAAAGTTGGGACACTTTAAAAACAAACGCTGTATTACAAGCGAATTGTTTTGCTTTGGTTGCAGAGCTGATTTAATTACAAAATAAAATATTTGTGGAGGTCTTTTAAATACAAACGGAGGAAGTTAAGAGTGATGGCGATCCTTCAACTGCTCCTTATCTTGTATATTTCCGCCATAACCTCACTTTTCTATGGTAACTCAGGATAGATGAATATAAATAAAACAAATTGATCTTCCAAATATTGTATCTGCGTAAATAATTAAACGAGTCCATGGTGTTTATAAATATTGAAATGTAAAACTACTCCTGCTCAAGGTTCGACAACTTATCATCCTTAAAAAAAAATTAAATTCTTTTGTTCAAGTGACTTGATTTGACATCTCTTTAAAGCAGAGTTTTATTTAAAAAAAGAATTCGTAGCAAAATTTGCTTTAAGTTTTGTTCGTATAACTTTTAAATACTTTTTTCTAGGCCATCGTACAGTTAGTTATTGATTTTTATGGAAACTATTAACACACTGTGCACGTTATTATAAACTTTCCTGGCTTTTGAAATTAAGAAAAACACAAGTTGAAAATTATTTATGTACGCGTATGTGGGTCAGCGAACCGTGCGAGCACTTAATTAATGAAAATGCTGCGCTCAGCTAAAAGTTTCGCCCCACAATTTGTTAATTGTTTGGCTTTTAAATTTAATATTAAATAATTGAGCAATTAAATTTCTTGAGCAATATTGAAATGAAAAAGATAATGGCATTTTAAAACACGGGGATTTTACTTGTGTTAACATCGGTAGTAATTCTCGTATACAATTTTCTCATATGTTTTGTATAAGATTCTACTCATAACTGCTCGGACCTGAAGACGTTCATAAATATTTTAAAATTAAATCTTAAGCGCATCAGTTTTTATGCAAACTGAAGGAAATTTCTTGAAAGTGAAAATACTGGAGATATCGTTTATGGATTTTTGTATTGATTCAATTATTGTTGTATGCTAGTGTTTATTATGGGTTAAACGTTGTAAATAAATAGTCATAATTGGCAACAAGAACTTAAAGTAAAATTGCAGTATTGCGAGGGTGAGAAAGAGGGAGACATTTCTTTGTGCATAAATACGGCACGGAATTTGTGGTACAGTTTGAAGTACGTTGTGTAACAGTTATAGTAATAAAAAGTATGTGATTTTAAAGATATTTTTGTGCAGATACGCACAATAAGTTCAAGACTGCAATTGTTTAAAATTCAAATTTTTTATCAAGAGTACAATATTTCATCAAACTAGAAGAATTATCAGAAATGGAGAAAATTAACCTTAAAACTAATTTAAGAGTAACTCATTCCCATGATTAATTTTAATGTTAAAAACATTGATATTGACCGATGGTTTATTGAATCAGTTAGTCACCACAGTGCGAGTAGTGCTCTGGGTAGTATGATTAGGGTGACCATGATATTGTCGCAGTACTTTACCCGCACAGAATACCCATTTTGATAAAACAATTTCTATGATTTTTGCACGTCTCATTGAATAATATATCCGCAAGTTATTTAAGAGAATAAATTGAATAAATGGTTACTAATTTGGTAGAGGTAGTCTCAAGCAAGATGGCCATTATCAAAAGTCGAAAATCTGCAGTCTGAACGGGCAGTAAAATACTGTGGAGCAAACCATCTGACAGCCGTCATCAAGTGCCGAAGTTCTGAGATCTAAACGGGCATTCTATTTTACTGAAAGTGAATGTCGAGCAAACTATTTGGCTTAGAACTTTATCAAAAGCCAAAATTGTGTGCTGCCAAATCTCATTACTATTAAGTTTCCATAGAAAAGTGAGGTTATGGCGAAAACTTTAACAAAAATTAGCAGCTAAAAATCTTATTTTCAACTTTTACTGTGCGTTTTATAAGACTTGGCCAAATATGATAGTGATCTTTCAGATCACAATGGGTTATTGCTAAAGTTCCTGAAGACTTTAAAGAGCATAAAACTTTAATGGCAACTCTTTTCGAACAAGTAAAACAATATAAATTTAAAAAAATGCTCATATATACCCATACATACGTACATCTGCATATGCTTGTGTGTATGTGTGTGATGCAACCGTAATATGTAAAGCACTCCTCGCTTGGACCAACAACTGACAATATCAAATAAACTTTAATGTATCGAGTATCAGGAAGGAGTTGGTGGCCTTCGCAATAACGATCTGAAATATCAAAAGCCAAAATTGTGTGCTGCCAAATCTCATTACAATTAAGTTTCCATAGAAAAGTGAGGTTATGGCGAAAACGTTAACAAAAATTAGCAGCTAAAAATCTTATTTTCAACTTTTACTTTGTGTTTTATAAGACTTGGCCAAATATGATAGTGATCTTTCAGATCACAATGGATTATTGCTAAAGTTCCTGAAGACTTTAAAGAGCATAAAACTTTAATGGCAACTCTTTTCGAACAAGTAAAACAATATAAATTTAAAAAAATGCTCATATATACCCATACATACGTACATCTGCATATGCTTGTGTGTATGTGTGTGATGCAACCGTAATATGTAAAGCACTCCTCGCTTGGACCAACAACTGACAATATCAAATAAACTTTAATGTATCGAGTATCAGGAAGGAGTTGGTGGCCTTCGCAATAACGATCTGAAATATCAAAAGCCAAAATTGTGTGCTGCCAAATCTCATTACAACTAAGTTTCCATAGAAAAGTGAGGTTATGGCGAGAACGTTAACAAAAATTAGCAGCTAAAAATCTTATTTTCAACTTTTACTGTGCGTTTTATAAGACTTGGCCAAATATGATAGTGATCTTTCAGATCACAATGGGTTATTGCTAAAGTTCCTGAAGACTTTAAAGAGCATAAAACTTTAATGGCAACTCTTTTCGAACAAGTAAAACAATATAAATTTAAAAAAATGCTCATATATACCCATACATACGTACATCTGCATATGCTTGTGTGTATGTGTGTGATGCAACCGTAATATGTAAAGCACTCCTCGCTTGGACCAACAACTGACAATATCAAAAAAACTTTAATGTATCGAGTATCAGGAAGGAGTTGGTGGCCTTCGCAATAACGATCTGAAATATCAAAAGCCAAAATTGTGTGCTGCCAAATCTCATTACAATTAAGTTTCCATAGAAAAGTGAGGTTATGGCGAAAACGTTAACAAAAATTAGCAGCTAAAAATCTTATTTTCAACTTTTACTTTGTGTTTTATAAGACTTGGCCAAATACGATAGTGATCTTTCAGATCACAATGGATTATTGCTAAAGTTTCTGAAGACTTTAAAGAGCATAAAACTTGACTGGCAACTCTTTTCAAAATGACATCCATTTTGTCGGCTGTCAAATGATTTATGTTTAGTCTGGTTTGACATTTAAAAATTGGCAAATTTATTTGGGAAATATATTTTAAAATCAATTAAAAGAAATAATTACAACGCCCCACTGTGAAAAGACAAGAAAACTATATGAATTAAAAAAAATGCTCATATATACCCATGCATACGTACATCTGCATATGCTAGTGTGTATGTGTGTGATGCAACCGTAATATGTAAAGCCCTCCTCGCTTGGACTAACAACTGACAATATCAAATAAACTTTAATGTATCGAGCATCAGGAAGGAGTTGGTGGCCTTCGCAATAACGATCTGTCGTTTGCATTTTTAAAATTTTTCATTTAATTTTTCATTTTATTTCTCATTTTATTTCCCATTTTATTTCTTTCTTTAATTGCATGTGTGTGTATATTTTCATCCTCAATATTAAATCTTCGCACATCCTTGACAAGTTTTATCTCAGTTTTTCGTTTCTTTTTTTTCTTTTCAAGAAATTATAATAATAAAAGAAAAAGAAAAATAACAACAGCAGCAACCGAAAAACATCTTGTAGTTTTGTCATGCATTGAAATATCGCTTCAATCCCAGTGATCATTTTATGCAAAAAAACTCTTATATGATTTTCCTCTTTTGATGATTAAAAATTAACTTATCAGTTGTGCGATTGAAAGGGGATTCAGTAATCATTCATCCACATGATCAAATAATGATTTCTTGAAAATATAGAAATAAAACTAAAACGAAATTTTATTTTTAAATCACATTTTGATCGAGCTGGACGGGAAAAAATTCGTTGCTTTTATTTGAAATTATTAAACTTTTTACCAGCAACAATTAAATCTTAAATTTTAATTTCTTCGTCTCGTCAATCAACTCTCATTAAAATTAGTTAGTAATATCGGGTCTTTTTTATAGAGTGATACAAGTTTAAATCATAATAAAACATAGTAATATATTTTTGACATCAATGAAACGGTCTTTGTTGGATATAAAATTTTATGACATTAATGTTTAAATATGATTTCGGCCATGTGGCCGCCCCGGCGGGCGCATACAAGGCGCAATCTGGAACACCAATTTTCACAAACAGTAACATTCTGACCATCATCGTTTTTGAAGACATGTGGGCCAATGACTCTGCCAGGCCATACCAGGCGCACGAAGCAGTAATTTTCTGTGGATGTAAAAAGCTTGTGGATTCTCTCCCATTCAACCAAAAATGGGCTTCATCGGTAAATAAAATTTTGAATGGACGAAGTGCACGATAAGTTTGACGAACAGAACCATTATTTTGATTAAAAGTTTGCACAATTTGCACGCGTTGCTCTGGTGTAAGTCGATCCATAATCAAATGTCAAACCAAACTTAACAAAAAGCAACAATCAGCTGTTAAATGGGTGGTCAAATAAAGCAGTGATGCCAACTCAAAGTTGTATCACTCTATAAAAAACACCCTATAAAACTGTTCTAAAAAATTTGTTTAAACAAATATATTAAATAAACTTTCTTAAAGAAATATTTTAAATTAATATTTCAAGCTTTCTTAAACAAATATTTTAAATAAATATTTTAAATAAATATTTTAAATTAATATTTTAAACAAATATATTAAATAAACTTTCTTAAATAAATATTTTAAAGAAATAATTTAAATTAATATTTATTTCAAACTTTCTTAAATAAATATTGTAAATTAATATTTTAAATTAGTATTTTAAATAAACCGTCTTAAATAAATATTTTAAAGAAATATTTTTATCAAAAAAAGTATTTTCAAAGCCATGGGACTTGGGGTTGATTATTTCCCTCTCAAAGATATTTCGTTTCATAAAAAAATGAGACGAAAAACACTCCCCAATAAATGAACTACTCCCGGAAAATCGCTAAAAAATTAATGAATACGATTCGCTAAATCGTATTGAAAATTATTCTCTGGAAAGATTCTTTCGTAGAGTACCATTTCCTCTCCACGGAAACATAATTTATTTTGCCCACCAAACTGAATCGCAATAGATTCGATTGTGATTCAAAATGTTAACTGGGACTGTTACATGCTGTCGGTGTAAGTGTCTTTATTCATAAGTGTTTGCGTGTATGTGTGTGTGTGTATGTGTGTGTAATCATATTTCATCCGTTTCCTTTTGTGTGCAAGTGTAAGCGTGCTGGTATTTGTAGATGTGTAAATTATTATTTTCATCTTGTTAATATTTGCCGTTTTCTTCCTTCATATTTTTCATTTGTTTATTTAAATGCTCAAACTTTAAAAGGTGGATGCCAACAAAATCGGGACAGTTTTCTTGACATTAAAATAAAAAGAGAAAAAAAATGTAACTCGCATTAACGAACTGAAGCCGCAATAATAACACGCATTGAATTTCTTTGACTACAAAAATTATTTGATGGAAATAAATGATTAAGCCAAGTGTCCTGATTTTCCCAACATCAATCTTTATGAGGCAGCAGCAGGAGCAGCAGCAACAGCAGCAGCAGGAGTACTTTTTGGCTGGTGTATATGATGAATAAAAATGTCAATTATTTTCATTTCCTTTGCACTGCTGCTGCTTACGAAAATGAAAATGAACGAAATGAAAAGTTGTGTCGTTTTTGTTTTCCTTTCACATGCTTTTGAATATTCATGAATCTGAAGGAACTGAAGGATATTCTTGTATATTAAAACACATTAAGCGAGAGCGGAAAGTAAATTCGTTTTCATTTCTAAAGAAAAGTTAAAAAGATGGGAAATATCACGAGTATAAAATGACACGAAATGTCTGTCGTAAACAGCCAACAAAAAAAAAAAAAAAAAAACGGAGGGAAAAGAAAAAGAACGTTTCTTTTGCGTCTCCAGAAAAGTGTCGCCGTGTAATGCTGCCTCAGTTTTACTTTTTCCATCCTCATGCACCAAATAGATCTGCCATGTACACATTTAACTGTGTAAATGTGAAGCAAGGCGTAGTGTAAGTGTGTTTGTGTGTGTGTGTGCGTGTTTGTACCACAAATAAATGAGGTAGACTTTTATTTATTATTTCATCTATATTAAAAGATTTTCACATAAAACTTAAAAAAAAAATTAAGCAAAGAAATGAGAGGAAAATCAATAATAAAAAAAAGAAATATGAAAAATGTACACAGAAAATAAACAAAAACTGGATTTGATGTTACGAAAATAATTCGATTAATCGACTAGGAAAGTTATAGAGGGAAATCCGAAACTTTGAGAGAAAATTTTATAAAAAGAAAAGGAATTTTAATTGACGTGTAATTAAAAAATTAGTTGCAAAACTCAATTAACAATTTAATTGAGAAAAAATTCAATATACGAACGAATTTGACGGTTTTTGGAAATACCACGAAAATAGAAATGACAGGGTTTTTGAAAATTTAATTACAATTGAAATGAAATATTTTCTGTTAATTTTAATTGAGATATTTTTAAGTGACATTTTTTGTTTGGGGTCACGAAAATTAATAGAACTAATTTTCAAAATTTCAGGAAATAAAATGATGCTGCGTTTTTAATCATTTTATTTTAATTTTTGTCGAAAACACTTCGGTTCCGGCAGCGTGAAAGCGAAAGAAAAAATTGGTAGAACAAGTTATTCAGAAGTTGTGTTCAGTTTAAGTTAAAATATATTCAGTATCAGGGGTTTCCCCTTTTTTACTTATTTTTTTCTGTCTTCTGCTAAAACTCACAGAATAAACCCCACATGTGCCATGAATTATGTCACTGCTAGAAAGGTCATGTGAGGGCAGATCAAAAGATAGAGAAATCGTTGTAGCTACGTTTTTACTCTTTATGCGTCCGGTGAACTTTTTCGTTAGAGGCACCGATGAAAGAGAGTGCGCGGTATTCTGTTCTTTTGGTACAAGACGGTTATAATTGCTGTCGCTAATGTTTACCGACCAGAGTGCTGCCCTGGTCATTAACACAAGCCGACAATAATTAACACAATCTTGAGCTACTGCAGGTCATACAAATTCGACACTACATTCATGACTGAGAGCGTGGTGGAACACGAGATCTAAGACATCGTGGTGCCAACAGCACTTTTGAAAAAAAAGTCACTTAAAAGAAAATATGCCACCGGCATAAAACAAAAGCAGGAGTGTTAAAAATTTCGCCCATTTGGGATTTTTAATATATACTTGGGAGTTGTGGGTATCACTGCATAAAATCTATTTTGCTTTGCTCAGCCAACAGCACTTTCGAAATATATTCTTAAATCACTTTAAAATAAATATAAAAAAAAATATGCAACTGCCGTAAAATAAGAGGGAAAGTGCCACTTTGGGATTTGGATAATATGTTTGGGAGTTGAGGGTATCAAAGCAAAAAATCTATTTTGTTTTGCTCAGCCGACAGCACTTGCGAAACATATTTTTGAATGACTTTAAAATAAATACCAAGAAAATATGGAACCGGCGGAAAACAAGAGCGAAACTGTTTACAAACTCTGCACTTTGGGATTTTGAAAATACACTTGGGAGTTGTGGGTATCACGGCAACAAATCTGTTTTGCTTTGCTCAGTCAACAGCACTTTCGAAACATATTTTTGAACTATTTTAAAATAAATACAAAGAAAATATGCCACCGGTGTAAAATAAGGGCGAAAGTGTCACTTTGGGATTTTAAAAATATATTTGGGAGTTGTGGGTATTACAACAAAAAATCTATTTTAACCTGCTCGAAGATCTCATCAGCCACTAGAATTTTCGAAAAGTTTGTTAAAATAAGCAACCGGCGTAAAATAAGAGCGAAAGTGTCACTGGGAGATGTTGAAAATATATTTGGGAGTAAAAAATCTATTTTGCACAAGCACTTTCGAATAAATTTTTGAATCACAAAAATAAAAAATACAGGGAAAATATGCAACCGGCGGAAAACAAAAGCGGAAGAGTTAAACATTTTGCACCTTGGGATTTTGAAAATATATATGGGAGTTGTGCGGTTATCACAGCAACAAATCTGTTTTGCACCTTCGAACAAATTTCGAAATCTTTTTGAAATAAATATAAAGAAAATATGCAACCGGCCTAAAAACAAGAGTGAAGGTGTTAAAAATTTTGCACATTGAGATTTTGAAAATATATTTGGGAGTTTTAGATATCATAGCAACAAATCTATTTTGCTTTGCTTGTAGTCTTCAGCCACTAGAATTTTCTAAAAATATTTGAATTCAATTCAAAATTAATACAAAGAAAATATGCCACCGGTGTAAAATGAGAGCGGAAGTGTCACTTTGGGATTTTTAAAATATATTTGGGATTAAAAACTCTATTTTGCCCTTTCGTCAGCCCTTTCGAGCATGTTTTTAAATCACTGAAAAAGGAATACAAGAAAATAGGCAACCGGCGTTAAACTAGAGCGAAAGTGTTAAACGTTTTGCACTCTGGGATTTTGAAAATATACTTAGGAGTTGTTTTAAAAAAGCTAGAAATATTCCTAAATAGAAATTTTGATAGCAGATATAGATTGATATAAATTAATATAGAAACGCTTTGTGAAAGCCATCACCAAAATTCTTTAAAGTGCGCCAAAGTGATAAATAATTTCGGGTGTTTTTTTTTATAGAGTGATACAACTTTGAGTTGACATCACTGCTTTATTTGACCACCCATTTAACAGCTGATAGCTGCCTTTTGTTTAGTTTGCTTTGATATTTCATTATGGAGCGACTTACACTAGAGAAACGCGTGCAAATTGTGCAAATTATTAATCAAAATAATGGTTCTGTTCGTCAAACTTGTCGTGCACTTTGTCCATTCAAAATTTTATTTTCCGATGAAGCCCATTTTTGGTTGAATTGTCGCATTTGAAAATTACTATTTGGTGCGCTTTATGGGCTGGCGGAGTCATTGGCCCATATCTCTTCAAAAACGATGATGTCAGAATGTTACTGTTTGTGAAAATTGGTGTTCCAGATTGCGCATTGTACGCGCCAGCTGTGGCGGCCACATGTCCGAAATCATATTTAAACATTAATGTCATAAAATTTTCTATCGAATTAAGACCGTTTCATTGATATCAAAAATATATTATTATGTATTATTATGATTTAAACTTGTATCACTCTATAAAAAAACACCCGATATTTAATTAATAACTTTCAAGCTGCCAAATAAAACCACTGAAAAGATTAAATTTATTTTTAAGAAATGAAAACGTTATTTCTCTTGACGTTTATGGGAAAAAATTACCAAATTGTTCCCCGATCTTTTTATAGTTGGTTGCCGGTTTTAAAAGTTTCCACTTGTGGTGCAAATTTTTTATCGAAGTTTAAAAAGATGAAAAAAGTGACATTTTCCCACTTTTTCATTTCTTGCACTGCGAAGTATTTAAATGAATTCACTTTGATATATAAAAATATTTCACTACTGGTTAGTGATTTTAAAGCAGAAATCAATGAAAATTGATATCGATTTAATTGATATTTAATTGAAGCAGATATTTTCCACTGATTAAATAGTTAATTGAAACACAAAAATAAAGCCTTTCTCTGGTCACACTGGCCAATAAAACCTTCCAAATATTGTTTGACAACAATCTTAAGAAATATTTAAATATTTCAAAGTTTCTTATGACGCGCTAGAGAGTTCCCAATGATTTTCTTAAAGTGTTCATAAAGAACAAACAATTTCCTTTCTATGGGCACAAAATATGTTTTTTTTCTATAATAAAGTTGCTGCTTTATGCACCATTTATTTCTGCCACACACTTTCCATTTTGTGTCGCTGTGTGTCATATTATTTTGAAAGTAATTCTTAAAAAAAAAAAAAAATTTTAGGAACATGAAAATATTTTTAGCAGCCTTTAACCGTGTGTTGTTTGTGTTTTCATCTGCTGAAACTTGGATGCTTTTCACTCACTTGTTCTGTTGGGGAAAATATATATTTAGAAATCTTTTTTTTATATTTTTATTTTTGTCAAAGTGTATGAATAAATCAAGTGTTTAGGTGCGATTTTGATTGCACCAGAACTGCCGCCGAATGCATTAGTTTGCATGCTCTTTGCATGTACGATCATGCCCTTTTGGCGTCAAGAAATTCAGATGGCTTTCCAGTAAATATATGAGATTATTTTGAATAAAAGGAGTAAAAGATTAAATGTTGTTTACATATTAACTATTTCTTTCCGTGTATTTGCTGCCTTACGTCATTTTGATTATGAATCTTAAAGTGTGTTGTTGTTGTATTCCCATGGCTGCTGCATTAGACGGACCCATAGTGAAAGTAAACTCAGCAACATGGATGTAAGACTACAGTCTCAAAATATACCTGCACATATTCCTTCCTCATCTGAAGTTTTAAAAAAGCGCCAGACTTCATTTGATGGCACTTTTCAGGCGCCGTGTGTGCGTGTCCCCAAGTCACAGGAGATCCCATTCATTTGCATTTTGATTAAAGGAAATGAAAATATATTTCAACTTTCCGTAGTTCTTGAAAGCATTCTCACCTCGTGTTGCTACTCCCATTCTGTGCTTGGCATGAATTAAAATCCAAACTCCTTTTATATTGCACAGCATCTAATTTTTGTAAAAAAGAAATGTATCAGTATCGACTTCGAGGCTTAAATAAATTATTTGAAATTCCTTGAAACTGAACATTCATTCCATGTCCTCGAAACGATTCTTAATGGGAAAACTTATACCCAGCGGTTTTTGAAACGCTGGGTATAACTTTTTAAAGTTCTTAATTATTTCGTTCTCTTCTATTCTGTCACTGTCACTTTGATTGGCTGAAGTGGGAAAAGAATATAATTTTTTTTTTAAAATAATTTTAATCAGTTGAAAGAAAGTTTCGTCGTTTTCTACTTTTTTATTGTTTTTAATTTTGTGTTGCATGTCCTCATTTCATATGGCTTCCCACACTTTCTCATAAGTATCTTATGACACCTGTTTAAGAGGCTTCTTCCCTGTTGTTGCAAACTTTGTTTTGTGTGCAAAAATGAGAAGAAAAAAGAAAAAAAAAACAAAAAAAAAATAAATCTTCATGCAGGATGTGTGGCGTGATTGTATTTCTTTTTGATGTATTTTTTCGCTTCTTGATAATTTTTGATGTTGCGAGGAATGTAATATTTTGCTGAAACATGAACTGTAACATGGCACGTATCCTTAACTGCGAGGGAGCATTGAAAAAAAAAACATCAAGAAATTTAGTCACATCTGACTAAACCCAGCCAGCATGAGTTTTTGGGATAAGTAACACTTTTTGTAAAATATTTATGAAGATTATTTAATTACCAACTCTTTTTCATTCATTTAACAAACGAACTGATCAATATAATCAATAAATGAAAGCAAAATAAATAAAACGAAATAAATAATGAAATATAGTTATAAACAAAACAAATAAAATAAATTAAAAAAACAGTTTTTAGCTCAATGAATAAACAGACAAGAGAAAATAAATCATAAAAAGAAAAAATTAAAATAAACATAGAAAAATAAAAACCAAGAAAATTAAATAAAAATAATAAAATTAATATAATAAAGAAACAAAAAAGGTGCATAAAGTAAAAAAAAGTTATAATAAATAAGATATAAAAAATAATAAAATAAAAAAAAAGAAATAAAATTTAAAAAAATTATAAAATATAAAAAACAACAAAATATAAAAATATAACAAAATATAAAAATATTATAAAATAATAGAAAATATAAAAAATAAAAAGATATAAAAAAATAAAAAAATATAAAAAATAATAAAAATGAATAACAAGATATAAAAAAAAATTAAATATAAAAAATAACAAAATATAAAGTAATAAAAAAATACAAAAATAATAAAATTTATAAAATTATAAAAAATAAAAATAATAAAATTTTAAAATAATGAAATATAAAAAATATATAAAATAATAAAATTTAAAAAGTAATAAAAAATAGAAAAATAATAAAAGTAAAAAAATAATGAAATATAAAATAATAAAAAATATAAAAAGCAATAAAATATAAAAAATAATTAAATATTAAAAATAATTAAGTATAAAAAAAATTAAATATAAAAAAAATTAAAAATAAAATATAAAATTAAATAATTAAAATAAATAAAAATAATAAAATTAATACAATAAAGAAGCAAAAAAGTTGTATAAAGTAAAAAATTTAATAGATAATAAATAAAATATAAATATAATAAAATTTAGGAAATAATAAAATATAAAAAAAAATAATAAAATATAAAAAATAATAAAGCTATAAAAGTAATAAAATATAAAAAAAATAAAAAAATTTAAGAAATAATAAAACAAAAAAAAAAAACAAAATTAAAAATAATAAAATTATAAAATTATAAAATTTATAAAGTATAAAAAAATAATAAAATTACAAAAATAATAAAATAAAAAATATAATAAAATATAAAAACCAACAAAATAAATAATAATAAAATATAAAAAATATAAATAAAATCTAAAAATAATAAAACTTAAAAATAAAATATAAAAACATAAGATATAAAAAAACATAAAAATTAGTAAAATATAAAAAATTAAAATTAAAAAAAATAAAAATAAAAAATAAAATATAAATAAAATTAAGAAACAATAAAATATAACAGAATAACAAAACGTATAAAAATGATAAAATTTAAAAAATAATAAAATACAATAATAAAAAAGTTAAAAATAAAATATAAAATGTTGACTTATTTTCGGCTTCGAAAATATTTTTGACTTCTAAATTTTCTACTCTAAAAAAATGAAAGTTCTAAAGGCTGAAACGTCAAAATATGGCGTGTGGCGATAGTCGATGATTGCGTAAAGCGAGCTCCCACTGTAAAGAAAAAAAAAAGGTGTGAAGGACCTGCGAAACTGTTTGAGGCTAAAAATATTTACAAGCAACACAACGACGACGTTTTAAATACAAGCAAACAACAACAACAACAACACGAAAACCAAAATGTCTAAATTTGGATTTCGTTGCATACACTTGAGCGCGCACACACACTCAAGATTTCACGCAACACAACTTGAGCGAACAACACGGAGGATGTTGACGACAATCAGGACGATGACGACCACGACGACGACGACGATGATGATGACGATGATGAAGGAACTGCTAACGAAAATATATTATCCACTCACTATTTGTTTGCCACTTGCACTGGAATTGGGGAAAATGCCAACAAAAATATGCAACGAAACGCAAAAGAAAAAAAACTGAAAGAGGAAATCTTGTCTCGTCTTGACACACATGACGTTACACTCTACTTGATACGTTTATTTTTCTCATCACCATCATCGTCTTGTTGTGTTTATTATTGCTGTTCTTCATCTTATTTATGCTGCTGTTGTTATTAATGTTGTTGTTGTTGTTGTCGGCGTTGTTACTGCTATTTTTAGTGCATGAATTGCCATGCTTTTGGGATGATTTTACAAACTTCTTATACTCGCAACTTTTTATAACAAAAAAGAAAAATATATAAGTATTTTTATACACACACATACAGACAGCACATGCGAGTATATTATTACACTCTTACTCACACTATCGAGCACACATTTGTGTTCACAATGACGCATGCACCTGCATACAACAAGATACACATGCATGCATGCATGCATGTGCATGTTACATGCACTCACTGTTGTTGACTGACACATAAGTAGAGTCCTTAGAAGAAAGGATATATAAATATATCTTATAACACTTAAATGGATGTGTATATGAATGTTACAAGGATGTGTGTGTGTGTGTGTACAACATATCGTCGTTTGCTTTGCAAAAGGCCCTAAGATACAAAAAAAAATTTTTATTTTTGTTTTACAATTCTGAAATTGAAAATAACGTTCTCCTTAAGAAGCTTAAATGGGAAAAATTTATAAAATTTGAAATGATTAATTATTTTATAGACTTGCTATTCCTGGAGATTTCTTGGACTTTTATTCCGTTTCTTTTGTTCCGAAAGGGAACATATCTAAACCTTTCGAATAATTACGAACGCGTGGTGAAATTTAATGTCAAAAAAATTTACACGGATCTTAAACATGACTTGTAGATATTCCGTAACGCTTCCATGAAATAGTGAAAACATTTCGCTGAATGTCGGGAACGTCTGATAAGGGTTGAAAAATTTAAATACTCGTATCTGTGTTGGAGCAGCGAAGCAGATCAACGACAACCCTGATTCCTATTTATAATACCCTGATGTTTAATACCTTTTTGTACAACAATGAAACTGTCAATTAATTGTCATTATACTTTTCCTTTTTATTCTGTTCTTTTTAACCACTAATAAAAAGACACTTCAAGTTAAAGCGTGCAAACTTTTAATAATCTGAACGCACCAAATGCCAGCATTCATTTGGCGTACCAGAAATGAATCGATTCCTGAAATTCGAAAGATTGTTTTTATGTCACATTCAGCCGATTGACTGCACCAGGACAAATGCCGCTGGCAGCAGTTGTCGCTGTGTAGTCTTGTAGTGAAACATTTTATTTTTATTAAATAAATTCGCATCTTGTGTTTGATTAGGATGACATTTTATGGCGCAAAGTGTCATGTCCTCGTCTCCTTTCCTTTCTTTCACTCTGTTTAAGTATCAACATATTTTTTGTTGTTGTTCACTTTCCAAGATATTTTTCTATCTTTAAATATTTTTATTTTTTTTCGGTTGAATTGTAAAGATTTTCTGATGATGCCTCCACGTTGGTTTTTTTTTGTCGCATTCTGTTTCCTTTTTTTTGAGTTTCCTGCCGTTTTTCTAAGCTCCTCTTGTTCATTGTGTTTGTTTTGGAGTCGTGTTATTTAAAGAGCAAATATTTTGCCGGTGTATGTGTGCGCGCGATCTCATATGTGTGCCAGTGTTCTTAAGTGTGTGCGTGACTTTAAAAAGCTTTTCCGTTTTTTTTCTTTTGGCGTGTTCAGATTATTCCGTCATAGACTTTTCTCTGCCGTTCAGTTCATTTTAGTTTATTTCTGTTGTTGTTGTTTTCCCTTCTGCATGTGTTAATTGCAATTTACGCAGTTGGTTGTTAAAAGAAAACGGGAACACAAAAAAAAAGAAACAAAAAAAAAATAAAAGAAATATTTTGCAAGTTTTAAAAGTGTGTGTGTGTGTGTGTGTTTGTGTCAAGTATTGAGTCCTGGAAATTGTATTCGCTCAGTGTGGCATAAAGATGTGTGCCTTAATACACAAAAAAGAAAAACACAACAACAAAAAGTTTACTAAAATAAATGTAAATAATTATATGTTTGTTTTTGTTTTTCTTTTTTTTAATACTCACAGTTTCTTTTTCCTGAAGTATTTAAGTTTCTTCAAGTGAGCAAAATGTTTGTGACACAAATTTCCTGAATACAGTCAGTCGTCATGTTGTGTTTTTAAGAGTGTTTTTTAGTAGATGCTGCTGCTGCTTTTACTTTTGAAATATATTTCATTTTTTTCTTTAATATTTCTTTTTTGTACTAATTTTTGCTTAAGAATGCTGTTGCCTTTAATATTTTTCTATCTTCAGAGCTGTACAATGACGGAAACGCTTGTAGTCAATTGTAGACCAGCCATTAATCCGAAGGAAACAACTGAATATATAAATTTATGAATATATTTCAAATCAGTTTTAATTTGTAGTTTTGAAAATATAGTTTCTTTTTTAAAGTTTATTAGCAAAATAATTAATTCGTTGTATTTTTCTCTGTGTATCTTTTCAGGTATGTTGATGAATCAAAAAGAAATTATATCGCTTTAAATTTAAGGTAAGTGTAAAGATACACGTTTCCTGTTAGATTAGGTCCTCATAAGGGTATTTATCTGTGGACTTGAATGCCAATTCGAAAATATTACAAAATGGCCTGGCTTGTGGTCCCACTGTCAAAAACCACTTGAGAATTATATAAGAAATAAAAATTTTCCGCAAATTACACCACAAAAAATTCTCTTTGACCTGAATCCATTTTTAACGTTTATTAAGGGTGTCCCAGTAAAACAGCACTTTTCCATTGAAAAATATTTTTTGTCACAAACTAATTGAGAATTATAAGAAATAATTGTTTTTTTCTAAAATTACACCATAAAAAAGTTATGTATATATGACACGAATCTCTTTTTAATGTTTATTAAGGGTGTCCCCGTAAAAAAGCAATTTTCAGTTAAAAAACTTCTTTTAATAATATTTTTGGGATTGCACAGGAGTCATGTTGCGGTTAAATAAGTAGAAAATATTGGCTCTGATAACAGGCCATTCTCCTTTTTGTAAATTGATACTCAGGAATTGCCTAAAAATTTCAATAATTCTGTTTATTCGTGAAGCCATTCGGATAGAAATGAGCTTGACTGGAGAAAAATATTATTATCTCGAAATATTGGCATTGAATTATTCAGTTTTGTATTATTCGATTAATCGCACGATTAATTATTCGTGTTAAAAATTTAATCGAATAATAGTAGAGTTGATTAATCGCGTGATTAATTATTCGCGTTAAGAATTTAATCGAATAATAGTAGTAATTTAATCGCCCGATTAATTGTTCGAGCTAAAAGTTTAATCGAATAATAGTGAAAACGATTAATCTAATAATTTTAATCTTAGAAATAACATCAAATATTTTATTTATATAAAACAAAAATATTTTAAAAATATTTAAAAATAATTTAGAAAAAGTTGGAATCTTGAAAAGAGGAAAGATATTCGGATAAAAAAATCACAGTTTCAACTTATTTCAGAAAATAATCTTAAAAAAAAAATCCACTTTAAATATGTCAAACGATTTTGTTTTAATGAAACTTGATTTAAAAAAGGCTCTTCAAGTTATTGTTGCCGCTGGAGAATTTCAAAGGTGAAGCCTTATAAAGCATATCCGGTTTCACTGATCTTCGTCCTCTCTTTTCTTTTTGAACGGCGCCGTACAAGGCAAATTGTTCCCTTGGTTCACATGATGTGCCTGTACTGGTTTGCATTTTTACATAAAAGAAAGAACAATTATTTTAACAAAATATTCGATTAATCGATTAATCGCCCGAAAATAATCGATTAATCGCCTAACAGATAATCGTTTGAAAGCTCTATCCACTATCCATTGAATGAATGGCCGGTATATTTCATGATCTGCTGGTTTTTTTTATTCTTAAATGGCAGCACTTTTAATAATCGTAAAAATTAGGCTGGTATTGCACAGCTGTCAAGTTTCAGAGTTGCCACTTGCACAGAAAAATTAACGCCAGATTTAAAAATATCCTTTTTACTGAGAAATTTATTTGAGATATTGTTTTAGTTAAAAAAAAAACTGTTTTAAATACATAACGAGGTCGGTTCAAAAAATAATGGGAATGTAACATCACATTGATGTTCGTAAAATATTTAATTTAGAACGACATGGAAAATATTCCAACACTCCAGGTAGATCCAACATCAATTTAGCGATGCAGTTTTATAAAGCAAAGCAAAGCAGACCTTTTCGACATCAACACCGTTCTTAAACGGATATTTTGCTAAAAATAGTATATGAGGGTTTCGTTAATTTTAGCAAAATATTAAATTTTCTCAAATATATTTTAACATTATTTTTGAAATAATAAAGCAAAGTCTTGCAACTGACAGTTCAAAATTAATATAAAAAAAATCGGAGCACATGTTTAACCCAAACTTTTGTACCAACGACGGGAGAAACATTGAAACTCTATATATTTCCTGCCAGGTTGTGTCTTCAAAACCCACGGGTGCCGCAGGTTGGCCAAATATTGTTTTCTTGTTTGTTTTTGTATTAATACACAATTTTAACCATCTTGTTGCCTGCCTCTGTCTCTCTCTCTCTCTCTCCTTAATTTGTGTATATCTATTGTTTTAGTCGCATACAACTTGTGTGCTGGGCTTCCTCAAGTTTTCCGGCTCCCGCTAACAATTTCTGTTAAAGACAAAACGTTTTTCCTGGCTGGTGAAAAGATGGCAAGAAAACAAACGTCTTTAATGTTGCAACATTATAAATCTCTCTCTCTCTCTCTCTTTTAGATATTTTATTTCAAATATTTTAAAGATGTTTTTCTATTCTGTTTATTTTCTTTTCCAACATTTCACAACACAAAAAATTATTTGTGTGTGTGTGTGTGTGTGTGTGCGTGTCTTCCTTCGGCTGTCGCATACGTTGTCGTTCTCTGCTGGTGTTTCCTTTTAACAAAAATAATTTTATTGTTTTGGCATAAACGCTTAACATGGAGTGCTGTTATTTTTATAAATACGCTGTTTTTTTTCTCTTCTTCTCTTAAGCAAAAATGTATTATATTCCTGTTTTCCTTTTTGGCCCGCTACACGTCTGTCCCCAGCTATTTGGTTAAAGCCTTTTTTGCACTCTTCTGGCTTCCTTGCAGGCATTTGAAGTCAACACCGCCGCTATCTGTGCCACGATGCTTAACAGAACTTCTTTTTATATAATTTTTTGGTTGCTTGCTGGCTTCACATTTTTTTTGGCTGTTGTAAAATTTGGCGTTTTAAGTGTTTTCCTTTTCAAAAGTCAAAATTATAAACATAATTTTGGCTCCGAAAAAAGCTTATCTGCACCCAACCACAGACCAAATATTCAAACCGAATAATTTTAAATCTGATGCTGAGAAATTCTTGAACGCATTTAACAAAAAAAAAAAGAAAGAAGACGAAATAACGACGCATGTTTGAGGCTTTTAAATTTGTATTCTCATTAATGAAAATTTATGTCGGTGCACTACATGCAGACTGTCGTGGCATTAAAGTTACCAGCGATTAGTTTGGCGTGCAAAAAAAAAAAAATTAATAAATAAAAAATATTTCTACGGTTAAAGTTCAGCTTAAAGAATAGCAGCTGTAGTTTGCTTGCAACAGTGTGACCAGGTTGGAAGATTTGTCTGAAAATAATTTTATTTCATTCATATTTACATTAATTCCATAAAGCTTAGAGCTTGTCTGCAGCATGCTAAAACTACAAAAATAATTATGTATAGAATTTTAAAAAGTATTGCTAAAATGAAAAAAAAAAAAAAAAAAAATCTTGTTACCCCAGCGATTGCTGACTGCGTGGCTTCGCATAAAATAATTCTATTTATTTTCTGGCAAAATGGCTCATTAATATTTTCAGTATTTTTCCCCTGAAGCTTCATAGCGTTGGTGTCTTTTTAGGTTCTTTTCCCTCAAAAATTTTAGATCCAAATTAGCTTTTGTAAAGGGTCCTTTTGAAACGCTTTCGGTCTTTAAATTTAAATAAAACAAAATGTGCGTGAGATATCACCGAAATGTTTCATTAATTTGAAGGACCTATTGATGCCACCACGTATGGAATTTAAAATTGTTTGAATCAGGCGGAATTTGACCGATTATTTTGCTTATTGTGGCTTGAAGGACAGTTGGAGTTTCGCTAAAATTAGTTAAACTGAACATTTGGCAACGCTGGCCATACGATAATTGAGTTAAATTAATTTTGAAATGAGAGCTCAAAAATAATTTAGACAATTAAATGAATATTGAGTCAATTAAAAATGCATGTCTGTATACCCTAACACTTTAACATTTTAAAAATGATTTTGAAATATTAAAATTAATTTCAGATCGTTCTCTATAGATTCTATGCAAGACTTCCTCAACTGCCCGCCTCGAATTTTTTCTTTTCTTTATTTGAGAGATTTACTTGTTGGGGCAAATGCAAATATTACAATTATAAAATCTACAAATAATTGAAACAAAAAATATTTACTTATAATGACGCCGTTGGGCATGGACAAATTTAAAACGTTAGCCTGAATACGAGCAGTGCCTCTGGAAGAATAGCGTCTTGCCGACAGTAAAAGAAAGACAAATTGAAGCGCCTAAAAGCTTGTGAATAACTTTGCTTAATTAAATGTTTTATTTAATGTTTTGTCAATCCTAAACTTTCATCATATTAAAGCTGCTTATCTCTAAACATGCTTCCAATTTCATATACTTAATTTGAATTACGTGGGCTTGCCAGACCGGCTTGATTGTCAAGACTCAAGCTAAAAAGCTCTACGTTACGCTAAAGATATATTAAAATAAGCAGGCATATCACACATTCCGATTGGAACGGTTTTAATATTTAAATTTAAAAATATATTAAAATTTATGGCAATCGGTGGACCCTAAAGACCATCCCTGAAACTTCGCTCTAATTTTAGCCGTAAAACTATCGTAACTTGTTTTTGTGCTATTTTATGCTTTTGAGTTGTTTGAGCTAAAACGTCATTATTTTAATTTTTAAATCAACCGATTACGCAAGAATGGGTTATCCGTTTTTGAACCGGTCAACAGGCACCGACGTGATTTTGTTGTTCTTGAGAGTCAAGAACAATCGGTAGAGCTGTTTAAAAGATATTATTATTATTTTTGGGATTTTCGGAAATTTACCAGTTCGAATCGGCTCGGTGTCAAACAAATTTCACCTTAAAAACTCCCTTCAGAACGCAACCAATTTGGTTTAATTTAGTCGCCCAAAAGTTATATACAGCCTACACATACAGACACCCAATCCAATTAGTAGCGAAAAGTTCCCAGGACCTCAAAACGTGGAATCTGATGAGAACTCTACTTTGGCTAAAACCAATAACTTCTCGATTCTTGAAAACTTTCAATTTTCCTAGCGGAAAAATAAGAAGATGTGAGGATTGGCTACATAAAAAATGTGGCAGCACTTCGATTTAAATTTGTTGTGTTTTTCTAAAAAAAAATTTCAGAATTAATAATTTTTGTGTAAAAGGCAATTAAATGCTTGATAAATCTGTAATAATTCACACACTATTCCATCAGGTAAATTAAAATGGTTTCACTCCGAAAAAGTTTTTCGTTTCTAAAGAGCCGACTTTTGGATCGCAACCACTTTCGATCTGAATTGCGTTCTGTGAAATGGCTGATTGGGTCTTTCTTTTTGCCCAACACTTGCGACTTGACAATATAAAGAAACAGATTGAGAAACTCGGGTGCCTTTTTGCATTTCCTATGGCACGTTGCCAGGTCTCTATTCAGTTGAAGATCTGCTGACATCATATATGATATGACAACTGCTACTGGGCACCAACGTTTACGAAGATTAGAGAAACTTTAACAAGGCATCCGCGGCAGAATGTCCCTTTTTAAAATCAAGCCGGCAGTTTGGCTTATAAGTATCATATAATTCAGTGTCCATTTTGTCTTTAATTATTATTTTCAAAAAGTTTTCCCAAATTTGATGTTCTGTCAGACATAATCGCATTTCTTTTGCTGATTCATGCGTCATATTTAGAATTTTTTGCCACAAATAATTTTTATCGGATAATTTCTTTTTTGAAATGTTTGTCGGATGCGTTTTTTTTGTCTGAAATAATTATTATTATCTGATTTGAACGAGTGCGATACGATTTTTAAATATTTAATTTTTCATATTCTCATAGTTTTTGTTCGAAATAACTCTTTCGCCATCTGATTCACAATTTTTTGTCAGAAATATTTGTCATATTCTGTTTTCTATTTCTAGAAATGTTATGATCTGATATATAACTGATTGTGTGAAATAGTTTCTCCTATCCTAATTTTATTCCAGTAAAGATTTTTTTTAGGATTATGGCCAACGAGTTTGTAACAGCGAATGGATGGCAATTGAAAATTTAGTGTCCGCTTCAAGTCTGGTAAATGAGATTATGCTGAAACTAGAAAAATCTAGTTTAATAATATATTATATTTCATATAGAATGGGCGAATTGGTACTTTTGCACACTACACCAATATTTGTTTAGTAAATAGGTTGATAAAAACAATTCCTGCAAATAGATTTTATATACTTTTCTAACTAGAACATTATAAAAGCTGTTAGATAAAGTAAATATTATTTGCTCGTGTTTAGATATTTTATTAATATCTGCGTTTGTTTATCATAGAACTTCATATGACAGCGTCAACATAAATTGATAAGAGCTGGTGAACTAAGAACTAAGCAAATAAGTGAATTAAAAATTGTTATTGTCAACTAAAATTTCAAATTAAAAACAAAACATACATGACAAATTTCGGTATAAATACCTGTTCCACATTCACCAAAATATCATTAAAGTTTTAGTTTCCAAAATGAAAGCGTTCAAGTTATTTTTACTCTTCGCATTCTGTTGCTGCCTCCAATTAACTTTCGTCGATTGTGAAAACATTCGAAATTATTCACTTGCAGAAGCAGAAGAGAACTTCGATTGTGATAAATTGCCTGAACAACCCAATTACATTGGGAATGGATCCCCTTTCACCCTTAGAAACATTGGAACTAACAATTTCTTATATGTGAGCGATGAGTTCTTCATGCACCGTGTTTTAGTTTGGTACGGAAATGGTACAGCAGATGAAACGTGCAACATTCAAGCGGAACTGTTGGATTCCTACTACAACGATTGTACTTTAGATGTAAAAATCAGAAGTTCAAATGATGAAAAAAGGTTTTTCGCATTGTCGGGTTCACAGAATGAATTGCGTGCTGTAGAGATGGGAACCCCTGGCAAGAACTTTGATATGGCTGTGGTATATATCGCTTATGATCGAGTTGCGATTTATCAAGGAGACTTATTGCTGTGTGTTTGGGATAACTATAGCTTTGACAATTATTACATTATGGGAAAAGATATTTCTAGAGAGTCTGAGAATTGTCAATGGCAAATAGAACCAGCATTTACAAAAGAATAATAATTAACGAAGAAAAAAAGAATATCTCATTGTTTGGCTTAAAGTAGGTAAAACACTACAATAACTTTTCGTCTTTGTGATGAGAATTTTTGTCTTGAAATGTGTGAAATTGTTTATTAAACTCTTTTAATATTTTTTAATTCAAATTGTATATATAACAAACCAAAAAAATTGTTATAATAATCAATATTAATAAATTTTCCATTGAAAAAATTACTGTTTGACTTTAATAAAAAAAATGAGGTGGTCAGCACGACTAAACAGTGGCTTGTTCGGTGTGTCCAAATGTTGTCATTTACTGTCCGCTTCTCTCCTAAATATTTCACTATCGTTTGGTTTTGATGTCTTTTGCTCGTAGAACAAAATTGGTTTTCGCATCTCAATTAAGCTTCACTAACGCGAACTCATTTCATCACTTGTAGGACTTCGACACATGCAGTACATTTTGCCACAACTAGAAACGAAGGAATAGCGTTAAGAGGACAGATTAGGAAAGATTAGAAGATAGAAAATATAGAAGATAGAATATTTTTCGTTTTTACATCGACGGTGAACTTTTTGTTGCAGGTACCGATTGAAGAGGGTGCTGTATTCTGCTCTTTCAACTCTTTAAACAACCAGTGCTATGCCTTCGTCCTTAAGACAAGACGACAACAATTAACACAATTGAAATTTTACTAGAGTCCAAATATTTTTTATTAGAAACGCAAATGTTAAGGGTTTCAACTTGTGGACGTTACAGTGGACCACAAGAGTTTCAAAACAAATCAAAATTTAGTCGCCCACATGTTCCCGTTTTCCCAGGATCCTGGCTTATCCTCTCTAGAATCTCAAAATCTTTGTATACAAAAAATCACAGCTTATCGGCATACCCGTAGTCAAACCTTTACCATGGACACGCAGCGTTCAACCTGACCGCAGAGAATAGGGCCAGCTGTTTGGCCAGAATGTCCACAGGGAGCCAATTCAACATGGTGAAGAGTCGAAAAGGCTTTCGAAAGCGTATTTCATGACGGCATTCCTTTTAAGTTGATAGAAATGGGGTTCAGTGCAAACCTGGTTAAACTTTTCCAAAGTTATTTATACAACAGGAAATTTGTGCGCTCAGTCGCTAGAGACCTTTTTTTGTTTTATTATATTTTTAGTTGTACTATAAACGCGCTAACAAAATGCGTAGATAGACAGCTGGCGTCTTTAACTTGTCGTGCATCATTTCCGTTATCTTAACAAGTGTTTCAAAGAAAAACAATAAAACGAAACACTTGTGCAAAATGTCTACAGTTTGAGCTCAAATATAATTTAAAGAATGTTGCCAATTCGGAAGTTAAATTAACTATCAAAAGCTTGTTCATCTTTTTGATCACAACACTTTTTATGTCCGACGTTTTAAAATAGAAAATTGAATTTATTTTTCACAAATATGTTTTTGCGCGCCCCCTGATTGACTCACTCACTGAGTCAATAATTGATGAGTGCGTCATTGTTCCACTTCAATTCAAAATCAAGTTCGATTTCATATACGATGTTAGCAAATCTTCAACTGAATAGAGACCTGGCAACGTGCCATAGGAAATGCAAAAAGGCACCCGAGTTTCTCAATCTGTTTCTTTATATTGTCAAGTCGTAAGTGTTGGGCAAAAAGAAAGACCAAATCAGCCATTTCACAGAACGCAATTCAGATCGAAAGTGGTTGCGATCCAAAAGTCGGCTCTTTAGAAACGAAAAACTTTTTCGGAGTGAAACCATTTCAATTTACCTGATGGAATAGTGTGTGAATTATTACAGATTTATCAAGCATTTAATTGCCTTTTACACAAAAATTATTAATTCTGAAATTTTTTAGAAAAACACAACAAATTTAAATCGAAGTGCTGCCACATTTTTTATGTAGCCAATCCTCACATTTTCTTATTTTTCCGCTAGGAAAATTTAAAGTTTTCAAGAATCGAGAAGTTATTGGTTTTAGCCTTTTTTGAAAAAGTAGAGTTCTCATCAGATTCCACGTTTTGAGGTCCTGGGAACTTTTCGCTACTAATTGGATTGGGTGTCTGTATGTGTAGGCTGTATATAACTATTGGGCGACTAAATTAAACCAAATTGGTTGCGTTCTGAAGGGAGTTTTTAAGCTGAAATTTGTTTGACACCGAGCCGATTCGAACCGGTAAATTTCCCGAAATCCCAAAAACACTCGGAAAAAACACATTTAAATGTTTTTTTTTTTGGAATAACTTTTAAACAGCTCTACCGATTGTTCTTGACTCTCAAGAACAACAAAATCACGTCGGTCCCTGTTGACCGGTTCAAAAACGGATAAGCCATTCTTGCGCAATCGGTTGATTTAAAAATTAAAATAATGACGTTTTAGCTCAAACAACTCAAAAGCATAAAATAGCACAAAAACAAGTTACGATAGTTTTACGGCTAAAATTAGAGCGAAGTTACAGGGATGGTCTTTAGGGTCCACCGATTGCCATAAATTTTTATATATTTTTAAATTTAAATATTAAAACCGCTCCAATCGGAATGTGTGACATGCCTGCTTATTTTAATATATTTTTAGCTTAACGTAGAGCTTTTTAGCTTGAGTCTTGACAATCAAGCCGGTCTGGCAAGCCCACGTAATTCAAATTAAGTTGTATATGAAATTGGAAGCATGTTTAGAGATAAGCAGCTTTAATATGATGAAAGTTTAGGATTGACAAAACATTAAATAAAACACTTAATTAAGCAGTTATTCACAAGCTTTTAGGCGCTTCAATTTGTCTTTCTTTGACAGTCGGCAAGACGCTATTCTTCCAGAGGCACTATTCATATTCAGGCTAACGTTTTAAATTTTTCCATGCCCAATGGCGTCATTACAAGCAAATATTTTTTGTTTCAATTATTTGTAGATTTTATATTTGTAATATTTGCATTTGCCCCAACAAGTAAATCTCTCAAATAAAAAATATAAAAAATTCGAGGCGGGCAGTTGAGGAAGTCTTGCATAGAATCTATAGGGAACGATCTGAAATTAATTTTAATATTTCAATATCATTTTTAAAATGTTAAAGTGTTACGGTATACAGACATGCATTTTTAATTGACTCAATATTCATTTAATTGTCTAAATTATTTTTGAGCTCTCATTTCAAAATTAATTTAACTCAATTATCGTATGGCCAGCGTTGCGAAATGCTCAGTTTTAACTAATTTTAGCCGTTTTTTGAAGTTATGCAAAGTTTTTCAGTTTTTTTTATTAAAAAAAAAAGTTTTTACTTAATAGTCAGATTTTTACAGGTTTCTATGCATTCTGACAGATGTTAATCGAAAACTTGCTGGTCTACTGAAACAATTTTATTATCATTTCGACCTTGACCAACTGTAGTTGGCTCACATGCTGTTTATTATTCTCTTTCAACAATTTCATATTGTTTTCTTTAGATTTTGTTTGGCAAAACTTTTTGACCCACAACCATAAAAGCAAGAAAACTAAATTTGTTGAACACACAATTATTAGTTGCTTCCAATAACAACAAACAACAACCTTTTCTTCTTGTAACTTAAAAATAATTTTTAAGTTATTCTCTTCCATAATACTTTTTCTACACAAATATTTTGGTTTGTATGTTGTTGCTTTCTTCTTCTTCTTCTTGGAGATTGAAAACACTTTAAGTTTTCAATATGAATGTTTCAAGTCGTAAATAATATTTTATTTTTCTTTCTTTTCTTGTTGGCTTTTTCGCACAATTTCTGGCCCAGGCCGTACTTATTTTGTGTCTTAGAATGTGTGTGTTTTTTTCTTCTTTTTTTCTCCTTTTTTCTTGGAGTTCCTGGCTGTGGCATGTACACGGACGGTTATGAAAAGAAGATAAATTTTAAAATTTGCATTATTACACAAAATGCATAATTTGTTTTATAATTTGTTCTGAAATATTAAGACACTTTAGCTACGAGTATAATATTAAGTACATCAATTTTTTTGTTGCTGTACTTGTTGTTGCTCCATTATTTGTTGTTCTCTCTCTCTGTGCAACTTCTTCTTTGAAATTGTTTTGCGTTTTAAGGAGATCATAAATTCATTTTTAGGGCTTTTGTTTCGGGGTTGGTGTGTCAAATTATGCAATTTTCACTTGATATCACACAAAATTTATGGTCTTGTTTTTTCAATTCTTGTGCATTGGAACAGATATCTTTTTTTTTCTCTGTTACACATAATTGTTATACCAACAGCAATTGACCTAAAAAGAAATGATATGAGAAAGAAGCTTAACAAATACTCGTGTGTGTAATGGAATATTTTTGTTTAAATTAAAATTAAAATTGAACTACTACAAAGTATTGTCGTTAAATAGAATAGATTTTGAAAATATTAATAAAATATTATTAAACGAGTTCGAAAGGAAAAGTTTTTGTCAGTCAAACATTTTCTTACTCACAGTCGGCAACTTCTGTTAATAATTTACTGAAAATTCTGTGCCAGCCCTTTGATATCCGCATGGAAACCTCTTCCATAATATTTCTATTGGTTTTTCAATCTTTTATTTATTCAAACTGCATTTTTTTGCAATTCATTTGTTTGCCTTGTAAACCGCTTTAGTTGTTGCATCATATTTAATTTGTTTACCACAAACTACTTGTGCTTTTGTCAAACGTTGTTGACGTTCCTCCTTTTTTATTTTACTTCTTAAAAAAACATGATTTTAATGAGGTCACATGAACAAAAATAAAAAGAAAAAGAAAAAAAAAACACTTCAGTTCTATACCTCTTTTGAATACAAAGTTTAGCATTTGAATATATTTTTACTGGCTGTTGCGATTCCCTTATCAATTTAAAAAGGCTTGTGCAACAAACAACCAGCCAAACCATCGAGACAGACGACTGACTCACTTGTAAATCCACACAAGCAAAAATCCAAACTCTGTATACGAGCGAGTACCTTAAATCCCAGTTTAATGTACTTGTTTTTGGAGGAGAATATTAAAAAAAAAAGAAGAGGAAAATAAGCTTCTTTACAAATTCCACTTTATAAACATCACACTGCCACTTGCATTTTCCCTAATGCAACACAACGTATTAAGCAACCCGAACAACATGACTTCTTAGTTGCTGGTTTCGTTTGAAATATTTTTACGTGTCTATCCCTTCTTCAAATGCAATTATTATACGAGGATAGACTAAGAAATTTTTAGGCTATAATAACTGTAGCTTTTCAAAGATTTAATTTATTTTTCAAGAGATCTTAAAAGCTTTAACAATAGAAAAATAAAAGATATCCTGGCGCCAGATATGAAATCAGTTTGATGGTCCTTCTCTGCGACCAAATTTGGAGCAATTTGGTATAATTTCCGACCACTTGTGGTGAATTGTTTCTGGCTTGCAAATAAATTTCCAATAAATCTCAAAGCGTAAAGCATTTAACACAATAACGACAGCAGGCTACACGAACACCGACTACAAAAGTCGTCGTCAATAACCATGTATTGTTATTTTGTAGTAGAATTCTCTTTATACACCAGTGTAGCCGCTTTCATATATTTATTACCGTTAAATAGTGTTATTCTAATAAAATATATTTAAAGTCCACAGTATGTGACAAGAAATCATGTTATTAGCTTGGAAATGTAATTTGTTGATTCTTTTTGTAAAATAAAATTATATATTTTCAAGTTTACAATAATTGAATTTATTTATATTATACTGGCAACATTGCATTTACTCATTGTAGCTCAGCAAAATAGAAATCAGTTTAATTTGACTACAACCACAAAAACAGAATGGGCAATAACCCGTAGTCGTGTTGCCTGTAGTAGTAATAATAATCATTCGTATATACGCACATGTTGCAGTCTGTAGTCTGCTGTCGTTATTGTGTTTAATGCTTGAAACCACAAAAACAGAATGGACAACAACCCGTAGTCGTGTTGCCTGTAGTAGTAATAATAATCATTCGTATATACCCACATGTATTCTATTTTTAACATGTTGCAGTCTGTAGTCTGCTGTCGTTATTGTGTTTAATGCTTGAAACCACAAAAACAGAATGGACAACAACCCGTAGTCGTGTTGCCTGTAGTAGTAAAAATAATCATTCTCATATACGCCCATGTATTCTATTTTTGACAAATTGTAGTCTGTAGCCTCCTGTCGTTATTGCGTTTAATGGCTAAATCGAATAATTTCTTACTGAATTTTCTGGGAGAATAGCTTGGCGAAAGTGTTGCCAGATTTGAAATATCCGGTGGTTGAAATTTAATCCAAAGGAAGCTGAAAATTTCTTAAAAAAGTTAAGCGAAGCTTAAAGATATATTGAAAACATAAATTGTAAATCTTTTATAAAAAAAAAAAAATAAACACCCAAAACTTAAAAAACAAACCAAAAGCCGATTTATTACATGAATAAAATCTGTGATAGCCAAGTTACCGAATAAATCCCGACAAACGAAAACACGCATGAGTACTGATGACGGGATCGTTGCGAATTCTGCATAAAAATTGAAAGTCTAATGCTGATTTCTTTTCTATAAAACAAAGTGCAACACTTTTTAACACAAAATAGCAACATTCTGGCGTTTAAAAATGAAGAACTTTTTGGAAATTTATTCAACATTTTTTGCGAAAAATATTTTCTATTTTAAAACTTCTCAAAACTGAAACTTTTTAAAAAGAAAGTAGAAAGATGTTACATATTTTCTAGAAAAGAAAACGCCATTAATTAAAACTGTTCTAAATCTGCCATAAAATAGAATTTTTGACAAAACCACCCTCGTTGTTGTACATAAACAAATTATCCGATCTACACTTTGTAGCCAACATTCCTGCTGTCATAGACTGGTTTTTTATTTAAGTACTCGCAGTTGTTTCTATCTCCTCCTGTGTTTCCCAGCTCCTCCGGCTCTTCCATCCCACAACACACTGCATTTAATACTATTTTGTTTATTATTTAAATGCCTAATATCGTTTGTTGTTGTTGTTTTCGTTTTTTGTTGTCATTGCGGCTTCTGTTGCTGAGGTTTCTTGTTGTGTTCATTTCGTTTGAATACATTCTTGTTGTTTGTTACTTTTCATAGTTGTCAACCTTCTGTAGGCGAGCTGGTGAATATGGAATTCTATTTTACTTTTTGTTTTTCTTTTTTTTCTTCTTCTCATTTAGTGAACTGGACACACAGACGAATGTTGCAACAAAGCAACAAAACATTAGCAGAGGGGGGAAAAAAGAACAACAGCAATAATAACAATAATCAAATGGGAGTAGTAAAAGAAATCAGCAACGAGAAAAAAGAAGACTACGACAACTACAATTACGACAACAAAATATTTATTCATGCAGCACACGGTCGTTGCACAGTGGTGCCGCATGTCTCTGGCCTTGTCGTCAAACATTTTCTTTTATTAAAAAAATCATATAGATTTCGTAGAGTTTATTAAAAAGGAATTTATACCGATCGAAAATTATAGTCTTTGAGTTTCTAACAGCCGGTCTCACAATGTCGAAGGATTTCTTTCCTTCGCACAACTACATTTAAAACAAAAACAATTTATTTTTTTTTTGAAATATAATTATGGCGGTAGTTCTTTTAAAAATCCAATTATACGAAACTTGATCTGCTCAAAAAAACCTACAAGAAAAATAGCGTCACTTCGCAGGAATTTTTTTTATTGTTGCACAGTGTTACCACTGCTGCTTCATCTCACAGGCAGCACACAATCACAGACTTATTGTGGTTGCAGTTTTGTTTTTCTTGCTGATTTCTAATAAAATGATGATAGTTTTTTTTTTTTGAAACGGCCACCTTGTTGGGTCAGAGAAGTCTCCCCACAGCGGTACGATGTCTAGAGTTTTTTGCACACAAGGGATAGGTTAGTTCAGGTTGCTGATAACCCGTAAAGCTTAAAATATGTTATCGTGCAGCACAAATAGAGTCACGGAGGAGGTGTGGATATAAATATTTAAAAGAGAAGGTGGACATGCACCAGATGTTTCGTCCAAAACAGTATTGAGTTAACCCCCAAATAGTTTTAGTTTTCACGCGGAATCAGCAGCTCTACACTAGTACCATGAAGACCGATGTGCCTCGCAGATCTCATTGTGCTCAGTGGTGCTTGTAAATGAACTTTGTGTTAATGTCGCCTGGCGGGCTTGACGCTCCCTTAACGCAAAATAAAAGATTCTCTGTCCCCGGTTCTCTGAGAGCTATTGTATACTTGAGTTATCCGCCTGGGACGGTTTTTTGATATCCTGGAACTGCGGGCGTCCTTTCGGCTGTTCTCTGTCTAATCAAATCGTCCGGTACTCCTACAAAAGGATGACTTTTTGATAACGTCTTTGTTCGTGTAAGTCTGGCAGAAAGAAAGAGCGGCACAGACGCTACTCGGGGAGAGCACTGACACTGTTTCGTACTAGTATTCATCATTGTAGCTTCTGCATCCCCTCGCACCGTCAAAGTAGACATCAGTTGACGCAGCCGAATCTTGTCAAACTAAAAAAGGTGGCAGGTTGTGCTTAGCTCACGTGGCTCTTGCCCCCAGGCAATTAGCCTCTTTACAATAACACATTAACAGATGCAAATGCCCCACTGTGCAGCGGTCGACGATCTCCTGGCCCGTTTTAATGCGAATTAAGTTAATTCAAAAGCGATTTCAAATTAACTTTAATGTCTTTAAAGTGCCTGGTCTGCCTTAGCAAATCTAAGGCCAGCAAATAATAGATTTTTCCTCTGGAATAATTGTAGGCTTTTGTTTGGAGCAGCCACAGCAACTGCACAAATGAAACAACATTCAAAGATGTCGTTTTAATATGTACAACTTGCGGCGAAACATGTCTTTTTTCCTTCTTTTTTATTGCTTCTTTATTCATCTATTTCTTTTATTTTGGTAGTTACGGTGTGTGTAATTGTTGTTTTGTTCGAGTTAATGATGACAAAACACGAACCGTATAAAATAAATGACCAGAGTGGGTTGGCTGGCTGCTGAGCCCATAACGAAACGAACTACAACGTTTGAGTTATACAAACGACTGCCGGAATAAAGGAAAAAAAGAATATTTGAAAATAGAATTTTGTTGCTCTTCTTTTTGTTGTTTTTGGACTGGGGAGAAAGTTGCTTTGCTTTAAGCAATTGGCAAATTGCTCCGCCATGATACGACTGCAAATCTAAGAATTAGATCAAAGTTGAGTTATGCTGTTCTTTCACATCAACTGCAACTGCTCTTCTTGTGGCAGTGGAAATTAATGTGCTGAAGTGGTGGCAAAGCAGTAGCTGCTCGCAGCACCAAACAGCCTTTTGGCAGGAAGCCGTCTTAGTGGGTCATGTTTTAAATAGTTGGACTGTGAAATATCGTCGGTTGGCACTTATGAACGTTTATTTATTTATATATTTTTTTTATTATTATGAGGCTTTTTAAGTGCGAAAATTTTGCCTGCAAAAAAACTAAAATAACTTTTTAATTTCAATAAATTTTATCCATCAATTTATTGATGTATTAAATGCAATTAAAGTGATTTTATTCAGAAGACATTATAAATACTCCAAGGCGCAAGGGAAAGCGGAGCAGCTCAGCTGTTTTCGAAAGCCGCTACACTCAATGTTATATATATGTATATTTTTGCATATCTCCGTTTATTGCAAGACTTATATTGTTTTCTTTTGTAAAAATGAGTGCAACATTTTTTACACTCCTTAATAGAAAAAGGCAATATTTTTTTATTTAAAAATTCTGAGTTAAAGAGAAACTGAGCCACATCTTTGACGAAAAATAAGTTTTGTTTTAAGACTCCTAGAAAGTGCATTTTTTTAGGAAAGAAATGAAAAAATTTTGCATGTTTTCCAGAAAAGAAAACGCCATTGGTTAAATGTGTACAAATTGTAAAGAGTGTTTTCTTGGCAAATCCCTTCTTGGCAAATCCCTTCTTGGCAACACTGTTTCTGGTAGCTTAGCTGTTTTAGGGTTGCATGTTCAGTTGGGTCTTTAATTCTACCACAGCGGCGAATTCTAACTGAATGTGTGCTGCTGAAGTTCGGAAAAGATCGGTGAATTATGATTTTTTAGCGATGAAGCTCATTTTTGGTGGAATGGATAAATAAACAAACGAAGCTGCAGTCGGAAGTATTGAAAGGACTATCAATATATCCTGAAAAAATTCACTGTTGGGGGTTGGTTTATGGGTTGGTGGCATTATTCTCTGCCTTCTCATCTGTTTTCATCTGGTCTCTCAACTCTGTCCCCTGATTTCTAGTTCCGCATAATACACGTCATATGTAGAGGTCACCCTCTGTGTGCACAATAATATCAAACATAAAATTGGAATTTTATATATTCCTTATGCGGCGCATTTTGGCTGAGTTCGCATCTGGAGCGATCGGCCCTCCTGCATAGAGAGCAGCATTTTAAGTAACCATTCGAAAAACATCCTCTAGAGTGCCTGGAAGTTTTACACCAGCCGGTACAAATTCAATAAAAGTTGTTGAAACAAAATCAGTATTTTGTTTTCATAAATTCTTTGGGCCTTATTCATAAAAAATATTGCATGTGTTATAAGCTGCTTATAAAGCAATTCTTCTATACGAAATTATTGGGAATAAGGCCTTGTGTTAATTATGATATTCTTGCGTGTGTGTGAAGATAAATATGCCGATTTAAATATGTTTGACGTAAGTGCTTACGTCGTGACATATTTAACTCAAAATTAAATATGTTTTTAAGTGCCATTAATTAATCGGCATATTTATCTTCACATACATTATTTTTTCTTTGTTTTAGCTGTGAAAGCCGCTTCGAAAAGTTTGTTGTTCAGAAAAGCTTTTGTACATGTTGGTCCGCGTTGCCGGGACTCTCTTGTACTTTAGTGATTTCATGATTACAATTTATTGCCTGGTAACCTCAAGTCCACAACGATGTCAAGCAAAGAAATTTGTTGTTATTGATGCTTCCCTAATTGTCGTTGGTGTTCTCTAATTTTCGTTCACTTTGATGAGGGCAACAATGTCCCCTCTACAACCTCTATATCTTAGGTTGTAGAGGTAGAGTAAAATTATTTATTATATTATTAGTATTAAAATTTTTATAATCAATCAAATGAATTTTTAAAAACTAAACTAAACCAGACAGTAAATAATGCGTTCCTTAATAAAAAAAAAAGGACCCACAGGAAGCTGAAGTGACGCATTTTAGAGGACTGCAGTTTCAGTACAAAAAAAAACGATGTTTAAATATTTCAAATGTCACTCTGTTGCTACTCCAATCGAAATGAAAAATCAAAGTTGTATAACAAACAAGCTTATAACGAACTTATGCAGGAGTATTTTAAATAACACAATTACCAAACGGCGTGCAGGTGCGAGGGGTTCTTCTTAAGGTTGAAATATAATTGACCCATATCCAACACACACACACACAGACACTAGCACAGGTGCATACTTAATATTAGAAAATAAAACTACTTTCATTCTTTTCGCTTCTAACAATAATAATAATAATAAAAGTTGTTGCTGTTGTCTTGTTGGAAATATAATTTTAGTCAATTTTCTCATCGCATGAGTGCTTTAAGTGTTCGAAATGCTATTTAAAAGCAATTCTCAGGATTTTTTATATTCTTTTTCGGGGGAAAGGAAAGTCTTTCTCTTTCAAGCAAGTCCTTTGTAATAATTTCTCTTTAACATAGAAATGTTAAATATGTACAATATGTGCTCAAATGGTAAATATATGTGTGTCTGTGTATGTTAATGTATGCGTTAGTGTATGTGTTCGTTAGGGGGTATGCAGAGGGAAGCTGTTGTAAAATTGGCATGTGGCCAAAAAGAATATAATAATTTTTATGAAGTGCTTTTAGTTTTGTTTTACAGCACAGACAAGACAAGAGAAGAAGAAAAAAAGGAAAAAAATAGAAAATAGAAAAACGATAACAAAAACAAACTATTTTTGTCTATATGATTGTAATGAAAAGTTGCAAATATTTCGTTAAGGCCTTTGATGCTGTACTTTTTTTTAAATGTAAAATTTTTAATATCAATTAAATTTTAATAAAACAAATTTCAATACAATTTAAATAGGAATATCGATCAATATCAATTTCAATACAAGTTTATATTTTTATAATGTCAAAAATATATCACATTTAGTATGCAACAACTGTTAATCCGAACCCTATCATCAATGACTGAATAATCGGTCACATGTTTTTTTTTTACTTTTAAAAATAATCTGTTCTTCGTTTTCTAAAATTCAATCGCTCTTGTGAAAACTTCTACAACTGCCGACTTGTTCGCTGACTTGTTGTTTGAAGTTTTCAAATTGAAAACCTTAAAATTGTGTTGGCTCCTTTGTCTAAACCATAAAACAAAGTCATTTTAATACCCATAGAAATCTTTTTTATATCCTGCCAAAAAAAAATTAACTTGATGATGTGAAGAAGAGTGTAGACACAGAAAATTTTAATGATAAAAGAAAATCATAAATTGAATTTATGCAAAGTTTGCATGCTTATGCGATGGTAGTACTCAAAGGATATATTGAGGACGAGTTTTTAGTATGCACGAGGAGTGAGAGTGTATGTGTTTTACATGCCACACACACACACACTTGCTTGTATAAAAGCCTCATGCTTGTAATTTGGCATTAAACCCACTACCAACGTTTGTTTGTAGCTGCTGTTGCATGTAGTTGTTGCTTGCGGTGGCAGTACGAGTAGTTCAAGAAGAGTTATAAAGGCATTACGAAAGAGGCAAAAAATAAGGAAAAAAATGAGATCAAGGATTCCATTCGTTACTCTACTTGTTGTTAATAAAGGGCACATGCGGTGTATAATGAAATCCTACACGTCCGTGCCTGTACTCGTTGGTTCGTATCTGGCTGATATTGTTGTTGGTTGGCAAGAAATTCACAAGTTTTTCTTTCTGCTGTTACTGTTGTTGCTTCCTCGATATTTCGTTTTTCTTTTCTAGTCGGGGTAGTGGATTATAAAGTTAATGTGTTTTGTTATGAATATGAGAATAACTATCGATATGTCTATGACACGGTATTGGGGGTTATGCGGCTTGTGAGTTCGTTCTTTTTTCTTCTTGTTCTTCTTCTTATTTTGGTTGTTGTTTTGTGTTAGTCAATTGTGTTTTGGGTCAATGTACACAAACACACATTCAGACATATTTTCCATTTATTATATTTTCTTATTTTCTTTAGTTGCATTTGAAAACTGTTGCCAAGATAAATTTTAATTATTTTATATGAAAGAATAAAACAGGCTTTGTCCAGGGAACAGTGTTGCCAATTAGTTTTTTTCGTACACACCATGTTGTTTTCTGACGTCTTAGGGAAACTCGGATGTGTGGACTGATGCAGTATTTTTCTTATTTTTCATTGTGTTATATTGACTTAAAAACTGTTTCTCAAATATTGAGGGTGGGTTGTCTCAACGATCGGGCACATTTACTGCAGACATCACAAAATGACGGTACTTTGCGGGGGTGTTCCATGAAAATGGTGCGCCATTACCAAGATAATCAGTCCAATTACAGTTGCTTTAAATTCAATTTCAAATTGCTTAAACACAAAAAGCTGAATTTTCCTTAAATCTTGACGACTGCGAAGGCGTAAAACGCCAACCGTAATCAGGCTAAATAGGTTCCAGTATTTTATTATCGTTAACCTAAAGCGAAATGCTCTAATGAAATCAGGATTCTTTTCGACAAAACGACAAGTTTTCTTCGCCACAGGCACTTTTCATTAAAATCGCATCCATTTGCCGTCGCCGTACGCATTACAGAATAGGCTGTAATAAGTGGAAAAAAGGCTTTGCCAAGGTCTTCTTTGTTATATAAAGCATGTGACAATTGAAATCAATTCTACTTCAACACTACTTCCCTTATCCTCCTTCCCATAACCAATTGTCATAGTTTCATCACAAAGCATCGCATGAGTAGGAGTCGTCATCGTCTGTGCGCCAGTTCTAATAAAATAAAAATTCAGTGCAGAGAAATATAAAATACACATCAAAGTATTTATTGGTTGGTGTTGCTTTATTTTGCGCTGCAACACTTTTTCTAATTTAATGACTTTTCCACTTCATGTTCATGTTAAATATTTTTGCATTTTATTGCTTTTTTGGCTACACTCAGTCCTTAAAAGCTTTTCGTATATATTTTGAAGTATTTGCATATTGATTTTATGGGATTATTTGCAAAACTTTTCGAATAAATTTTGATAAAATTTTATACGAATAAATAGTGTTGGATGAAAAAATTAAAAGTAGAGAAACATTAATGTTGTTCTTATTTTATGAAAGTGTTCTAATTTCTTAAGCAAATTATACACCATTTTTTTTAAATAGAAAAACAACAACAACAACAAATATGTTTTCAATAAATATTTCGCTACAAGTAACAGGTATCTTCTTTAGGGATATATGAATATAATTATTTGCAAAAAAAATGTTTGCGGAAAATTATAAAAAAATCATTCGTATAAGAAATATTCGATTAAAAACTGTTCTAATAAAAGTTGCTCGAATAAAAATTTGCCGAATAAAAATTGCTCGAATAAAAATTTATCAATTAAAAATTGTACGAATAAAAATTACTCGAATAAAAATGTATCGAATAAAAATTGTACGAACAAAAATTACTCGAATAAAAATTGTACGAATAAAAATTGCTCGAATAAAAATTTATCAAATAAAAATGATACGAATAAAAATTACTCGAACAAAAATTTATCAATTAAAAATTGTACGAATAAAAATTACTCGAATAAAAATTTATCAAATAAAAATGATACGAATAAAAATTGCTCAGAGAATAATATATTTGGATAATTTTTTAAATGAAAATTATTCGAATAATTGGTATTCACTCTTGTGACCTATTCTTATATTATATTTTATTAGTAAAATTACTACAAATTGTATTTATTCATTCGATATTTCGCCAACAATTTGTTAACAAACTGTTAACGAAATATTTAATAAATAAATGGCATATAAAATAAATAAAAAGGGAAACTTCCTTGAATTTAAATATTTAATAAAATTAATCGAATAAAATATTTTTAATTTTTAAATAAAAATTTGTAGTGCATAAAAACAATTATCAAAAATATAAATTCAAATTTAAGTCAATAAAATTAGTAATAATTGTTGAATTAAAAATTATTCGAGTACAAATTTTTCGTACAAAAATTATTCGAATAAAATTTTTTGAAATTTTTTAAATAAAAATTATAAAGTTTAGAATTAATCGAAGAGATTTTGCTGGAATAAAAGATATTTCAATGGCAATATATCCAAGACTATGTTAGGCTTGCCTTCAGGCAGTCGCATAAACGTACTCAATCCGCAAAAAGTTAAGCAAAATTAAAAAAAAAAAAATTACTGAAAATATCATCATAAACATTGAAACTTTATAATGAAATTTGTATACCTTCTGTTGAGGTACTAAATCGGGAGTTTTTGGGGAAATTTAGCACTGGATCGTTTTGTAGTCCTTCTTAAATATTGTAGAAATGTTTTCAGACCAGGTCTTTTCACTTTCCAAAAGAAATATAACATGATATTAATCTATTTTGTGTTCAATATTTAATTATTGTTTATTTAAAGTTTTAAGTTGAATTTTTGCACTAGAAAACTTTATCATAAAAGAATATTTTTATGAGTAGACGTTTCTAATTGAAGACATATTTTTATTAAAAAAAATCTGCTTCCAAAAAAGTATATTTTTTTATTTATTTTGCTTAAAAAAGAGTTCCTTTTTATGTTTCACATTTTCTTAAATAGCTTTTTAAATAAACCTGGAAGGCTTTTACTTAAAAAATGCTGGGAAATGAGTATTTTAATTCCTTTTGACAGTCTGCTACTTAGGAAAAAAAGAAAAAAGTTATTGCTATTGTCGTAAAATTTTATTCTTATAAGTCATAAAAAATCTTATAGAATTCTTAATATGCCATTTTATATTCTTATTTGTTCAGCACCTGTCGTAAAGTGCACATTCTAAATACCGACCGACCGACTCACTTGAGTTGAAGTTGATAAATTACAGTTATTGCAACTGATACCATGTTCGTGGGTAACTGATTAGGCCACATGTACTCGCTGTGCCTTGAAAAACAAACCGGATGAAATTTAATACATATTTTTTTAATAATTACTCCTACACCACATTAACTTTATAAAATTATGAAAAAAATATCTTTATAAAACACATCACAAGACTAATTGAAAACATTTGGTTGCTAATCAAACGACTGACTGATATCTCTCAGTCGTTCAGTCATTCATTCACTCATTCAACTCCATGTGAAGGGAATTAAAATCGCCCTCGTTGTTTTTCTCTGGAAATATTGTAATTAAAAGTTAAAAAATTTGACAAATTCCTAGAAAAGGAATGAAAAAAAAGAAGAAATATGTAAAAGCGGAATATTTGTAAAGTAGCTTATCACGACTTGTAATCAAGTTGTGTTGTTTTGTGCGTGTTTGGTTGGTTGCTGCATACAACTGATTGTCATACTTAACGAAATACGCTTCAAATTATTCGCTTCCAACTGTGAGTGAGTTGTGAAAGAGAAAGACATAAATTTGTTGTAAATAAAGGAAAAGCTAATGAACTGAAAATGCTCCTGACATGATGAACAAAAAAAAAATGTTGCCTTAACAACGGTGGAACGAACGTTGTAGTGATGAGCACGTGAGGCAAAAAATAATTGCATTTATTTTTGGTTTGTTGAAAAATTTAATATTTGATGCTTTAAAGTGAAATAAAATGTATAAAAATTGTTTTTAAGATCTATGAAATTCGCTTAACCCTGGATGGTTACGGTCCCTCCAATCGAAGAAGCTCATTTACTCTTTATTTTATAATATTTTTAAGTTCCTCAAATTCGTATCGAATTTCAGGAGAGAAACAAATTTTTCTGCCTGTTCGCCGATGTCGAAATTATGTTTTAAATGATATTCGAACGAACGAACGATAGGTTTCGACATCGGCGAACAGGCAGTTAATTTATTTAGGTTTTGCTATGTTCTGAATAAAATACTTAATTATTTTTAACCTTAAAAGTTTTTCCGCTAAAACTATTTTTAAAAATTCTTCGTTGAATCGACCATGTACGAAAATGAAGAGTAACCATCCAGGGTTAATATCATTCGTAAAGTAAATAAGAATGACATAATGGTCAGTTAGCAGACTTGTTTTTTTCCCAGCAATTAAACTGCAGTTGTTGTTGGAGTTTATTATGTAATTCGATTCGAAAGTAGAAGCTTTCGAATCTCTTTGCTAAAATTCCGTTTCGAATCAAATTATCTTCACAAGTTCGGGACATCGTGACAGCGCCAATACTCACGTAAACTTCTCAGATACGTACGTCAAAGTGCCACTTACAATTGCAACCGCTGGCGACAAAACCAGCCACACTCACTTACACACCAGCATGTAGAACCTTCACAGACTGTACACATCTTAACCCTGCAATCAACTGAATTCTTTCCCTAAGTTGTTAATAAAATCAAGAGTTGCACACCAAACTCAATAAGAAATTATAAACTCGAGTTCAGCGTTCTAAATAAAACAATCAGCAGCTGCTTGCAGCGAAAAAACTTTTATAAACTTAAAATACTAAAATCTCAATGATAAAACTTGATCGCGTACACACTTTTTAAATTCGTTGTGGTGCGTATGTGGGCGTTCTCGTCTGCAGTGTGGACCGTATTAAAATGAACTTTATCTTTAACTTGAATGAATGATGGCAATTTTTCTTTATTAAACTAAAATCCCTTCTTAACAATTACAACACGTTGTGGCTTTTATTGTTTACACTCACTCGCATGCAAAACCATTCGACGAAAGTTGTTGCGTTGCCTCTCACAAAAAAAAATAAAAATTAAAAAAAAATAAAAATTAAAATAAAAAATCAATGTATCAATAAAATGACCAACTTCGGCAGAAGTGTCATTATTCTTCGCGCTTAAGTCTAAAACCCATGCAGCCAGCCAAGCAATATCGTCAATGCCGCAGCCATCACCACTGAATTCATTACCGCCATCGTCGTTGATGTTGATTGTAAAACAGATGTTTTTCTTTCTTGTATTTAACATTTTTTTTTTGTTCGCCTGCTGTCGGTTGAACGCCTGACTGCACTTGTATGTTGTTGTTAATGGTGAATTTATCCATCCACAACATAAAAACGACCATCGATTTTATTTCAATGAATTCGGTGTGTTTTTCCTCATTTTTCTTGTTTTAAATCAAGCGGTTGCAACATAAAAACACAACAACAAAAAGTACTCTGGTAATAACTCCTTTTTTTCTGATGAGAGTTTTACATCTTTTGCCAATAACTTTGCTGACTGTGACTGTTGTGTCTTCACAATTCGACTCTTTTTGTGCATTTCGTGCCTGCCTATTTTTTTTAAAGGGGATTTGCGTCTGCGTGTTTGACAGACTGTGTTGGCCCATTTGTATTCGTATGTATGTGTGCGTGTGCGTGTGTGTGTGTGCTGGAAAGCAATTAAATTAAAAAACAAAAAGAACACAAAATCTCAGAGAAATAGGAGAAAAAAAGAAAGAAACCAAAAGAAAATAAAGTAAAAGAAAATTGAGGAAACCTGAACATTTCATGCTGTAACATGTAACAACAACACGTTTGAGATTGAATTGCGTGTAGTGTATTTAAATGAGTTTCCAACACTTTAGCAAACTACAAAATGCCATTTAAATCGCTTGCTGCAACAGCAACAACAACAGCAACAAACGTGTGGCAAATGCAACAGTAACAGCAACACCATTAAAAGCACAATAAAACCACTATAATGAAAAGAGCAGCAACAACAACAACAACAACAATAATAATAACACAGCGCTCGTTTGTATAATGCAACATTGTTATGAAGGCAACTAAAACATTAAATTTATGATGGCCGGCCAACACCTCACCTTGCGTCGAGATATCAACGTTTCTTTCAAAGTTCTTAGTTGCGGCGCGATTAGTACGTTTTTGAAGGCGCATAACATATTTGAAGTCCAGCTTCAAGTTTATTTTTTTTTTATTTCGTTGTTGTTTCCCTGCAATTTATTTAATTGGCAACACTCGGCTTGATAACACTAACCGGCGGGAAATAATGACATTTTCACATGTTTCACATCATGTTACCGCTTCGCTTCTAAATGATTTTCAACTGATAGAAGAAAAAAATCAAATTCCACTGAAACTCTTAAAAGAATAATTCATTTCTAACTTAAACTCGCAAATATTTTTCAATTTAAAAAAAATAATAAACCTGTATGATTATCTGTGACTTAATGTCATTGATTCACTTGTGGCCATTCTAAATTTGTTTCATCTTTTTTGAAATCTCTTCGATTCTAGAAAATCATTTTAAATCGGAAGTGTTTTTATGAAAAAATTCGTAACAATAAATTGATTTTATTTTGGTGTTTTCTTTAATCCGTTATACGATTTCATATCCACAAATATTTATTTATGTTAGATTTGTTTTATGAAAATTGTAGCCTTAATAAAGGGTCTTACAACAGGGCGCTCTTTTTTTTTGACAATTTCTAACGGTCATCTTGTTCATGCTACATCTGTCAAATTAGTTGTCATTTATTCAGTTTGTTTTTTTGTAAAATCCCCATTAACATCAATAACATTCACCCACTCGTTCAAATAATAAGATTCTTTAATCGAAATGGGTATTCTATTGGGGCAACGTACCGAGTTGTACAGGAAGAACTCTTCGCAATATGGTGCATAAACTTGGGTCCACTGGTTGAGCAACCGATCGGCCACGTTGATGAGACCCAAGATCGCGCTATTCGATTTCGAGCAGTTTTTAAGATCCTGTTCTTTCGCAGACAACAACTTGGCGAAATTCGCCTCATGACTTGAGTCATGAGCTGAGTAGTTAACGACCATAGACAACAACGTGTGCTCGCTGAATAAGCTCTCGATCAGTTGTCAACTTCTCTAAAGTTTATCCAAAAATAATCGTCAGTCAATAGACCCAGTTCTGGATGAGTGAGAACGTGAACAAAGAAAATTTTCGAATGTGGAACAACAACAATCCACATGAGATCCAAGCGAGCCTACTGCTTCCCGAAGTAGTTTTTATTTATTGTAGATTTTTAGATGTCGCCGTTATCTGTCCATACGTCTTTGAGAACGACGTTGACTAGATTATCACTATCAATAGCGAGGGTTATATATTCACGATTACACTTTTCTTTTGGCTTAAAGTAGGTAATGCGGACAACAACATCATGAGGTTTAAACAAGAGGGCGTTACGTGGCATAGATTATATATTCTGCACGAGGGCATGATCATCTCACGTAGAGCTGCTGTGAACTGGCCACCGAGATCGTGCGATTTGACCCTATTAGTTTATTTGCCTCTGGGGTTTTTTAAGTTGCAGGTGCAGGAAACAATCCCTTTAGAAGAGGGGAAATTATTTCTTCCGACGAAGTACCGCCCCATAAGTGTTGTACTACTCATGAATTAAATTAAATTGTAGTGCAACACTACAAAATCATAATTTTTCTTTTGCCTTTAAACGTAAATAAATTGCATTACCTAGTCGTTGCTTTTTATATGTCGGCCTTCTGAACTTCGTATGAAAACGTATTGCCTCCTGATTGATGCTTTTCCATCTTCGCGAATAGTCTCCTGCACCCGTTCAATATTCAAATCCGTATGCACATTCGGTGTCTGCGGCACCGGGAAGAATATTTTTAACCACTCGGTATATTGTTGACGCCGAAGGTCCTGTATTTAAATAACAACGATTCACGAAATAAAGTTTAATGATTTCTGCACGTTGTTCAAGTGTCTACAGTTTCGCTTTAAATTATCCAAGTCCTGCTTAAAAAGTACTGAAAATAAATAATAAATAAAATATAAAATTAAAAAGGTTATAAGAAATTTAAGACCCTAGGGATATATCAGACCAGCCTGATAAAAAAAATGCCACAGTATCTGCACTATGGCAACTCTGCCGTTTGTGTAATCCTTCTGGAGCAGGTACTGCTGCAATCATCATAACTTTGTAGCCAATTTTTTGCTTATTTTTTTGCTGTGCGTCCAATAAAAAATCTATCATCTGTCGTGCTTTTAGAAAAAAAAAAATTCGTCATCACTCATATTAAATATTTTTTCATAAATGTTGTCTCTTTTTGGTGTTGTTGCTGGTGTTGTTTTATGGTGTCTGTATGAAAGGAAAATATTGAAGAGAGTGATGAATAAAAACGGCTTAAATGCCACTTTAGCTATTCTTTTTTTTATTGTTGTTGTTGTTTGTATTGTTGCATAGTGTGTTATTTCATAAGCAAGCAGTGATAGCTTAAGGTAATTCTTTGTTGTTATTGCTGTTGTCTCCTAAATGTGTATATGCAACACAACACAACAAAACATACCACTCACCATACTAAAACCTTCCCAAGCAATTTGGCATATGAAAGCAAAAAAAGGAAGAAAAAATTTAACTACAAACAAAAAACTTCAAAGTGGGCATAAAAAGCATTGAGCACAATTTGAAACGCTAGAACGCCTCTTCACAACACTTCTTGCTGTTGTTTGTTGCATGGTGTGCCTTCGTTTTTTATTTTAATTTTAATTTTTTTATTTTTGTAACCTCTTCTTTTCAACTCCTCTGTTGCTTTGTGCTGTTTTCATCATGATCTTCGTCATCAGCAACATTTTCAATACATTATAATAATTATTGTTATTGTTGTTGACTTGCCAAGCCATCCTCTGAATATCTTCCTTTCAATTTCTTGCTGCTCTCCAAGGGAACACTCCCCTCTCCCTTTTTTGCCCTTTCTCCATTACAGCTGGATCATTTTTTCAAAACGTTTCCCGGCTGCACTTGAAAGTGTTGGTTGGTTGGTTGGCTGTCTTGGCTGTGCAACAGCATCAGGAGGTGGCGTAGAAGCCGTGAATTGCCTAAAAGAAAATATTTAAATACAACAAAAATTCCAATTATCAATTAAGTCAACTTTGGAGTGTATAAAAAGTCATAAAAAATAACATCAATATAAACGTTAAACACATCTTAAGTAACTCACTTACATATTTCTCGCTTTTATGTTTTTATTTCCATATAAATTTTTTTGTTGTTGGCAATTTTTCTGCTGCTTTCCCCTGCCGCAGTCTCAATCAGAATCGTTTTTGTTGTCGTTCAAAGTGGCTTTATATTTAATAAAAACTTTTTTTTTAGAACACATCACAGGTTGGTGATTCGCAGATTAACCCTGCAACGTTCCGACTTGCATAAATAGTGGTTGTGTGTAGTCGCACAACTCGCCCTGGACTTATAAAATTTCTCACACTCGAGGTAACCGAATTCCATGTCGTCTAGTTGCGCTCATAATAGAAAAAAAATTTAGCTATTCTTTTTTTTATTGTTGTTGTTGTTGTTTGTATTGTTGCATAGTGTGTTATTTCATAAGCAAGCAGAGATACTCTTCTGAAAGTCTGACTTTTCTATAACCTTTTCGGTTTTTATATAGGGTGTTTCATGAAGCGCTTTTTGTCGTTTAATATAATTTAAGTATATCGTTTGTATCTTACTCATTGATATCTTTTATTCTTTTGCAAGACCTATTGATGCCATTATATCATTATGTAAATATCTGCCACGTCTTCTCCGGGTAGAGGGCGATGGCCGTTGATGATTTCAGGTACTAAAAAGGGGCTTACAGTACCCGCCTTTTTCGGTATTGTGACAAAAAATATTTTCCGTACAAAGTGAACTAATTGAAACTAAATAGACTGCTATCTTGCCATCGTTTCCCGTCTGTCCCCTCAACATTATATCCACTCTTCCATATATATTTTTTTTTTGTTTGGATCTACACTCAGGGGATAACCCCTACATAGGCACTGCTTTGTCCCAGAACTAGGAAAATAGGGTTATGGAAGGGGAGATAAAGAAATAAAGCCTGCGGATGTTCGTTTGAACCTCCCGAAGTTAAACGTAGAAAGAAAGACCTGCTCAATGCCTTCCTTGAGTAGGGATAATATCCTGAATTACTGATGGTATTTGATAGTCCTTCGAACCAGCTTGTTCCCACAGGCATTGACGACGCTGCAACTAAAAGCGTTCGAAGCATGGCTCAGCTTTGAATTACTTAAGACCCATCTGTCCCCTCAGCATTATACGCACCCCTCCGTATATTCTATTTTGTCTCAGGGGATAACCCCTACATATGCACTGCTTTGTCCAAAAATTAAAAAAATAGGGTTATGGAAGAGGAGATAAAGAAATAAAGCCTGCGGATGTTCGATTTGAACTTCCCGAAATTAAACGCAGAAAGAAAGACCAGCACAATGCCTTCCTTGAGTAGGGATCACATCCTGAATTACTGATGGTATTTGATGGTCCTTCGAACCACAAACATTGATGACGTGGTAACCAACAGGTCAAGAGATAGTATTTAGCGTTTGAAGCACAGCTCAGCTTTTAATTACTCAAATTAGCGAACAACATTTGCAGCAACAAAACTTTCACCATCCGAATGCCTGCTTAAAACTCAAACTTTACCTTAACCTCTTGAGGGTTAAACAGAGGCAGAGGCTGTGGAGTATTAAAAAAGCAAACGTTTTGTTGTTCATTTTTTTCATCAGTCGAAAAACATCAGCTCCAGCAACTACAATAACACAATTTTTAACATAAAATCTCTGGTTATTTTTATTAGTTTTATTTGTCTTGTTGTTTGTTGTTGTTGTTGCTGGTGATCACTGCTGCCTGGGCTGTTTGATTCTTTGTAGCATTTTGTATTTAAGTTGTTCTTTTAGTATCTTCAGTAGCTTTAAGCATTTGTTTTATAGACAGTTTATTTCTTTCATTTCTTTTTCTTATTGTCGTTGTTGTTGTTGTTGTTTCTTTTTTATTAATAACTTTTAAATGTTTGGTTAGTATGTATATTTAATAATATTTAACTCAATCAGAAATGTACAGGGGGTATAAACATGATTCTTTTTTTCTTTTATTAAATAAAAAAAACATTCGTATTATTTATTATGAAATTACAAGAACAAAAACCACATTAAGAGATAAAACATTAATTATTATTAATTGCCTTATATTATCTTTTTGTTTTAATGGCGTAAAAAAGTGCACTTTCCGTTAAGTAGGTAGAGTTTTATGCAAATGCATACGTATCGTCGCAGGAAATAGGAAAGGGCGTAGGCATATGACCGAAAATTCAAAATAAATTTGTTGAATGATAATCATGTGATTAACAAAAATGCTTGATAATTAATGAAAAGTTTTGTATAGAATATTTTTCGATTATGCCTCTTTGAATTTCAGATGGCGATATGTACTTGAGGATGTGGCTTGCGTTTATATCTTTTATTTCACCATCTCAAAAGTGAAAGAAATTTCATTGCACATGAGGACTGTGTGAAAGAAACATTTTGTATGCAAAACTTTTGAATGGAGGTCAACGCTGATGAACCTCATTTAAGAAAACACTGAAATTTTCACAATTATTTCTTTTGCTTCCATTTTTCAAATATAGAATTTTCAAATATCTACAATCAGTCTTATTGAAGCGTCTCCTTATCCCTCGTATACGCAACATGTTATAATAAAAGGGAATTAACTGACGCATGGAAGTGGCTGGTATACGAGGACTGTTTCATAATTCAGTGGCTTTTGTGATATCCGTTGGATTAAATTTTTAATTAAATTTATGGAATAATTTTAGACAGGATTTTTTTTGTCTTGGACTAGCACTCAGGGTATGACCCCTACTTATACAGTGCATTGCACCAGCACTAGAAAGGAGGGGGAAGTTTTAGGTGGTGGATTAGAAAATAGAGATGTTGTTGTATCTATTTTTACTTGTTTTTATTTTCTGGAAAAAATGAGGACGGAGGGTGTGGTACTCTTCATTTAGACAAGCCGACAACAATTAATACGATCCTGCACGAATGCAGATCAGAAAAGCTCGACACTATATTCATAACTGAGTTTGAAGTCGGACTCGGAACTTAAGGCATCGTAGTCTTGTGTCTTGCTATTTAGCGAATAGCGCACTCAAAGAAACGCCGAAGGCAAAATGCGATTATATCGAAAATTAAACCGAAAATCAAAAAAATTATTCAAGTAGGTTCGGAGTTATCCTCCGATAACTCCGAACCTGAGTTCATCTGGTTCCTGCCACGTGAACTCATTTCTTTTATATTATTCTAAAATTAAAGTAGGATAAATTACAAATCATTATGAGATCCTTCGGTTATCCTTGGTCATGATTAGAGTTCCTAATTTCGGGACTGGGGCAACCAGATATGGATGAAACAATATGCTCAGTGGTATCTGTGAATATTTGTTGCAAGCGATAACATTTTAGTTGCCACTTTCGGTTGAATAAATTTTTCTGTGTAAGTAGTAGTGCGATTCAGTGGCATGTGGAGTACAAGTTAATAAATTTAAATTCGATAATTATTTGCAGTTCATTTTAATTTCTATCACTAGTAACCAAAATTATATGTGACATGAAACAACAACAACAAATGCATTTATTTCTTTGAGAGATTGAATTGATTCTGTGGACATTTACTGGACAAACTGTACGTTAAAATCTATACTTATTAAATTTGCAGTAGGAATACGAAATCACATGGTTTTAACTTTCAGTGTGAAAACACTAACTGTGGCTTCTAATTCTATGGTTTCAGTATTCAAAAAAATCAAGAGTTCGCTTGCAAATTGTTGCAGCTTCAGTTGTCGCTAAGCTGCGGGCCATAATTGACAGCATTGCCAGATATTTGACAGCTATGGCTGAACACGCTTTTGGCAACTCAATGAAATTCTTTCTCTTTTTTTTAAACTTTCAATACAGCAACAGTTAACGCCATCCACAATATCCGCAGCAAGTTGAAAAGAAAGCCCAAGCATTTGAATCAGTTGCCTCGCAGCTTGTGCCGACTTTCAAGCCTGCGGTCTTAAATCTGCGCCCTTTTGGCCTAAGTCGTTCGTTAGCCTGCTTTCTTGTGGATTCATTTTAAATTTGCTCTTCTCATTCGTTTAACAAACTCTACATTCTGTAGATCAATTTTTTTATCATATTTTTTTTTTGTTAAAAAAATCATGATTTCTTTTAATCATTTGAATTTATTTATTTTGTTGTTGGCTTTTGCTGTGTCTCTTTTTGTGGGTTTGAACTTCATTTATTCGATGATTTTTTTCTGTCTTAAAATAATATTTTTTTTATAAATTTTATTGTATAACTTTATCATATTGTTTTTTGTTCCTCTTTGCAATCAGCAATTGAAATCAGTTGTTTGTGGGCTGGGTTTACATAAACCATATAAAAGTCAATAGTTATCTGTAGTTACACCCTTAAACAAAACAACAACAACAACAACAACAACAAAACAGAATAACAGCAAAAAGTATGCAAGATTCAGTTAAATTTTTCTTCTTGTTTCGTTTTTTTCTTTTGTCGAACAGCATTTTTTGTCCTCTTCGATTATTTCAACGTTCAATTCGATGCTTTTTTCGGCACTTTTTTTCGGGATTTTTTTTTTTATAAAAATATTACGACAGCTGTCTTTTAATTTTCTGGGGCTTAAAGTATTTTAAACGGCTCTTTTTTCATTTGGCATTTTATCCAGTTCTTCTTCAAGTTATTTTCTTAATTATAACATTTTTAAGGTCATCAAGTCTTATATTTTTATTTTTATTTTTTTTTTGTTAAAATGTTTCGTTTGTTGTTGTTTTGTATTGCGTTGTGTTGGCAAGAGAAAAGGTTTGTTGCACTTCTTCGTGTGCTTCTTTTGTTGGATTTCTTATTTCATTGTTTTTGACTTTAAAGATTATTGTTGGTTGGTCTTTAATTTGGAATGAAGTATTGGTTAGCAATTATAATATCTTCGAGCCTGATTCTATGGAGAGCGTCATATATCATTTAATCAGATTATTGGCGAAATATGGCAGCCAAAGCACGTCGAGCGGTTCGTTTAAATTTTGTTGCAGATTATGGCCAAATTTCTTTTTTGTCAGATTTATTAAAAATGAGCAGCAATTTGGAAACTAAATTTATCTCTGACCTAAAATAATATTCTGAAGAATTGGAGTAACTCTTTGACTGTGACTAATCGATGCTTCAGTAGAACTGCCTATTAAAGCTGGTGCAGGAATTACCATTTCCAACAGAACAACAACAATAAGAATGATAGACTGTTACTCGTAACGTGTTTAACCCTTCTGCATCCTTTGAATATGTGCCCTTTCTATGATCTTTTGAAACGATTCATGTTTCGAAATGTGGAAGGAGAAAGAAAAAACTAAATTTAATAATATTTTTAAAAAGCATAATTTTCGTCCCTATAATGGATAAGTTCAAATTTGACGTTTATATCTTAAAGTAAAAGAGAAAAACTTTGCGTCTAATAAACAAAGTTGGGTCAAATTGACCTAAGGAGTGCAGGAGGGTTAATTCACTAAGACATGCTAAATATTCCGGGAGTACAAGGAAAAATCAGCTTTAATTTAATTAGCTAACCTACATGGCTGAAGAGAACAGCTGGTTTCGAAGGCCGCTACATTTAGTTGACTTCGTAATAGTTGACTTAGTTGAGTTTGATAATATATTTTTGTTTTACGAAATAGTATACGAGAATTGTATGAGAACTACACTGTAATTAACACTATAGATCCCTGTGTTGCCAGTTGATTATTTTTTCGTGTACTCTTTTCTGTTTTTATTCAAGATGAACATTTCGAATGTTTGATCTTCAAAGATCTCAAACAGCTCTACTTTTGCTTACAGGCAAAGGGGTGGGGTTTTTAGCTGTAGATATGCAGTTATTCTCTAACATTTGGCCAGTCGTCAGTAATCGTTTTGCGTCAAATTGTAGATATTTTCTTCAAAAATAAAAAAGTCTGTTATCGAAGAGCTCTTATTCCACTTTGCCGACGAAATTTGGCTACAGTAACGACGAATGAGGGAGTTGTAAATGCGCTCTTTGGCTTATATGATAGAGTTAGTAGTTGCCGTTAATGATAATGCGAGTAGCGCAGTCCCTTCGTCATTGAATCAGAATCTAGAAAATTATAAAAATTCGATACCAACGTGATTGCGTACGCAGTCGATCCTGGAATCTTCGACTTCTTGGTTTTCTTAATCGCTTAATTAATAACTATTTGATTAATTTGAAATTTTATATATTTGAATAACGGTTAAACGGGTTAGTTTCGGTCATTTAACCGATTCGTCGACTCAATAAAATTTAGTACTTTTTTTACGAAAAAAAAGAAAAATAGTTATGAAATAAATATAAAAGAATAGTTGGGTTAAAGCCTGAATTGATGTGCTTAAAATCTTAAAACCCTTTCTGGCTACTGTAAAATTTCAGACTATTCAGTTAGCAGCTTTTCGCACGTAAGCCGACGATATATATAGTCCATTTCCATAGAGTCTAACTTCTAAGTAAATAATTCAAGTTTTGGCCTATTTGGGAATAACAAGAAGTTCATGGCCAGCAACTATTTGCTGAGTGAAAAACATTTAATTGTTAAAAGTTTAAATCAACATCGATTTCTTTAGTGCATTCCATGAAACCCGAAGAATTAGGGCGCTACATTTTACGCCAAGATTAATTTTAACGCGGTCAAAGGCTACTCTTTACAAACCATTATTATTCGTTTGAAATAATAGGAAAAAAAAATTATTCAAGAAAATGATTTACAATCCCCAGCTTCTTTTCAATACGTGCTGCGAAATCCCACAGCACCCAGTCATGGTAACAAAAGACAACCTTGAAGTGAATCCTACGCTCGCAGTCATGCCAACTCGATCGTGCCTTTACCCAACCACCAGCCCAGAGGCGTAAAACATGCTCTTCAAGCAAACACTTTGAATTTTAATTAAATTATAATTACGTGTTGCAGAATTCAGTTTGCGTTTTATATGCTGTTGTTGTTGTTTGTTTTTTTTGCTCTTCTGGATTTATAATTAATTTGCCTGTAATTCATACTACTTAGTCGAAAAACAACCCCCCACCCCCTTCTTGAAAAGTACATAAAAACTTTATTTCCAAATAATCCTTAAATAAATACACACTTTGGCGTAAAGCTTTAGTAACAACAAAATTTTTAATAACGAAACAAACAAAAAAAAAACAACGTTGCAAAGCAAAAACTTAAACCAACAAATCTCAGTCAGACATGCACATGGAGGTGCCAACAAAACCCCCCTCTTGAAACAAAAAATTAATGAATGTGAATACGAAAGTGTATTAAATGGTGTACGGGTGTCTGTGTATGTGTGTGTGTGTGTGCGTGCTGCATAAAGGATAAGTTTCGACTTTCATTTCCTTTTACCTCTTTTTGTTGTTATTGTTGCTGTTGAAATTATTTCATTTTGCAGAAACACAGAAGATCATAATAAACTCATGTGTGCACGTAGATTTAGTTGTTGCTGTCTACTCAGTCATAATTTCTTTATGATTTTTCAGAATAGCAACAGCAACAACAACAACAGCAGCAGCAACAACAGCAATAGCAATTCAAAGCTTAAAAAACATAATGAAAAACCTGAACATTAAATGGAAAATAATATACAAAAAGAATGAATGAACAACAACAGCAACGAAAATATAAAAAAAAGCAAAAAAATACAACAACAAAAAATCAGAAGAATATAAATAGAAAATATGTTTTGTTCATGTGCAATTAGAATGCGTGTTAAGTGCTGCGAAAAACAGAAACAACACAACAACAACAACAACAAAAAGATACACAAATTTATAACCTTTTCTGTGACTTGTATCAACATTCCCAACAACACACTCGGCGGATACAATCATCCACACCAACAACAAGCAGCCAAACGAGAGAATATTACAAATGGAACTCACCTGCCAGGTACACACAAACATAAATGAGAATAAAGTGTTTAATATGAATAAAATAATACAAACAGACACACGAACACACGGACACACTCATGTGTGGATCTTGAGAATGAATTCTTTGCAGCAGCCACCAACCAGCTTTAACAGACCGACAAAGTGCGAGTTCATTTGGGCAGAGAGAAGGGATTTCAGAAATTTAATTTGCTTGTGATGCTTTCCAAAATCTACGGACTCTTTTATTTAAATTAAAATATTTGTTTGCAAGCAAAAGCGACATATATTGTGGAATGTATTGCCATCTCATAATAGTTGGCATAACATCGTTGCATTGCACTATGGGAAGATGCTATAATTTTTGCAATTGCCAGTGAACAGAAATAAGAGCTTAGTCGCTGTACTCCTCAACGACACGGATTAACTGTTTCACTTATTGTTTTAGATATCAGTTCGTGGATGGTGTTTGACACCAACTTAGCGAACACTGCATCGTTTGATTGGATATTGCGAGGTGTTGTCAGTTGTGCTCCTGGAGCTGCCTTTCTGTGGAGAATATCACGGTTTTGGCTCAGCAAAGATATCGGTGAGGAGTCTGGAGTATCCACCAGACAAACGTACCACGCAATTAAGTGACGGTTTTAGGTAGAATTTCGGTGATAGACAGGAATATGATGTCGTAAAAAGTGCAGGTCGCCAAGAGCCTGTAACTTGCACGAAAGAAATCGTGCATCTCATTCAAGAGGAAGACAACTTTTCAGGGAAACTCATAAGGAGCTGCGATATCAATTTACATATCCGTGGAGCTGTTAATAAGCAGGATAATCGTTTCGGGGGCCTCATCATTCCATATTTCTTTGAGAACTCAGCGACCCAAGGAGTAACGTTTCATACCCAAATACACATACCAAAAATTTTGCGGACTACCTTATCGCCCCGTTTGGTGATTTACACTGGCAAACAAGATATCCTGATATCTTCGTTCCAGAGATCTGAATGAAGAATTCCATAAACAACAACGTATATTGGGTGGTTTGGCTCTGGAGCAGTTTGCAACTGACTACAATGAAAAAATCATCTTCAGCGACCAGGTCCATTTCTGAATGAGTGGGTTCGTAAACATAAAAAATTTTGGAATTTGGAACAATAAAAATGCACATGAGATCCAAAAACGTTTAATGGATCCGGAAAATACACTGTTGGGTGAGGGTTTTATACTGTTGACATGGTCGTTCCATATTTCTTTGAGAAGGATGTTGGATAGGCCCACACCTTAAACGGCTAGCGCTATAGATCGATGATGACTAACTTTTTTTCGGTCTGAATTCGGTGACCACGATACCAACGATCGATTAATTTGAGGGCATGCAAATTTACTTGGAAATGATGTGAACTGGCCATAGCGGTCCTCAAAGCCAAAAATAACCCATGCCACCAGAAAAACTGCGCCCGATTTATGCATCAGAGTCGAGGAAAATTGGACATGTTCAATTGGTCTCATTTGCCACATCCATCCTTAAAATCGATTCGTTTTACATAACTCTTTTCTCCATTGATTGCATTCTTTGAAGATCCTGGGTATTGCATTCACCTGGACAACAACAGAATTTTTTAATAAGAAACAACCGAACACGGTAGTAAGAAGAGTTTTGGGGGCACTGAAAAATGCATTAACTGCAACACCAAACAAAATGAATGCACACGACACAAACGACAGAAACGACAACGACAACAACAGGAAAATTGAAACAAAAATGGATCCGACTACACAGCAAATAAAGCAAAAATAAAAGACAGCACCAGCTACAACAACATAAATGATACAAATAGAAGGATTTTGTTGTTGTTCGTGTTGTTGTTGCTTCAGTTGTATATCATTTTCTTTAACTTGGTCGGTGCTGTTTTTGTGTCTTGAAAGGCAACTTAAGGCTACACCTTAAAAAGTGTTCGCCGCTCATATTCATGCCGGAGCAACAGAACGGCGAAGGAACTTTAAAGAAAAGCTGCTTATTCGGTGTTGTTGCCGTTGCAGCAGCAGTTTTATTGTACTTTTGGGGCAAAAGATTCTTACGTGTGGCTTTTTGTTTGTGTTGTTGTTTTATAATATTTTAAAAATAATAGGGAGGGAAGTAGGAAAGACATAAAAAAGTGGAACTAAAAAAAATTTAAAACGAAAATAATTCACAACCCGATCCAAATTGCAAGACATTTTTGTTTTGTTGTTGTTTTGTTTTTGTCTTTTCTTTTCAGCCAAGTGTAAGATGAGCTTATAAGTGTGCACTCTTGTGATTACCTCTGTGTGAGTGAGTTTGTGTGTGTGTGTATTTCTGACTTTGTTTCTTGCGCGAGCAGGTTGTTGTTGCTGGTGTTTTACAGGCGTAAGCAGCAATTTGGCTTTGCTTGTAATACTTCAGTGCCGCCGCCAGGGCTTATGGTTTTGCACAGGCAAAAGTTTATTCTCCACTCCGTTTGCTGCTGTTGCTGCTATTCTTGTTGTTGTTGTGCGGTGTTTGCTAGAACCAAATGTAGCAGTTACATGGAAAGTTTGAAAATTTTCCTTTTAATTGTTAAAACCAATTTTGCTAAACCACTTTCAATAAAAGCGAATCTTTTTTTTCGTAATTTTTTTTTTTAATTCAGTTTGAGCAATCGCAGATTCAAATATTTCGTTTTGCCGTCTTTGTTTCTGGTAAGAAATAATTAAACGGGTGAAAGGATAATTTTAAATATTCACAACAATGCGGAAACAAAAGAAGTTAAATGAAAAAAGTTTGCAAAACTTTAGATTTTGTTTGGAGTTGTTAAAGGGTTTTGTTTTGTTGCTGAGATCAGAAAAGGAGTTCTTTTTTCTTGTCTGCCAAAGATTTTAACAGACATTTTTCTCGAAGTCTTATTTTTTTCAAATGGGGACATTTTCGGCGTATCTTTTTCTTAACCACAGGAATTTTAGAATTCGTTTTCTTAAATTATTTCCTTTCGTGATGAAAAATGGAAAGCAGTGGAAAGCTGCAGATGTTGTTTATACGCAGACTAGCTGCTGTTTAACCTGCCAAAAGGCTGCGAAGTGATAGTGTGTGTAGCATTCAGGCTTGTGTTGTCAAAGTTGTTTAAACTGGACTCTACTGGACATAAAAATCTATTTGCGATTTTGATTAAAAACTTATCAAATTCGAAAGTTTAAGTTGCCGTTTATCCAAATTTATGATGGGAAATTTGTTGTTGGTTTTAAAGGATGGATGGTGCTTTCAATGTCCTTGATTCTGTTTCCCGATTGATGAAGATGTTAAAATTTCTTTTCGGGAATTTAAAAAAATAGAAACATGAATAAAAAATATAGATTTAAATCTTATCAAGAATTGAAAGAAATCTTAATAGATAAACGAAAAGACTTTGTCAAAATAAACTTTCTCTGCGAAAACGATGTGTTATAATTTAACTGGAATTAATACAAGATTTTAAATAATTATTATTAACTCCAGCAAATCATCACAAACAACATTAAACCTTTGCCACCAAGTCAGCTTCTCATTCATTTAAGTGCCAAATAATGATGATATCAAGAACAGAAAAAAAGGGAAGAAACACAACTGAACAACACTTTATGAATAATAGATCATTTCCTTCCCATATGCAGCGTAACAAAAGTATTCGTTACTTTTTGCTGCTGTTTGTTTTTGAATGTTTAAACTGCTCATTTGTTTTGTTGTTGTGGTTGGCAGTTGTTGTAGGGCCCAACAAAATTTAATTACCTGGCTAATGTGTGTATTTAAACATTTCTGACAGTCACACGCATTCTCACACCAGCCGAAGCGAAAAATTTAACAAAAAAAAAAAAAAAGAAATGAAACCCATTTTGTGCTTTTGTTTAATGCTAAAACACCCTCATTATGGGTAATTTTAAGATATTAAAGAGCCATTTAAAATCTTTTGTAAATTAACTAAAATATGTATGACTTAAGGCAACACAACTACGAGTATGAGTGACTGACTGACTGCTTATTAAATAAACATGTTCGGTCGTTCGTTCGTTTGTTGGTTGGTTCGCTCTGCCGCTGCTATAGTTTTGTTTATCAGTATTATTAACCTTTTTTGTGTGTGTAGATTTTGTTCTACTATTTCGTGCTTAACTTGAAATTGAAGGAGAGAAAAAAAATATTTACATATAGAAGTGTGTGTGTGTGTGTGTGTGCCTGAGCACCTAAGCTTAACCCTCTTTCTACCCAACCTGTAATAATAGGAAAAGGCCCCTTTGGGCTTTCAATGCTACTTGTTTAAATATGGGTTGCGGATTATAATACTCACACACATGCAAAGACACACACACACACATACATGCTCTTCTGCATCTCGTAGCACTGAATGAAATAACTTGAACCAACTCGCTTGTTTGTGTTTGAAGTTTTTATGAAAGTTTTGTTTTTTAAGCAGTTGTGGAGAATTAAGAAGCATAATATGGGGAATTAACTAAAACTACCGAACTTATTTTTTTATACTGAAACATTTTAACAACGTATGCGTCTGTGTGTGTGTCTGTATATATGGAAAACACGTACGGAATTAAATTAAAATTTAGTGCAAAGCCTAATAGAACAGTTTTTTTTTTTATAATACCTTCCGTTCTTTGAAGGAAATGGGAATAGTGTTTGACTTAGAATGGCCTTCTAAAAACATTTCATTTGCGTTACGTGAATAAAATAAACAGAGAGGATGTGCTGAAAAGAATGGCCCTCATAAACAGCAAATAGAAGTGCTGATGACTCACATACAGCAGAAGAAGAAGAAGAAGACAATATGATCACTGCCAAGTCTAAATATATCAACTTGCCTGCAATTTTTTTCTACTCGAGTAAGTTAAGAAGACAACATGTCCTACCAGGCTAAGATATTGAGCAGTAACCGCAAGAAAGATAAAGCCATAATCCAGCAAAAGTTACGATGCACCGGGAGTCACGACTATAACCGAAAAACAGTAAACTTTCGGTTACCAACCTGCTTCCCGATCATATGATTTTGAAAGAAGTGTTCCATTTGGTAGGTCTCTTATCTTAACAAAAAAGTCACTTCCTCAATCAATTACCACCTCGTAAGAGAAATAGCTAGAGAGAGATACAGAGAGAAAGAAGATGCACAATGTTTTTAAATATTTTCTATACATCATTTCTGGTTTCGCATTTAAGCCAAGCAATTCTGTAAGACGACAAACTTTTTTATTGCTTGTCAATATGAGATGTATTCTTGCTGGGATGTTGGGCGAAAATCAATTAATTTTAATATTTTTTAAATATTTTTATATCTTTGCGCAACCGAAAAGTGTCGGTCAAGATAAAATTCTCTTATTTCGAGTAGGGAAAAGCTATTCTCATAAACTCCAAGGATATCAATGAAACAGCTGAAGAAGAGCTTCGTAAGGACAACAATTGCAACCCTGCGGAAAATATTGTAACAATTATCGCGAACGTGGCTACTATATGGTTGGTGAAAAATTGCCCAAAAAATTTCCTTACGTAGCGTAACATCGGAAAATGCTGTTGCTGAAGCGGTTAAGGTCGTAAAATATCTTAAACGTCTGAAACTTTTGTAGTTTTAAGGGACATTTTTTAAAACTTTAAGACATCCCAGTCTACTACAATCCCATGTAGCCGAAATAAAGACGCTTTTCCGAGTTAAACAAGAACAATAAAAAATACACCTCCTTTAAAATTGACTTTGTCACTTAAGCTGTTTTGGCCGTTATGGGTCAACATATTTACAGCCTATTTAAAAAACAGTTGCCTATTGTTGGAAACCACTACCAGTAAATTGTTCTAAATTTTAGATCGATTTCGAGAGCTGCCCGTCCCTGTGTGCGACGTAACATAACCGTGCCCTCAAATCGTTTGTAATCGCTGTCTGGTGTTCAGATTATCAAATTTAGACCAAAAGAAGCTACTAGTAATCGACGGCGAGCGCAGTGGACAGTGATGAACTGCCCAACGTCGTTCTCAAAGAAATATGGACCGATGGGCACCAACACACAAAAATTGCCACCTGACACGAACTATTTTCGGGAGGCATTGGACGCTCTAGGATCTCGTGTCGGTTTTATTAGTCCCAAATTCGATTAATTTGTTACTTCACAACCGCACTCATCCAGAAATGGGCCTAGACGCTTCAACATGAATTTTCTAATAAAATTAGGGTCGATCCAGAGCCTCTGCAAAGAACACACCTGACCCCATATGGTCGTTTACCTGCACTTCATGAGTCACTTAGAATGTAGACCTGTCCAGACTTAAGTTGTGAGGCAAAGTTCGCTGAGTTGTGGCCTGCGACATGCCGAGTTCTTGTGAGCGAGGCGAAATCAACATTTTCAGCAGTGTGATTGTTTGTCGATCATCTAATGAACAACTAGGCTTAAAGTTATCCACCATATTTTATTTTGTCCTGGACCAGTACTCTCAGGGTAGGACCCCCAGCTAGGACGTATGCAGCGCACTACTTCAGAACTGGAAAGGAGGGAGGGGGATAGTATTAAAAGAACACATGAAGACATATTTTGTTGCAACTATTTTTACTTCTTATTCCTCCGCCGAATTTCTTAGTCTCGATAGGGCGACTATGACAATCGTAAAAGAGGGTGAAACACGCAGCCCTCACAGAACAATTATTTAAAAAAAAGAGTTTTATTATTTTCTTAAATATGCTATCCATCCGTGATGGTTATTTGTAAAAACATTCTGAATAAATGACAACTAATTTTGTTAAATGTGGCTTAGACAACATCTCGATTATCATCTGTCAAAGTTGGAAAGTCCCTATGTGCAAAATCTTTATATCTCATAACTGAGACTGTTTAGGATGGCGGCAAATATATTTTCTGCTTGACTCGCACATTCTATTTGGCTCAATTACCCGACTGTCTCCAACTCACTTTCCCACTGCTGCCAGCAGTCGTATATTTCGCTTGTACATTCAGATACTGATGATTAAATATTTTGCTGTTGTTGTTTATGTTTAAACATACTCCTGTATTGTTGTTATTGTTGTTGTTGTTTTCTTTTATTGTTTCAAAACTGAGCATAGAACTTAAACGGCAACGCACACAATAATTATTCCATAATTATATATTTTGTTGTAGTTTATATTTGCAACATAAACACTCACACACACACACACTCTCCCACTTACAGTCCATTACAATTGCCACATATTTGTTGCATTTACGGGTATATCATGTTATTGGTTGCTTAAACTGCCCATATTTAACACACAAAAACACTATTCGAGAGTGGCGCAAACTTTGTTTGTGTGTTCATTTGCCAACAACTTGAAAGTTTGTTATACGACTTCCATTCGAAGGTGCCGTACGAGCCGAGCAGTCAGTGTATTATCATGGTCATTATGATCACAGAGAACATAATACAACTTCATGCCGGAGCACTTGCTAATGCAGTCAGTCAGTGCAACGTAACCTATTATTTTGCCACTTTTTGTTGGTAGAAAAAAGTTAGTGCTGCCCCTTGTAAGTTGCTGCTGGTGCTGTGAAGGTTAGGGAAACCCGCTTCGCAAGAATAATGAACCAGAAGAGCCAAAAGAAAATAAAAAACAAAAAGAAAAAAAAATTAATAATGAAATAAAAGGTAAAGTTTGCTTTTATTTCAGTTAAAAGCGTGTACTTAACTGACGACAATCAGCAAATTAAATGAATTGGAAATAATTTGAAGGCGCTATTTTTCTTAAGTTTTTTCTTCTTCTTCTTCCTTCCTTTGATACTTGCTGCAACACTTTGCTGCATGTAGTACTTTTAAATGCAATCAACTTAATGTCTTTTTTTTCCTTCTTCATCTGCTTCCTTTTTTTATTCTTTCTTTTGCCTGTTTTACAAGTTGAGTTTGTGTTGTTCTTGCATTTTACTCTCTTAACTTTAAACTACTTGGCTGAGAAGAATTTCCAAAGGAAATAAAATAACAAACCCAAAGTTTGTATTGACTACGAAAGGGAGTGTGTGTGTGTGTGTGTTTGTGTGTAATTTAGTTGTGTGCGCTTATAAATACATACGAAAAACACCTTAAGGTTTTTCCTTGAAGCTTTTTTCAAACTTTTGCGGGTGTTGTTGGTTGCTTTTGCTGCTTTAATGCTGGTAAGAGTTTGATTAAGTTGTTGCTGTTGTTGTTTCAGATGAAAATCGATAAATGCCTCAACTTATTTGTTGCTTTAAAATTTTGTAATTGTTACAAAAAAACTTTCTAAAATGGTTTTCAATTGCAATTAAATTTATTTATTTAGTTTTCAAAATTATTTATTTGTCTAAGAATCTTCAAGTGTTCCATACAGAAAGGCTTGAGAAAAATTTTATTATTATTTTAAGGGAAGTGTTACCAGGGAAAATTAAAATCAGCTTGTTTGTAGCGTGTTTAATATGAAGAGATGTGACAAATATTTGAAGTTACAAGGAAGGAAAACAACATTAATCTATCTGTTCATTAAACACAGCTCAGCAGAACAGCTGTTTTCGACATCCACTGCACTTGCATCACCCGTACTCATGTGTAGGTTTTCTTATTACCACTTATTTCGTGTCTTTTTTTGGATGTGATAATAATTTTTTAATAAAATCTTTAATATAAAATAGAATACGAGAATTGTATGAACACTAAACCGATGGTAACTCATTTTTAATTACTGTGCTGCCTTTTACTTATTTTCAGACTTGTTCGATACAACAGACAACAATTAAATTTTTTATTTTATGCAGAAGAATAGAACTGCGTGGTTATTATTTTTTTTTTTGGAAAGTCCCTATACTCCCACTTTCTGTACTCGTGAGACTTTGTTTTTATGGTTCTTGTATTGAATCTGACTATAGTTTTTATTCAAACATATCTTGGGAAAATAGCATGTAAGAACTTTATTTATATTAACTTTATTTATATATAACAGAGAGAATTCGTTGGTAGGACGAATGGTTCATGTTTGGATCATCCTTCTCCAGAGGTCTTTCCTGTTACGTTAACCGCAGTTCAAATCGAATGTGCTTCAGCGCTAGTCCTGTTCTTTTTTCCATAATCAGTGTTCCTATTTCTGACACATTGTATCGTATTAGGGCCATTCCCTGAGTGCTGGACCTAATACAACCGATAAAATAAAAAAACCTTTAGCAGCGAATTCCGTTGCGAAATTTCGGAATTTTATTTATTATTTATTCAATATATTTGATCAAACTTATGCCTCAGCCTACTGTATTTAATAATTGTGAGCCTCTACAACGTTTTCCTGGTCGCATAAATTCAAGAAACTTATGCAAAATTAAAGAAACTCATAAAATGCAAATCTTTGAGAGGACTGAAGGATATACCGAAAAGGTGCATATCGAAAGTCCTTAAAGGATTCGAAAGAACTTGTATTATATTTGAGGGGAACTACTTTGAAGGCGACAAAATAGAAATTGATTAATATATTTTGAGAAAACAAATTAAATCACCTTATTATTTCAACAGACCTCGTACATTGTAACTACTTTAATCTTAAAAAGGTAATTCAGGCATTTTCATATTAAAAGTATTTAACCAGCGCCTTTTTAGTGTGCACAGCACTCTGCCTTCAATTGACTTTATCTGTAGGACATTTCCAAAACGTTCTTTAATAAACTGCACGCCACGATTTTTTCTTCTATGTGTGTGTGTGTGTGTGCAAAGAAATGAAAGAACTACATCTTTTGTATTCCCCGTGTGCAATAGTTCATCGTTTTAATTTTTTTTATTATTTTTTTTTTGTAAAGGAATTTTAATAGTCTACTTTTGCGATTAGAATCTTATAAATCTTTGTTTAATGCAACAAAGTTGCAGGCTGGTTTGGAAATTACTGCTGCTCTATAAAACATTTCGTGCTTGTATTTATTTTGGAAGTGTGGCCATGCTTAATCAGGCCTTAATAAAAGCCTTATTTAGTGAGTGGTAGCACACCTGGTGTCGCCTGAACTAAAATTTTAAAGAAATTCTTATCACAGACCGCTTCTGTTTTTTATTATAAATTTTTTACGAGCTGCTGCTCTAGAATTACTGCGATCCTGCGGTGCTCGCCATCTGACAACTTAAAATACTCTGCATTTAAATATTTTTGTAATGTCAAGTCTTTAAATTATGGCCTATGGGCGACTTTAGAAATTCTAAAACCGATTCTTAAATACCAGTCTGTGATATTTATTATCATCAAACAATTTTGTATTTAATTTCTGACACACAAACCTGAAGTTTTATAAGGATTTTCTATGTGTTTGTAAATACAAAACAAAAACGAAATAATAAAATTTTAAATAGAAAGATAATGTTGTTGCTTTCGAAAACGATATACTTTTGAAATGTCATACAAAGAATTTAGACCAATTTTGATATTGTGCTTATCTACAGGAGCCTACAACTGAAATCACATGCACTCCAGCAATAATGGTGAACTCTGAGATACTTAAATGTGTACCACAAAAATGTGTCCCGATGTATTTGCTTAGATATAAAATATATTAACTACAGATTTCAATTGGCAGGTGATTCCTACTGCAAACAATTTTTCAGTTAATAAAAAAACTTTGGTTAGAGTTTTAAAATGTGCAAAATAAAATTAATTAATAAATTTATAATAATTTTTCTTTTTAATTAAGAGAAAGAATGTCGGCGTGCCTTGGGCCCTCTCACAACAGTCTGTGCCGGCATCATTCGAAATGGCCTTGTGCTTGTGCCGGCGCAGTTTAAAGCACTTCTTAATATTCTTTATATCGAAGTAAATATTGTTGATTTTTGTTCTCTGCAGTTTAAAATTGAAACACTTTTTCCTTAATTCTGTTTATAGTATTTCCTAAATCCTCCTGTTCAGTTTAACTTTTGCTTTTGAAATATTCGCTGTAGATGACCATTTTCTGTGGCGTTTTTCGTTTGTTTTTTGTTTTATTTCTTTGAAGTCCCTACAGTTTTTATCGTTTTTGTTTGTTTTATCCATTTTTCTATTCTTTTACCTTTCCAGCTACTGTAGGGAAAAGTTTTTAACAGAACACAATTCTTTTTCTCCTCTTTGCTAATATTTTTAAGTGTTGGTCGTAAATTATTTCTAATACAAGTTGCGTTCGAAATTTATCGTTTTGAGAAGGTTGTTGTGCGTTAAACATGTGCTTGAAGAGTGTTTGCAAAAGTTTCCCTTTAATATTTTATATACATTTTTTTTCAAATGTTTCTCTTGGAAGGTGTGACAGAATGTGAAATGTATCCTTCTTTGGCAAGGATAAAGGAAAATATGAAGAAACACACATTTTTCACAGGACTTTCTGAAATCATGAACATTTTTTAAAATGAGAGAGAGAAAAAAAACTTAATCCCAAGAAAGTTTTAAAACAATCTAAAGCCGGTTATTTTTTAAGAAAAGTTCATTGATTCCAGGACAGCAGAATATAACGTGTCCTTCACTAGGACTGGCAGGTATTCATTATTTTCTTATATGCTTTTTACACGATCTTGGCAAGATAAAAATTTCAGTTTTGTTAAGAGTTGTTTTTATAAGAATTTATATCAAACTTCCTTTTTTTATGCAATTGGATTGTAATCAATAGGATAGTGTTGGAAAGTTCCAGGATTAAGGACATACGAAAAAGTGCATATCAGAACTGCTTCGAGGGTTGGAAAGAACACCAACACTTTTGTATTAAATTTGTGGTGCAACACTTTGCCCAACAGCGAATAGAAATTGATGAATAAATAAATACATATGTGAAGAGTGTTTGTTGTAGAGTTATAAAATTTTAAGTTGGCAACACTTTTTTAAGTGGTGCCCATTTAGTCAGCTGTCAAGTGATTTATGTTTAGTTTGTTTCAAATTTTGGAAATTTATTTTGAAAATAATAGTCCTGTTCAAAATACCGGGCACTACGTCCATGTTAGGATCGACATAATAGTCGATTAGAGCAATTAAGTCGATTAACCGTGACTTCGCTTTCAAGATCTTGCCACCGAACGTCTCTAGACTATTTTCTGTGGGGACATGTGAAGTCGCTAGTCTACCTGAAACCCCGAGTACTTAAACGACAACATTCGCCACGTTACTGCCGATATACGACCAAATCTGTTAAAAAAAAGTCATCGACAATTTAACCTCCACATTGACTAAGTGCGAGCCAGCCATGCCGGTCATATGCCAGAAGTCGTACGACAATTATAATGCCAGAAGATTATCTTTCGAATTAAGAAAATTTCATAACAATTTCGAAAATTCCGTGATATATTCCATTGCAACGTTCGAAACTCCATAAAAACACCCTTTATTTTGGTGAAAATTATATTTAACTGTAATATTTTGAATAAACCTCGTATTTTTCTGCTGCTATCATGACTTACAGCAAATTTCGTTAGTTAATTAAAAGTTCTCGTCTCAATCTAAAAAATTTTTTCTCTTGAAAAAAATTATCGAATGGTTTGACTATTTCATTTCTCACATTACAAATTATTAATTGATGAGCGTATCGTAGCGCTAATTATAATTTTTTTTAATTTCTTTATTGTTAATTACACACCGTGCAGATCTGTTCGTTCAAGTTGAAGTCAAACGAAATATTTGATTCATATAAAAATCGATGGTGGAAAGTTGAAATCTCTTTAGCAGCCTGCTTCTCTAATAGAATCTGTCTTCATTCATTAACTCCGATCAGTTGATCAGTTTTAATGTTTTCAGTTCGTTGCTCCTTAACAGCAAATAAAATAATAAAAAATAAATAAAAAGTTTACTCGTTTGAAAAGTTAACAACCAACCTGCAGCACTAATTCTTTTAGTCTTTAATCACGCTTTGGCTTCTGGTCACTTGGCAGATATTTTTTTTTCTTTTTTTTATTCGCTTTTTGGATTTCTCTAGTTTCATGGCGAAAAGAAATATGAAAAATTGATCTGTCCAGCATCTAATTTGCTTCCCATTCAAGTATGCAAATAATCTTCTGTGGTCATTACGTAAGATCATCATTCAGGCTGGATGTTGTTGCTATTTATTTTTTCTTCTCTTCTCATCTTCTTCCTCCTTTTCTTCTTCTTCTTCTTCTATTTTTTTGGCACATGGTAAATGAACAGCTGAGGAGTTGCTTGTAGAGAATGAAAAGTAGAGGAGACTTCTGGTAAATTGCGTTTAAGTGAAGTTTTAATAACAGAAACAATATGGCCCCAATCATTGGGTCAAGACAGTCATTAGGATTACTTCATGTGTAGTTTGGCTACAAAAAAAAAAAACATAAAACATATTCACACAAACAACAAATAAACATACAAAACATTAATAAAAACAACAACAGCAATCTTAAGTACTTAAAAGCTGTAATTTTTCATTCGAAATCATTTTTTAGTTTTTGCCAAGACTTATGAGCTTTTGAGCCATCTTCGCAGTCATAGAGGCGGCTATCAGGCTAAATAAGAAAACAACAACAACAAAAACATTAACATCAGCCAACCATTATATTGTTGTGTAGCATCCTTCTCATATCCCTCTCTTCAGCCTCCGAAGTGCAGTTGTTCTGTTAACGTTTGTATTCCTCCAGCCAAATGAATCCAAAAGAATTTAGTCATCGTCTTGGATGTCTTGAGATGTACTCGTTCGTTTTCGTAACATAAAACAGCAAAATATCTTTGCAGTAAAATAACTCTTTCTTTTTTCTTGTTCTTGTTATGTATTTGGTCAAATTGTGACGTGTTTTTATTTTCATTTTTATTATTTGTTTTTTGCTTAAAGACCCGCATCATCATCAGCATCAGCATCTTCATCATCAGCATCTTCGTCATTAGCTGCTCCTACCGTGTTTAATGTCTGTTTGTTTTTTTTTTTTTTTTGTTTCCTTTTGTTCTGCGTTACTTTACACTTCTTTCTCTCTGCATCCTCTGAAGTTGCCTTAATCGGGGCTTTTTTTAATAACTCTCCGTTATGCAATAAATTGTTTTGCATTTACAAGATATTAAAAAGAAATACCCATTAAAAGCAGAAGTTTGAAGTGCGTGTTGTTGTGTTTCTCTTCTTGTAATCCTTTTCATTTGCTACACTGCTAGAAAAAAAGCAGCAGCAGATAATGAAAAGTTTTAGTTAAAAATAAAAAAATAAAAAAAATAAAAATACATTAAAAGCCTGATAACTCTTTTTAAAGTTGTAGAATAATTATATTCACTTGCATGAATACCTCCAGAAGTAAAAGTCCAAGGAAATTGTTTTTTTAAATAAATAGACGCTGCAGAGTAGCTTCGGTAAATTAGTTTTACTAAGTTTCTCACTTCCTTTTATATATTTAAAGATTTACTTAATTTTCTAACACATATAATACACAGAAACGTAACAACTGTATTTATTAGAAATTAGAAAAATTAATTTAATAAAATATGGGGTGTTTTTTATAGAGTGATACAACTTTGAGTTGGCATCACTGCTTTATTTGACCACCCATTTAACAACTAATAGTTGCTTTTTGTTTAGTTTGCTTTGACATTTTATTGTAGATCGACTTACACCAGGGGCCAAATTACCGCATTCGATATCGACCGAAATTTCAATAAAATTTAAATGTAAATTTCGATCGATATCGACTGCCGTAATTTGGCCCCAGAACAACGCGTGCAAATTGTGGAAATTTTTAATCAAAATAATGGTTCTGTTCGTCAAACTTATCGTGCACTTCGTCCATTCAAAATTTTATTTTCCGATGAAGCCCATTTTTGGTTGAATGGGTACGTAAATAAACAGAATTGTCGCATTTGGAGTGAGCAGAATCCACACTTTGCGCTTTATGGGCTGGCGGAGTCATTGGCCTCTATGTTGTCAAAAACGATAATGGTCAGAATGTTACTGTTTGTCAAAATTGGTGTTCCAGATTGCGCCTTGTACGCGCCAGCCGTGGCGGCCACATGGCCGAAATCATATTTGAACATTAATGTCATAAAATTTTCTATCCAATTAAGACTGTTTCATTGATATCAAAAATATATTACTATTTTTATTATGATTTAAACTTGTATCACTCTATAAAAAACAACCGATATGACACCTCCAGCTTCAATATCGGGGGTTTTTACCTGCATGTTTTTAACTGCATGTAAACTGTCGTAATCGGCCTGATGGCAGCTGGCGTTTTCGCCTCAAAATCTTGTGTATTGATAAAAATTTTTTTCTTCAATCTATTACATTGTGACGAATTTGTAGGCGAAAAACGCCAACCGTAATAGGACTGATTATGGAAAATCAAAATGATGTGTTTGAATTAAAGGTCCCATCCCATGTTTCCTTTTTACTTTGAAAATATACAAATTATTATAATAAATAATGATTTCGATCCGTGGTTTTTTTTAACTAATTTTGTATTCTTTTTATATCATTTCAGGTATGTGCAACTGATGTGCAAAATAACTATTCAAAAGTGTAAGTGAAAATGTAAAACTTTTAAATCAAAAATATTTTTTTTTCTTTAATTAATTTCATAAAACTTCTCAACGTTAATATTGAATTTACAACAACACTCAAACTACGGGCCATATTTGGATATCCCTGAACGGTAAACAATTTCAATTTGATCATTGAAATTGTATTGTTTTTCTCAGTTTTTCTGTGGCTTTGAAGTCGAATCTCTATTATAGAAATTTTTACCGATAATATGTTGGGGTTTCAAAGGTTTCTGATCAATAGGAAAAGTATTAGAAATATATTTTATTCAAAATAGATCGCTATCATTAATAAAATAAATTTTTTATAAATATTTAGCCATCAGATATATCTTTCCTACATAAAACTCCGAACCCTAGAAATTTTCTTATGCCATAATCCTCCGCCTTTATAATTTTCTTTTTTAATAAAAATATTTTCCACAATAATTCAGCTTGAGGTGTATTATTTTATTAAAAGTGTTGGTAGAGATCGTCTTACGAAATGTAGCAGCATGAATTCTTTTATTATTATGTTTTGTTTTGAGCAACCCTCGGCGCTCCACAAAATGTTGCGATAAAATATCGGATATATATCCAACTGTTCTATAGCTCGATCGGCAAAAGAATGACGACGAAAGTGATATTAAGTTCGATCGGCAAAAGAATGACGACGTAAATGATCACCTCATGGTGGTCATTAAAGCACCGACCGCGGGTTAATGTTTTTAAGCAAAATTTTACTAGAAGTTTATTGGCAGAAAATCAATTGTTGGGACCAACGACCACTCAATAAAGTTGGGCCTTATTAACAGTCGCTTGAAATATAATTAAAAACTATATAATTAATATATTTCACCAAATAACTTAATTTTATCTTATGTTTAAACATTAAAATTAAAATAAAATATTAAAAGTAATAGCGTTATTAAAAGAAGTCATATTATAAAAAAAAATTTAGCCTTGTGTTGATAATTTTCTTTCAAACACCCTACGAAAAGTCACCCACGTATACATAATGCGTTTCATTTTATAATATAAATAAAAACATGAAGAAAGCAAAAAGAAATGTCCAAAATTCCCTCGAACTTTCATATCATGATATTTGATTTACGCCACAAGCTTTTCATAATTTCATACCAAGAAATCAAAAAGGCCTATCTGTAGGGACCAGCAGAAAAGGCACGGTGTAAAATTTGTGTTAAAAATTCTGTAACAATTACAAAATCTTCGTTTAGTAGCAATGCAGTCGGAAAATTGGTAATTTGCTACCTTAGTCGCTTAGTCACTGCAATGGTCACACTGCGCAGTAAAAATCACGCTTTTGCAAAGTGAATCTGGATGCTTGTGAACGTTGTTTAAGCATCCATTTATTCATGATGATATGCCAGAGCATAATAATTACAAATGACAAAGAGTTGGTGCAGTATGACAGTTTGTATGACAGTTAACATATTCCCAAGATCTACTGGGCAACAAAAGCAATTTAAGCATGCAGTCATATCTTTGAACAAGACATCATTGTCTGATTAATTAATCGCTTTATCAAATATCAAACACCATTTTTGTTGTCCGACAAACATGTCTTTTCTGTTCGACTCTCGGCGCAAGTGTTTGCTGGGTTTGCTAGCGCTGCTTGTTTCTTTACTCCTTTTCAAAAAAGATGCTCATATTTCAAATGCTTTTGAAAGGAAATTCAGCCGTGTATTGATTAACACAACAAATTAAGTCGAAGTCATTTTGTAAATTTAACACAAAATGTTTGTAATTCTTCATTTCCTTTTTCCATTTCAGACTTCTGTGCAAAATTGACTAACATTTTCTTTGGCTTAATTCTCATTTTGTTTCATCTTCTTTCTTTTTGTTTTTTATTATTTTTTGCTTTCCTGATGGCTGGGCATCGGCATCATTCGGCGCGCAACTTTTCACAGCCAACGTCGATGATGGATTTCTCGACATAATTTCAAAACTGTTCACAAATTGTTGTGTAATTAACTTTTGCTTATAACAAATATTCAACAACATTTAATTGAAACTCTTCAGTTTAGGTTGTTGCGTTCTCTGCACATTCACTGAAAATAGTTTGCGAAAAATACTGGCAGGTTGTTGCAAAACGGCAAAAGAAAAAAGAAATAAAAAATAAATGAAATAAATTGAATATAAAAAATGAGTGAAAAGAAATTATAAAAAAGAAAAATATTTTAGCGAAAAATTCTTTGCTTTTTTCCATTCATTTTTGATGTTTGAAACATTTTCACTTTGTTGATAAATTCTGTGTGATTTTGTTTTTGTTTATTTTTTTGTTTTTTGGTTGTAATTCATTTTGAATTTTATTGTTGCTGCTGTTTTTGTGTGGCAGCAAATGCGGCAGTTGTTTGCGGCTGGCTGTTGATGAAATTATTTCATATTGAAAAAAAAAGCAAGGAAATTCCCAGAGCCGTTGATGTTGCTGGTTAGCGAAATGCTACTGTATGTTGCACCAAGTGGCAAGTAGCAATTGTTGTTATGATATACTGACTGCATTTGTGTGTTACACGGCCTCTGTAAATAATAATAAGCGGCTTGTTTTTTGTGCTGTTGCACGTTGCGTACTGCTGCTGCTGCTGCCACTACACACTGTGACTAATTATTGCGAATAGTTTTGCTTGTGCCCCATGAGCACACACACACACACACACACACACACACACACACATCCAACTGCTTTTGTAAACATGTCCGTTTGTTTGGTGGCATGTTTAAAAACTTTAACTTGGCTTTAAGCATAAAATTTTTTTTCTGGGCCTTTATTTATTTCGCTTGTTTTTTTGCTTCAAAATGCCAGCAAAAATAAGAGAAACCTAATTGGCATGGACTGCAATTGTAATTGAAATCAAGGGGTCAAGGATATTGTTTGTTGTACAAGTACGTTACGTGGCTGTTGCCTGATGCCTCCTCTAGCATATGAAAAAGTCTTATGGTTGTGTGTTTCTTGTTGTTTTATGTTGTTGTTCAGGCAAAGCAATTTATGTGCAACAGCCTCCTCTTGTGCCATTAACAAATACAGTTGTTATTCCCTGGTGGAATGATATTTTTGGCTTGACCATCGAATATGCATAATATTCGCTTCTTTTATGATTTGCGAGCTATTTTAGGTTGTGCTGCAGACAGACAAAACAGACAGACAGACAGGCAGGCAGGCAGGCCAGACCAGGCCATCTTCTGGCCGTGGCTGCGAGCATTTTATAAAGGTTTTGCGGCAGGCCGACAAACAGACAGTGAAACGAAATTAATTTAATTAAATTTGTAATAATCTTCTTGCAGACGAGTACGTTGCTTTTTTATTACATATTTTCAAATCAATTTCTTGCATTTATTTTGTTATTTGTGAAGGATTTTTTCTTGTATATTCACTCAACTGAAATTGAGTTTTCTTTTTTGCATAAAATTTAATAATTTTACGTTAAAGTTTCATAGAGTCGGGTTAACAGTCGTGAGTTTTCTGGGATGGTATATCCCATTAGTGATAGTTCACTGTCAATAAATAACTTATAAATTGAAAAAAGAGTATCATGTATTCACTGGCACTAAATGGTAATGAAAAGTTTACTTGAGAAATCCCTACACACTAATAAGTTCTTATTGAGAGATTTTGATAAAAAAGAACATTTCAACCAAGAATTAAAAAAAAAACAATTAGACGAAAATAGTATGAATACATTGAAGGAATTGCGCTCAAAGGCTCTGTTAATATAAAACGCGCACAGTGACTCACAATTCGAAAGAAAAAAGGCACATATAAATACGATCCACTTGTACAGTTTTAGATGTCTCCTAGTCCATCTATACCAATGCAATTTAACCTGTGTGAAGTTAAATTTCGAAATTTATGACACTAGACACAAACCAGGCATATTAACAGAACACTGTAAACCTCTTAACAGAGCACTGTTAAACATGAACAATCTGAGTGTATGTGTTCCAAATGGAATAACGGCCACATTTTTGGACACACCTTGGAAAAAATTATCACAACATCCAACTAGGTCCTAAGCTTTGATAATAAATTAATACTTTGGTGTAGGTATGCCGATAAGCTGTGATTTTTTATGTACAAAGATTTTAAGATTCTAGAGAGGATAAGCCAGGATTCTGGGAAGACGGGAATATGTGGGCTACTAAATTTCGTTTTATTTTGAAGCTCTTGTGGTCCACTATAACGTCAAAAAGTCGAAACTCTTAACACTTGCGTTTAAAAAAAATTTGACTCTAGTAAAATTTCACACATTCTCGTTTTCCAGAAATTCAGCCTTTAGAGAGTTTCTGGTGCTTTAGTCTTTGCCTTTCTTAAATTTCTGCTGACGAGTCACTTCTTCCGGAAGTCACTTCTGCGTTACTTCCGGAAGTTTTCTTCTGCGTTACTTCCGGAAATCACTTCTGCATTACTTCCGGAAGTCACTTCAGCGACACTTCGACTTTTAGACGTTATAGTGGACCACAAGAGTTTTAAAACAAAACAAAATTTAGTCGCCTACATATTCCTGTTTTTTTAAAATGCATCCTTTAGAGAGTTTAAGTGTATGAAATTTTACTAGAGTCCAAATTTTTTTTTTTATTAAAAACGCAAATGTTAAGGGACAAATTTGCCACTTCGTGAGAGACTAAAAAGGAAAACCGTACATTTTCTTTAATCTTTTCAAAATGTATTTTAAGGTGAAAACCAGCCAAACTCGATAAGAGCGAATAAGAAAAAACTGAACAAGAAAAAAATTTATGTTTTTAACGCATCAGCGAATTCTCCAAACCATAGAAATATCAAGCGAAAGTATGGAACTGATCTCTGAACAGTTCTGACAGCGATTGACAACGTCTGTCACTGAAAAATACACAACCGTAACTCACTTTGGCGAAATGCTAGAAAAAAAATGTTCCCGCAAAGTAAAATAATAAATGATATCGCTACCTCAAACTCTCTGCTCTCAACGATCACTACCTGTCCTGTGAACAGAATGCCCTGCTTTCTGTAGTTCCATCTCAATGCAAAACACGAGTGTTGTCCATCCCCTAAAAAAATCAACTAAATAGCAGCTCGTTTTTTCTTTGCTTTTTTTCAATTTAATGAAAATGTTAAATATAAAAGGCCAAGCCGCATAACAAATAAGTGGTTTGAATGTTTTGGCCTGTAAAATTAATTGTGAGGGCTAATTAAGTCATTCAGTCAGCCTGTTAACGCAAACATGCTTTCAATTGTCTTTTCGCATCGAATTACACCCCGGACACTTGAAATCACTTTCAAGTGAAATTCAAACTCTATTTGATGAATGAACTTAAATAAGAAGAATAAATTCCAAAAACTTTTTTATAATAAAATCACGGCGAGTGTTGTTCCGCATTAATCGCCAATAATTGCAATTAATTCGTTTGCCTGCGCACGCCAGCCATGAGTCAAGTCAACTCATTTCCTTCTCTTCTAAATACAAACCGTCCGTTCTCTTCTGCTAATCAAAATCCCTCTTGTTTTATGCTAAAAAGCCAGTCGTCATTCTCTCTGTCATCGTCACAATAATTTCTATAATTTCCTTTTCTTTAAATCAAACAGTTGATCTCTTGATGACCCACTTAAACGTCATTTATTCCCATTTAAAATTTTTATTGTATTCAGCGAAACAGCGGCGATCGAATATAAACGAATTAATCAAAAAGGCAAAAAACAGAAAAAAATCACAACAGAAATATTTATTAAATCGAACAGCCAACAAAGATTTTGTTGATGTGGCAGGAACTTCAATAAAAAAAAAAATAAAAAAAATAAAACAAAAACAAAAATGCGAAAAGCACAAAACACGAACATGAGCGCAATAAAAAATAAAAATTAAAAGGAAAATGTCAAGAAAAGCATAAATTAATAAAATTTGTATTGTTAATGAAAGCAAATGAACGAAAACAAATAAATTATTTATAAAGAATAAATTAATAAATTTATGATTTCTTGTGTTTCACAACTATTCACGAATGCATGCGCACACACACACACACACACATGCCTTCCCAGATACAATGCTGAGTCGGCCAGACACACACTCAGGCACACAAACAAGGAGACAGTCAAATCAGCCAGCGACTTGACATGTCGGTGATGTGCGAATAATCAGCGATTGAAAGGGCACTAAAAAACGGCAGATATTTTTTCTTTTATTTTGTTATCGAATTTTAAACCGACCGTGTTCTTTTGCAAATTGTTGTTGCTGTTTTTCAAAGGGCAAAATTTAAAAAAACTACACTAAAAATAAATATTATAAATTAATGGGCCTACGCATACACTGTCCGATGCCGTTGTCTATGGCACTTAATTAACTTTATCAATTTCCAAGAATTTTTGACAAGATCTCAAAAAAAAGAAGACACGAAAATTGAAGTGAAACTAAAATCTGCGAAAAATTACAAACAACTTTTAAAATCCCATAAATTTTTGGCGCTGGTCTTTTTTTCTTTTTTTGTTGCCTGCAATCAGCAACTTTAAGAAGAAACTGTCAGTTGACCCTTGAGAGTGCAAATGGGGCCAACAACTTTTAATCGTTTTGAATTTTTGGGCATTTCTTAATAAAAATTTCCGTAAAATTCCATGTTCAACATTTTTTTAAAGAACAAAAATTTCAATATAACTTTTATAGGCTCGCAAAGTATTTTGAATTCAGAAAGACGTGATAAATATTCCCAAGCACAAGAGGACGTCAACATCAGTTTTATATATTCAACTTAGTTTTATATATTCAACTTACTCACGTTTATTTCTATTTATAACCAACTGTCAGGTGGCCTAATTGAATGTGATAAATTCTAAAAATTTCAATATGAAAAAAAGTTCCAGATATATGGCAACAACATTTTGTTAAATCCCCGTGTTGCCATTTGAGTATTTTTTGCATTTTTTGTTCCACGTTTCTTGGTCTAAAAAACAACAATAAGTTTGCTTTTTTATGTGATATATTTTCTTGTCAAAAAATATACGTTACGGCGTGTTCTTTTCTGCAAAACATGTAACATTTTGTTTACTTCTTTTCCAAAAGGTGGCAGTTTGGAGGAGTTTTAGAACAGAAATTATTATTCTTAATTGAAGTGGGATTAGTTTTTAATAAATTCTTTACATTCAAATGAAAAATTTTTAACATTTTCTATTAAAAAGTGCGAAAAATGTTGCACTATTTTCTAGAAAAGAAATCAATATTAGTTTTTAATTAACAATAATTTTAATTGAAAAAATTTAAAACAATTTTTCTTTAAATATAAAAAATTTTAAAAGTTTTTTTTAACGCCGAAAAGTATTTTGTTAATATATAATAATAAATATCGGGTGTTTTTTATAGAGTGACACAAGTTTAAATTATAATAAAAATAGTAATATATTTTTCACATCAATGAAACGGTCTTTATTTGATAGAAAATCTTATGACATTAATGTTTAAATATGATTTCGGCCATGTGGCCGCCACGGCTGGCGCGTACAAGGCGCAATCTGGAACACCAATTTTCAGAAACAAAACATTCTGTCCGTCATCGTTTTTGAAGACATATGGGCCAATGACATATGGGCCAATTTGAAAGAAGTTAATATATTTTCCAAAAGTGAAACTTTGTTTCTATTATTTGAAAATGCGAAAAAAAATACTTGAGGACTTGAAATATAAAAAGTTTTAATTCGAAAAAGATAATTTATTTAAAAAAAAAGTTTTTGTTTTTAAAATGTGAATCAATATTTGCTAATCTAAAATTTAAAATGTAAATTTGAAAAAGTTAAATCAATTTTTTAAAAATGTCAAAAATTTTTGTTAAACTTTAACTCAAAATAATTTAATTTTTAAAAAGTCAAAATATTCGTTATTGTCCAAAAATTGTTTTCAATAATTTGAAAATTATAAAAAAAATATCTGTTAATATTTAATCAAAATTAATTCCAGTTTGAAAAAATTCATGTTTTTATATGTAAAAAGAAGTTTAAATATTTTAAAAATGTAAAAAAAAATATTTTTAGTTTTGAATCGTTGAGTATTTAAATTTTTTTGCGAAAATGTTTCTCTTTTATTGGGTCGCGTGCCCAAATCTGTTACTCTTGAAGACCTCCATGAGAAAATCGACCGGGAATACCAGAACGTAAAACTTTGGAAAGTGATGAAAAATACTTTGAATTCAAAACACTTAATAAGTCGATACCCTTTAAAAAGGGTCTTCAGAGCACCCCGAAGATTTTATATAAATTTAAAATATTGTAAAACTCCCTCATGAGCAGTTTTACTGTTCGGCTGTAATTAACAGAAACCATTTTTGGGTTAATTAAGAAAATGGGAATGTTCAGTTGTCCCTTATTTTATGAAAGATTGTGAAGAGAAAAATAAAAAATAAAAAAAAAAACCAAAAATAATGTCAAAATTAACAGAAAGGAAGCAAACGTATGCCCGTCATTATGAAACACAAAAGGCAACAAATTAAGTGAAGTTATTTTAAAAATGCGTTAAGAAAAAACTTTACAAAAAAATATATTCTCGAGTTGAAGAAAAATAAGGCAACAAACCAACTCCACTGACGAATGCATTAACAGAAACAACAGCAATTAAAGTGGCTAAAAACAATACGAAACCCTTTTGAACAAACACTCTCACACACACACACGCAACAACATTTCTAAAAGAGAACACAAATCGCTATCACAGTCTCAGCAGCAAATACGATGGCAGTATAAAAACTTACTTAGTGCTTAATACTTTTGATGTTTTTGTAAGAAGTTGTTTGTAACACGCAAATAAATAATGAAATCAAGTTTGTGAAAATGTGCCATGAAGGCAAATACATTTCTTGTGTACTATTCTCTGAATATATTTTTATTGCTGCGAACATATTTTTATTGGTTTCACAGAAAATATTTGCAACTGCAGGAAATATATGAAATTGTATTTGAAAAGAATCTTTATAAAAGCAAATCACTAGACATAAAAATATTTCATAATAACGTCGTAAAAGAGTTAAAACCAAAAATACAAATTGACTTCATTTAAGCTTAATACAATTCTCGTATTCTTTTCCATCATAAAATTGTTTTGTTTACAAAATTGTTTTGAAACTGTTATCATATTCCAATACACCACTTAACTGGTGGTAATTAACAAAAAATTTACAGGGTTACTGACGGTGAAAGTGTAGCGGCTTTTGAAAACAGCTGTTTTGCTCTGCTGTGTAAGTGGAATAGTTAAAATTGTTGTTGAGTTTCTCTTATGCCTTGGAATATTTTAAACTCAATTTGAAATTTATTACGTGTAGAAAAAACACTGGTGCGTTATTTAAACCATAAAAGTTTGGCTGGAGTTGAAATGGAGTCAAAATTAAGAAAATAATAAAACAGCAGGTGTTTAAGGACCATCGTTTTAGGGTTGATAGATCTCTTGTATAGTTTTTTATATGAACTTTTTATTAATAGAATCTTTTGTCAAACTGATCGGAAGTTATCAATAAATTACGATTTTACTTTGCCTGGTTGTGTGAAATAGTTTTTAACTTTTCGTCCTTCTTCTTGATACCAAAATTTTTAACAACATTTTAAGGAGGACAAATGAGGCTTTCAAATGAGATATAAACTGTGTTAAAGAATTGACTACAGCAAATTTATAAACTGCCAAATATAGTAAAAACTTATATTACTCAACTTTTAAACTTTAGGGCCAATATATTCTTATAACGTAGGGGAAACCCTACTTTTTTAATTTCATTTAAAAGCCCTTCTCGTAGTGATTAAATTGGCGCCCTAATCGTTGCAATCGGAAAACAATTCTTAGAGTTATAATATTTTTTCTAGATACAAAATATGATTTTTCCTAATATTTCGATGAACAGATAAGAAAATAAATTTTTCTATATAATATATATATATATATATATATATATATATATATATATATGTATATATATATATATATATATATATATATATATATATATATATATCATTAGAAATCTTATTAAACTAAATGAACAGAAGTACTTGGAAGTACCCACTGGAACACTAAATAGCAAATAAAAAAAGCAGATCATCTGACTTCTCTACATATTTCAGTGAAATCCTATTTTATCGCCTTAAGTCGGAACTTCACAAACAACATGTTTGAGCGCTAATGAAGTCCAAACAAAACGTTACACACTATAAAATACGAACTGTTTATTATTTCACCTTCTAAAAAAATTCCAACCGATTCCCTTATTTGCAAATCACTTATTACTGGGCCTCGTTTATATATCAAATTTAGAGAAGAGCATCATCTGAAAGATAAAAGAACGAATTGAATAAATTCGGACAGACTTCGACAACAATAAACTTATAAATCGAATGTTTTACAAAACAGCGCAAAATACAGGAACAAACAAACGATCGATTCATCTCGGATAAAAAAAAAGAATTAATACAAAAAATTAAAATAAAACACCGAACACAATCAGAGGAAAAAACCCACATGTGAGCATTTAATTTCAACAACTGTCGTCGTTGTGTTATGGCCCTCATGTTGGACAACAGCAGCGGGAGCTCAATTCAAATAAACGAACGAACAAACGACATGACAAACAAATAGCCAAAAACAGCAGAAAAAAATAATAAATAATTTTTTTTTATTTCGAAAACAACTAGCAGGACAGAACAAACCAACAACCATATAAAACATCAAAAAGAACAAGAAAATTTACATGGTCAACAAAAGTAAAAAGGGTACAAATACATCGATTACCAACTACACCATTATAAAGCGACAGCAACAACAGCAGCAGCAGCAGCAACAGCAACAGCAACAACAACACTATCGACAACAATAACAACACTATCGACAACAATAACAACACCATTTAGCCAACACCAATTTAATGGTGGTGGTTTTTGTTTTTGTTTATTTATTTTTTTGTTCTTGTTCGTGTTGCTTCCTTTTAGTGTCGGCGTCAAAAGGCATTCGTTTTGTCCCAGACCCCGGCCCAAGTCAAAAGCCATGCAACCGTCAAAACTAACCAGAACATAAAAATGAAATATTCGTATCCCAGAATAGTTAATAACAACATTAGACGACGTTGTGTCCATGTGGTAGTTGCTGTTCCAACACACACGCACTAAGAATTTTGTCTTTCTACCTGCCTGCGTTTGCATTGTGGCACAACCATGAGGGGGCCCTTTGGCCGGCCATATAAACGCAACGAAAATCCCAGAAAAGTAATAAAAATCCCCCGTTACATTTTATTGTTTATTTGCACAAATTTTCTCACACAACATATTCGCTGCATACATACACACGCACACACTATAAATATTTGTTGTTTGTAGCTCAAGGAGTTAATAAGTTAGAGTTTTACAGGGTGTTTGGGCAAACAAGTAAATCCTGGAGATTTATTGAAAAATCCTTGGGATAGTATCAGTCCAGCAAATCCACTATTTGAGTTTTGAATTTATAAAAGGATTTTGGCTTTGTTGTCAAAGTTTTTTAGCTTTAACTATAAGACAACTTTCGGTCAGGGATGGATATCATGGCACCATTGTGTTTGTATAGCTTCATACGGGATGTTGTTTAATGCAATCAGTTGGGGAAATACCATCTTTTTCATGTAAAAAGGGATATTTTTAGGAACTTTATTTTTGCCAGCACTGTTTTTGGTAGCTCAGCTGTTTTTGTGTAACATGTTGCTATTAAACATGCTCAGTTTGGTCTACAATTTGGACATGATTGGACTTGCCAACGTTGTCGTGATTAGCTAAATTCATGCTCGTTTCAGAAAGTGCGAATAAGCTCATTTCTGTGAGTCATAAGACATAAATCATGGACTCGCAATTAAATTTAGCGTAATTCACAACAAAAAAAAAAAAAAATAATAATCATTCAAACTCGTGTGACACATGCAAACTACAACAGGCCGTGAATATTAATTGTTGCAATTTTGCGCTACACCACGAAACTACTTTTGCCCTTACCCAAAATTTTTTTACATGTTTTATGACGAAACTGGCGAATAAATTTTCCTTTATATAAAAAAATTTCACAAATTTATTACTTTAATGTTTAGCAAAACACGAGGCGAAAAAAAAAACACAAAATTCTTGGTAAAGAGACACCAAATGACTGGGGGGTTTTGATTTTAATGTTGTGTAATTCTCTGCTGTTGTTCCTGTTGTTTTTGTATTTGTTTTTTTTTACTCTTTTGTTTTACGTTTTATTTATGTGATGTTTTCCAAAACTAATTTAAATGGACACCTATTGTGTACTGCAACTGTTTCTAAGGTGGAGTTCGATTCACAATGTTGTTCTTGTTTTTGCTTGAAGTTGCTTTTGCCCTCGGGATCTGCTCTCTTGTATGTAATTTTATTGTTACAAACACACACACATATATACGAATGTAGGGCTATTATTTGAGCCTTATAAATTATTAAAGTAGAAAATTTTGATTTAGTGTAAATAAAGAAAATAAAATAGTTTGTCACAACTGGCAAGTGAAGTGATTTGTGGGCTTTTTAGTTGAGTCGTATGGAGTTTTAGCTTTAATGCCATACCACCAGCGCCTCATATTACCTGAAGGCAAAGGGACAGTTGGAAAAAAGTGACTGCAGTGAAGGGTCAAATTGCAATTTCAGCAAATTTATTGTTTAAATAATTTAAATTAAAGATCCGCCGTGTAGGAGTTTTTAGTTGTATACGCACCACAAACGCTGGTGATTTTCCTTATAATTTTAAAATTTAAATTATAAATAAATAATAAAATTAAAAGCTAAAAGATGTTTTATTTCGTTAGTGTCCCCAGTGAAATATTCCAAAAATTCCTGTAGAATTTGATTTAACAAAGAAACGAAGATGTCGCAAGAAAAAGAAAAAAACATGCACTGACAGAAATGCTTAAACATTTGAGTCACATGTCAGAAATTCCTATAAACTACCAGGACTGATTGTTATCTTGAAAGGAAATAAATACCACAGAAATGTATTTTAGTTACAATTCATTCCTTTTTGGCTGCATTAAACAAGAAATTTTATGCAAATGCTGAATCTGTCTGAGACAGACAGATAAGAGATGACTGTCTTGCAAGGAGTGACATCAGTGGAACTGTTGCTGAACAGAAAATCTTTGGATACCAAAATTAAATGATTTAAATGCCTGAGCATAGAAATTTTTAATACCGCAACAGCAAAATGTGCTGTTTTTGTGCAGCTAAAACAAGTGGTCCACAACCCCCATTACCAAACTTCTGTGTTGTTGTCGCCAAAATATTCCAAAACGCTTACAAATCACACCTGTTTGTCTCATCTCCGGCCTTAGCACTAGACTGCATGCTTTTGTTTGTACATGTAGCCGTAATTGAATAAGGCTGGCTAAAAGTGTTAATTAATGAAATATCTATCTTCTCCACTATAAAACAGCAGTGAGATGAGAGAGAAAAAAAAGAAACCAGCTTAAATGACTTTAATGCAGTGCAGGCACATTAAAAACTAAAACTAAATGGACACTTATCACACACACACCAAAACTTCTTTTAATAAATTTCCTTTTACACATGCAGACACACGCTATCACACACAAAAACCACAAACTCAATTTACGGGCATCTACTGCTTCCACCACAACTACCACCACCATCACCACTAGAGGAGAGGAGGACATTAACTTAAAAATGGAAAAATGACCAACAACTAACTAAGAAGGCAAATAATAATAATAAAAATAATAATAATGAAAAAAAGGAAGAAGAAAACTGAAACTAAATAAATGTGTTGCTTTAACTATTAAAAACTAAATTAAAGACAACATACAGAATACTTAAATGTTGCCTATCATGTACACAAAAATAGCTGCATGTTTGAAAGGATGTGTGCAACTGACACTGCCCATATAATATGGCTGTGTGGACCGTCAAAGGCACTGCCGGGAATGACAGAGAATGTAGACATCCATTAATGACGATACTAATGCTGATGCTGATGATGGTGATCAACATCTACATATTCGTTCGTATGCATAAAAAAATAAATGTGTGTAAGTCACATACCGACTGAAAATTGCAGCAAATATTTTCCTTCTACTTTTAGCCAAGTATTTTGTATTTGCTGGTTTGGTGGCTCATATGCGAACGATATCTCTTAAAGTTAGTGGTGGACTTGGTGGGTTCACGGCTTCGTGCGCTGGTTGGCTGCTTGGTTTGACTGGATGGTCGGTTGGTGGGTCCGTCGGTTGGTTGGTTGCTTGTTTCACTGGTTTGCTAGTTGTTGATGAGGCTGCTGCTGCTGCTGCTGTTACTGTTGCTGGTGCTGTTGGTGACGATACCATAAAGTTATGCTGTTTTAATTTGCTCATTGATTATGCGTTCTTGTTTTCTCTCCTGCAAGGCAAATAATAAATAAAGAGTTAAAAATTAAGTAAAAATTACGCGAGTAGATGAACACAGCAGTCGCTTAAATAATTTAAGAAAAAAATTTTCGTTTAAAATTATGTTTAATGAAGATATAACTCTTGACAGGGTGCTCCCGGCTAAAGATTGACTAGGATTGATACCATCATATAGAAAAGAGCGCAATAAAGTGCCCTCTTTTGTCAGTCCTGTAGCTAAAAACTTGGCGGGGAAGTAAAAAGTAAAACGGCAAAAAAAATTCTAATCGCCTGTCTTTGTCTGGGCTGTCAGCTCCCCTCCGCTCTAGTTCCATTTAATTCACTGCGTATGAAGAAGTGCCGATCTTACAAAAGAAAAAAAAAATTGATCATCCTTCAGCTCTTGAATCATTCTTGACTTATTGAATTACAGTCGTTGTTTTTTTCAATACGGTGTCAAATCACTTGATGGTGGCGGCCAATCAAATCGCCATGATATGAGATAACATGACTATTGAATTTCTCGCGTAAGAGAGTCACTGATTCGTTGGCTGTGTGGCAGGTGGCACCATCCTGTTGCAACCACAAATCGTCCTGGACCATATCCACAATTTGTGACCCCAAGTAGTCTGATATCGCGCAATAACGAACACCCTTTACGGTAACAGTTATGCCACACTATCACGAACAACGACAATGTTTTCCCGACAACGAACGAGGCGATCATATACAGAAGTTTTCACATTTCCTACGCACTCGATTCACGGAAGTATTGCGTACAGTTCCGCCAATTGCGCACAGATGTGGTCCATTATACCAATAAAAAAATGACGAAGTGGCTCCAAAAATTCCAACTAACTAACTCTCGAGGCTAAATTTTTCAAGCACTGCAAGAGAAATTTCAAATCAAGTTGGACAAAAAATGTGACGTTAACGTGTGACCCGCAGTTAATATCGTATACTATATTTGGTGCACCCTTTATTTTTCACCGCCTGGGACTACTCTCTAAGATCCCGGCTTCAGCAAGAGCATGTTAGAAATTCTCAATAGGAGTACAGAAGTGTCAAGTTTTAGTATTGTCTTGACATGACTTTGACAAATAGTTACAGAATAGGGGTAATTTTCGTAGTACGGCAGTACTTTTGAAGGGCGCATTTATCTTAGAACAGAATCTTTTGGAATATATTAACTAAATGATTTATCAGTTATCGACCACATCTGCCATATAATACCAGAAGCGGAGTTGTCGTTACAGGTAATCAAACTGATTGAGAATTGGCGAATTTGGAGGCGAAAAAAGTCAACCATAATCAGGCTGCTTATTAGTTGTCTTCTCTAAAAAGATTATCTACCAAAGGCCCCGGTTTTTCAAAGCGTGATAACGGTTTTAGTTTTCAAAGTCGGAATAAAACGGCAACATTTGCTGTTTGTGTCATATTGCAGCTGTTTTATTTCGACTACGCCTACGACAACTGTAATAAGGACTTAATGTTTCAATTCAGTATCGATGCGTCAGTTTGTAATATTAGACTCAGAAAGATATGTCCAATATATTTTACAATATGTGCCATGCATCATTAAAATTAAATCGAATTCTTATTTAACCAGGAGTTGCAATAGACCACGGAAAGTTGACTTGAATATCGCGCAATGCTCTCCTAGGGAAACGAGCTTTATTTGGTAGATTTTAATCAGTTGCCAACATGTAACTCATAATCAATTAACAACTTGATAAAATGCCCGAGCAAGCCTTTTTACAACAACAATCACTGAAATATCCTGAAATTGTAAAATATATCCTGCCTCAAGTTACTAAATCCTCATTAAGTTCTCTTGGCAGCTTAATTGCTGGTCCTAATTAAAAATCAACCCACGTTTCAAGCGTAGCGAAGCGACACAAACAAACAACCCAACAAAAGTCATCATCTAAATAAGAATTAAACGCATGTTGTTTTGGTGGAATGAATGCAGTGTTGTTGCTCTCCCTTCCAGTCCGTTTCACTTAAAGTGTGTGCAGTTTAAATAGCCTGAGACGGCCAGCAGAAATAAATCCGATAACCTTTACAATTTTCTGTCGCTTTATTTTACTTTATCACTTGCCTGATGCTTTACCTGCGCTCCTCACGGCTTTCAAAATGTTTAGGTGAGAGTGGTTGGTTGGCTGGCTGCCCTGTGTGGTGTTGGCGGAGGAGGATGTCAAGAAACTGGCTGTAGTGTTGGCTCTGGCGTATTACAATGAGGAGGACGATGGTGCAGAACCACCAAAGAATGCCGGCCGCAGCCAACGAAAGAAATAACAGAAAAAATAAAAAAGGCAACTCGTAAGACAATCAACAATTTTTCTGTTATAATCGTTCAGGTTGTCTCTCGTTCTATCTGTTTGTTCGTTCAACTGTCTGTTTGTATGTCCAACTTAACAGGCCAATCATCCAAATCATTCCTGCTATCTATTCATTTATTTTGCCTTTTCTTGTCTTCTTGGACGACGTTATTTTTTCCTCCCCTCTCTCCTCTTGTTCTTAAATATAAAATGTGTGCCTGCAAAGAGAACTTTACTTTTGTTTGTTTGTGTTGTTGTTTTTTTGCGTTTTTAGCTGCAGAAGATAACCTGGACCGTACCAGGCTCAAATATCAGTTTTGCTGTTTTGCTCTGCCCCATTTGGCATGGATGACTGTTTGTGTGTGTGTGCGTGTGTGTTGTTGCTGCTGCTCATTTCTTTTTTATTATATTTCAAATAAGCAGAAAATATCTTGTTTCATGTGTGTTCAGTCGGACACTAATAGTTGTGTATGATGGCGGGGAGCAAAGTCCTAAACCCAAAAGCAAACAGTCAGAAACGTTCATATATCGCCGACTTAACTCTTAACTATAGATGTCGTTGACCATGTTTGCAACACTCTACTCGTGCGACCAAATTGCCCTGCTGCAATGTTATGGTGGGCATGCATGTGTGTGTGTGTGTGTTTGTTTGTATGCATCTACAGCTAATGGACACAAATTTATAAACGCGTGCAATTTAAAGTTTTTGGCTACAATATCTTTTATCCAAACTGACGGTTATTGTACAGGGTAATTTTTTGTGGGATATACAAAAGTTAATTCTGCAGTAAAATATCTCGCACATGCTGGCAACGGCAATCTTTTTTTAATGGTCAACAGGGAAAAAGGGTTGTTTAAATTTTTGGAGTGATCCTTTCTTATTTCAGACAACATTTAGATCTGAAATTTTTTCACTCTGAATTATATTGCAAATTATTTATTTTTAACCGCCGAAAACAAGGCGAATTCCCTACAGGTAGCCTTATTTCAAAAAATCTCGATCAGCTGATATCAACACAAAAGTTCTTTCTTGTCAAAATCTTTTGCTTCTTTGTTGTCTTGTCTTTCTGTATCGCCATTTTTCTTATGTTTCTCTGGTCCAGTACATTTGACAGGTAGACATATTTTACAAAAATAAAATACATTTATATTCTGCAGGGTTGTATTTGAACTCAAAATAAGCTCACCTGGAAGTGAATTCGCCTTGGCCGAAAACAAACAAACAAAGTTTTCTACTTCCTGGTCTGATCTTTTTTTTACTTTTAAATAGCAGTGAAGTACTTCACCTGAATGGAAGGACAATTTGAGGCGAAAAGCGCAAAAAAATGTGGTCCTAAAGCCCATCCCTTTAACTTCCCGCAGAGTTGCTACGTGGTTTGTTGTGCTGTTCTATGCTTTTGAGCTCTTCCAGATAAAACTTTATTATAATTTAATTTTCAAAGTTTTGAATAAATTAAATGACTTCCAAATTCTACTTTTCGATTACTTGAAAAGAATCTAAAAAAATAACCCCGCAAACAAATAATTTTCAAGTTTTAAAAAAAGAATCATTTCTCGTATATATTTTGTTCACGATATCTCATGGTGATCGATGTGTCTTTTCAATGTTAAGATTCTTTTTAAAGTTGTTAAAAAAAACTTGAAATAAGCTCTTTTTAAAACTTTTTGGAAACCTTTTTAAAATCTGCGGGTTGGAATCGGTCCAAATTTATGGAAAATCTAAGTTTAGAAGAATCCTTTGCAACGCCACCAGTGTTTTGATTCAATTCAGCCGTTCAAAAGTCACTTATGACTTACACATACTCACGTGCATCTATATATCCATACATAGTGACAGTGACACGCACTCAAAATCGGGGATTCAAACCAACGAGATCTGAAGAGATCTAATGATTTTTGTAAAACAACTCTTTCTTATATTTTAATTTTCAATTTTCCTAGCGGGTACTTCAAAAAATTAAATTAATCACGTTGGCAAATTATGTCGGCGACATAATGATTTACACCACATATAAATCATAAAATCATACAACATGACAACCATAAAAATGATTGGCAATAACAATAGTGTTGCGTACTGAGACTGTCAGTTTTGCGACTTTTTCTATCTCTTAAAAATAAACACCTTTTTAAGTTTTACTTCTGCCGATTACGATTAACGCAGTGTCGTTTTTGCTTGCAACAACTTAGACTGGCCTCTAGCGTCGTTTAAGGCTTAAGTTCATTGCAACTTTTAGCCACAAGGCTAATTTGAAAAGCAAAAGAAAAAAATATTGTGAAGGCCGATAAAATTACAGGCGTCTTTGACGGTCTTTCAGTTATTTTGTTTCAGCCTAAACTTTAAGTAGTTACTTTGGCCATATTTCTGTGTTGGCTTGTAAATCATTTTGGCTTTAAAAATATGGTGGATAATAATAAAAAAAGATATGAGAAAATGTCACTATTGTCAGGTAATAAAAAAGAAATTTTGTTGTAAGAAAATTAAGGTTTTTATTTTGTAAATCATAAACATGCAGCGTTGATAAATTTTGCATGGGAGAAAATCGAATTGGGAACGGGAATTAATTAAAAAGATTTTAAAATTCAGTTTTAAGTTTTATAAAATATAATTTCAAGTCATATTTTACCAGGCCTTTTAAAATATATGATTTTTAAATATATGTTCCATTAACGTTGTTTTTGTGTTCTGCTCACTCGGTCCGAATTCATCTTTCCAGTTTCTGCTATTCCGCATGATTTTTTTTTCTATTTATGGGAGTTATAAAAATTAAGTGTTTTGTATGATGGGAAACTTTCTGCTGTTGAACAAAAAATCTTCCCAAAAATTTTCTTAAAACGTTGTGTAAAATCTAGTGGCCAAAACATTTCGAAATAATGCTGATGGAATACGTTGGTTTTATTCTCATCCAGAATAGAATAGTTTTTATGAGAAGTGCAGAGGCTGGGAAGATGTGAATAACCACACTCGTGCTAAATTTCTCAGCAACCGAACTCCAATTGTCGTATTTTTGTGAGAGAAATTGTTGAGTATATCGCGACATCGGTTGTCTTAAGTCATATAATTTTTTTCGGAAATATCGTGCAAGAAGTGTGCGACAGTCAATTTCGTTTTAAAGACTTCCGATTTAAAAAAAACTACACCGTCGAGTGATGTCACTATTTTCACCAAATTTGGCCACCTGCGACTTTTTTTTCTTATTTTCAGTATCGAAAGAACCCATTAAAGGCCGGCGTTTTCCGATAATTGGGAATAAAAAAACCGAATCGCTGATTCTTTGAAAGAGCTGAATTGTGGAATGATCGGCGTGGCTAAAAGTGACCCAATTTTTTCTTCAAATTATTAATTAATAACTTGATCATTCCCTTACGATGAAGTAGATTGAGTGGCCATCCAAAATGTCAGCTCTTGAGCTCTTTAAGAGTCGCATGCAACGGTTTTGAGCACAACCTTTTTGAAGAAGAGAGAAATAAAAGATTTAAATTAATAAATCGGTCGGCTACTCGGTTAATCGAATACAATTAATCAGTTTAATGGTTAATTAAAATGAAAAACCAAAGTCCAACAGTTAATCGGTTAACCGATTAAATATCTTGTTTACAACGATATCCTGCGAACTGTTTTAATTTTACAAAACTGGTGCAATAAAAAAATTATCATGACTCGTTAACGATGTTGTTTAGCTCCAGCTGGAGTTTTTAAAATGTAATTAGGAAAAATTAATTAAATTTGTTTAATCGCCTTAAATGGATCTCTGAGAAATATTCTCTTGCATAGGAAATTTTGAAAGTCAGATTTTTCTTTTCTTTCAAAATCGTTATCAAAATAAAAAAATCTCCCAGATAACTTGGCCTGGCTCAAGAATTTCTAATGCATAAAATATTTGAATAATTCTTCTTATCAAGATTGTTGTCGATTGAGAACTGGTTTCGCTTTAACGACAAAAATTTCTTAACCAATCAAGACAAGATCTGAATAAACGAACACTTACATTTTTCATACTCCAATCCAAGTGTATGGAATTCCTTCACTCAGCCACACACACACACACACATCTTAGCCAAGCGTATTAGCCATAACCGAGAGAGTATATCGAATTGAAAATTATACACGAGATGAGTTTTGGCATTTCCTTTAGCCACAGTAAACGTTGTAATAAACAACCGGGGAGTGCATGCTTGTGTGTTTATTATGATTCAATTATCAATTAGAAATATCTTTTCGCATTCCCAACTAAAACAACAGCAACAAAAACGACAAAATAAAATTACAGGTTATCAGTTGCTGAACACATCTTTGCCACTCTGTGGCCACAAATTTGCCGATATCGTGGCCAATCTTGGACAGTTTTACACTTTTTCTAAATGCTAATTTTTGTTTGAAAAATTCTAACATGTTTTTTGCAGTTTTCAAGAAAATTAACTCTAAATACAATTTTTCTACCTGATTACTATTGTTGTTGATGTTGTTGTTGTTGTTGCTTTACTTTCTGTTCTTCTTCTTCTGCTCTTCTGAACAACTTTGATGTATGGCCAGGCAAAAGTGTTACCATAAATACAAAACACATCAACATTTTGTAGATGATTATCATTGATTTTTTTTAATGTCTATTTTTTTTGTAGTTGTTCTTGCCGCTGTTGTTGCAACATTCTGTTACAAGAACGACACAAAACAGAAAATTGTATTCTTTGTTGTTCTTGCCTCGACTATTTTGCTGTTCATTATTCGTGTTCTTTATTTTATTTTTTGTTTCCTAGTGTAAAAATGAACTTTTTCATATTTTTTTTAAGTGAAAAATAGATTGAAGCAGAAAAAAGTAGTTCTTAAATTATTATTCATCTATTGCACAAAGTGTTTGGTGGCATAAATACGAGAGTGGTTTGTTAAATTCACATAAATTCAAATCTTTTATTTATGATAAAAGGCAAAGGTTTTTCGTTTAGTATTTAGTGGACAATTGTTTGCCTAGTGTGAACGTACCTTTAGAAATATATTTTGATATGACAACTCTAGTGACCCTCGTTGTTTTACAGCATCAATTTGATTCACTATTCGCTGTTCCGCTACCAAAACAATTAGCATTTTGAAAGTCAGTCTAATTTAGAGATAAACTCCCGGGTGTTGGAGATTGAAAAGGCGCATTGAAGTTGCTTATTTAGCCGATATTTTTAAATCGTTTTATTCGAATGATTTTCGATCATATAATATATATTCAAATATATTTTATTCGAATAATTTTTGTAAAATAATTTTAATTGAAATGATAAGTATTGAAAAAATGTTTAAACAACTTGTATTCGAATAATATACTCTTAAATCCTTTTATTCGAATAATAATAATGAATACAGTTTTTATTCGAATATTATTATTTCAATAACAGTATTCGAATTATATCATGGAAATAGTTTTATAAAATATTTAATTTTTATTCGAACAACTCTTTAATTTTTAAATCGTTTTATTCGAATAAATGCTATTTATATAACTTTTAATTAAAAATTTTGTATTCGAATGATGTGTTCTCAAATAATTTTTAGTAAAATCATTTTTATTCCAGTAACTTGTATTCCAAATCATTTTCCGAATCGAATAATGTTTACTCAAACAAATATAATGAATATAGTTTTTATTCGAATACTTTTATTCCAATAACTGTTTTCATGAAAACAGTATCAAAACAGTTTTTTATAAAAAATTAAATTTTTAATCGAATTAATTTAAACAGTTTTATTGGAATAAATGTTGTTCATATAGATTTTATTCACATATTTTTTATTCGAATCATTGTTTCTAAATAAATTTTTTCCCAATTATTTTAATTCGAATACTATTTTAATAATAAATAAGTTTCGTTCATATATTTTTTATTCGAATAATGTTTTTTCAAATAATTTTCACTGAAATAATATGTATTCAAATAATTTTTATTCAAATAACTTGTATTCGAATAATATACAATCGAATCATTTTATACGAATAATGTTTACTCAAACAACTATAACGAATATAATTTTTATTCGAATATTGTTATTTCAATAACTGTATTCGAACGATTTCATGAAAATAGTATTAAAAGAATTTTTATATAAAAAGTTAAATTTTTTCTCAAACAATTCTTGCATTTTCAAATAGTTTTATCCGAATGATTTTCATTCATATAATTTATTTATTCGAATAATTTAAAAAAAAATATTATTTATTGAAATGATGTGTATTCAAATAATATTTATTCAAATAACTTGTACTCGAATAACTTGTATTCGAATAATATACTCTCGCATCATTTTATTCGAATAATGGTTACCCAAAAGAAGATTAATATAAAAAAATTTAATTTTTATTGGAACAATTCTTTCATTTTTAAATAGTTTAATTCGAATAAATGTTGTTTATAAAACGTTTATTCAAATATTTTTGATTCGAATACAGTTTTTTAGAATAATTTTTATTCAAATAACTTGTAATCGAATAATATTCACTCGAATCATTTTCTTCGAGTAGTGTTTACTCAAACAACTATAATGAATATAATTTTTATTCGAATACTGTTATTTTAAAAACTTTATTCGAATTATTTCATGAAAACAGTTTTTTTATAAAAAAATCAATATTTATTCGAACAATTCTTTAATTTTTAAATATTTTTATTCGAATAAATATTATCCATATAACTTTTATTCAAATAATATATTATTCGAATCATTGTTTCAAAATGACCTGGAATGAGAGTCTTCCTCCTAATCCTTTTTATAAAGCAATTTAAAAATATTGTTTTCTTCTTCAGTAATTTCCAATTATGTCTCGCATACCGACAGGGAAAAACTAATAAAATAGCAAAAGTACATGCAAAGTCTCACTAGTTGTTTGTTGCAATTGCCGTGGCAACAGAAATGATCGTTTAGTTGCATGAATAGTTTGAATTAGAGTTTCTTCCTGCGGTCTTATTTTAATATAAAATTTTTTAATATATTTTTGCATTCAATATTTTTGTTCCTCTTCCACACTTTAGTTTTGTGTCATTTTGTGATATTATTGTTAATTCCGTTGTTGTCGTTGTTGCGGTTGTTGGTTGCTGCTGCCGGTGTTGTTGCAGCTAGATAAACTGCAAACAAAAAAGGAACAAAAAATGCTTTATGAAGGTATACATTGCGAGTGTGTGTGTGTGTGTGTGTGATTGTGCTTGTGTGTGTCTGTTTAGTTGTCGTCATATTTGCTTTTATATGCTCCATGACCATAAACAACATTATTTGCCTGAGTTGTTTAATGTTGTCATAAACTAGTTTTAGTTTGTTCTTTCGTTGTTCGTTGTTCGTTGTTTATTTTCAATGCCTCGATTCCTCTTAATGTAGCATGCGGCATTAGATGGTTGAGTGAAGTTGGTAGACATTAAATTGTTAATGGATTTGTAACCGTTTACATGCAACAAATTGAATTGAATTTCGGAGATTTTGTTTCGTGCCAAAGAATTGATGGGCTTAAATGTTATTATGAAAGTTGGGGAGCAGTTTTTTGAGGAGAACGAAGCAGGCGGTACGTAAAATGTTAATGACTTGCAGCAGATCTCTTAATAGCAAATTAATTTTTTGATAATGAAGTCATTCAAATTCAAATAAGATCCGCATGGTGTTTTTTATTTCATAATTAATTTTTTGTTTATTTTTTAATGTACTGGTAAATAGAGGAGGGTCATTAATTTATTAGGTGGGCGAAGGTGCCATATTTCCCCTCTTAAAACGAATAGTTTTGGAGAAGTTCTTATTTTGATTTCAAATCGATGCTGTACAATTAAATCAGAAAAAGAAATTTATTCAAATTAGAGGGTGCTTTTTTGTTTGAAATGCTAAAACATGACAAAAAAATATTTATTTTTAAATAGTTTTACTCGCAAGATTTTCATTCATACAATTTTTGTTCAAATATTTTTTATTCGAATATTGTTCCTTCAAATAACTTTTATTGAAATAGTATGTATTCGAATAATATACTATGGAATCATTTTATTTGAATAATGTTTACTCAAACAACTATAATGAATATAGTTTTTATTCAAATGATTTTATTTCAATAACTTATTCGAATTATTTCTTGAAAATTGTTTTAAAACAATTTTTATATCCAAAATTTAATCCGAACAATTTTTATTCGAACAATTCTTTACTTTTTTAACAGTTTTATTCGAATAAATGCTATTCAAATAACTTTTATTCAATTATTATATTATTCGAATCATTGTGTTTAAAATATTTTTTCAAAATAATATTTTCATAATAAATACATTGTATTCAAATATTATTTACTCGAATAATATTTTCGTGATTCATATTATTCGAGTAATTTTTATTTAAATAACGACTATTCAAATAATTTCTATTCACATAAATTTATTTGATTGTTTGTGTTCGATTAATTTAATGCAAATAGTTTTATTTAAATAATATTTATTTAAACAGAAGTGACACACTATTGATGTGCACTGTACTCTTACAACACAGCCGTCTATCGATAAGTATTCAGATCGTAGACGATTTAGCTCATAAACGCTTAAAATTTCAAATTAAAAAAAACCATAAAAAATGAATTGTCTGTATAGATTCAGCGATTCCAAATACATATTTTTAGGTAGAACTGGTCAAGTGTACAGAACGCCGTCTGCTGTGAGCCGGTGTAAATTCAACTTCTGAAAACTGTTGTCGAATAATAATAATTATTATTACGAACTTGCACGTACAATTTTTATTGATCGAATAATTTTCCAAGTACCAAAAAAAAAAAAAAAAAATTTTGCTCTTTTTCTGAAATTATATGCGATGACTGCATCTCGGAAAAGCTCAGATCCTCGAAGATAATTTCGATAAGCAAATTATAAAAATAAATAGGGAAAGCGCTTTCTCAAAATTAAAAATATAAAATGGTAGTGATACTTATAGTCGACCATGCCAGCAGTGGAGTACTTGAGCTGCTTCTTTATATGGTCTACAATGGAATTAGTCAGGAACAATTCTTCTTTGCTTTTGTTTAACAATGTCACGACAGAACCAGCATAAATAGTAACATTAAAGTGTTTTAGCGCACAATGAATGCTGCTAAATACACATGAACTTAGAAAAAAAAAATTAAAAATTAAAATGTGGCAAAAGAAAAAGATGTCAAGAAAAAGCAGGAAAATGAAACCAGTGCACGGAAGGATATCATTATATAACGTCCTCACATAATGCATTAAAAACTAAAATGACCCCAGCAACCACAATTTAAACGAGCAAATAAAAAAAATTTATATATTCCAAAAAAAAAAAAAAAAAATAAACAAATAAAGACAAATAGTTTTAACAAGAAATGACCACAATACCAAGTGGCCCCGGTTGTTGCGGACCTCGTTGCATTTAAACAACCACAAGGAATAAAGAAAATTCTTTCACTCTGTTCATGTTCCTTTTACAACTTTTATGCTCTCCTTGTCTGCAGCGAAATGCCACAAAACAAAAAGAAATAACATCAACAACAACCTACAGATTATTCTGTTTTAACGACAACAGCGACCACAATTACCAAAATTTTAATATTGAAACGCAGCAACGGTACCGACACAAACTACGATTATAATGACGATGATGATGATGATGATGATGATGATGATGATGATTGTGCTACGAATAAGAATGATTACCAACAACGGCACTTGTACTTGTGTTGCGAACGATCTGTAGTGGTTATTACATTTCCTCATAGTTGGCAAGCCTGCTTCCGCTCCACCCGGCCATCACTTCAGCTCAACACTGTGACTCATTGTCTTCAAGTAACAGTCACATTTCTTGGGAAATTTCTAGGACGAGGTCGTTACTGGTGGCAAAAACACAGCAGCAGCATTGACTCTCGTACAAGATAATAGTGCGATAATAATCCCTATTTGCCACACGCTCAACGACCATTGACCGACGACTAACGACCAACAACCAACAAGCAACACGATGTAAAATGTAGCAAACGCACATTTAGCTGCAACCCAAGGGGCTCAGTGTGTCTGCCATTAAAAATGTATGGAAAAACAAGATGAAAATTATGAACAGAATTTTAATTCTTCATCTCGTACGAGGGGAAAAGAAAAATCAATAATTTTAAGCAAAATTTCACATTAAACAACAGCCACATCGTTGGCCAGCGTATTTGGCGAGAACAGAACATAAATCAATTTTAATAAAATGACATTTTCTTTTTTAATTTAAATTAGTTGCCAACTAAATATTCTTCTGGTGTACAAATCCCTGGTGGAATCGCCACAATTTCATAAGAATAATTCCTGAAGATGGCCAAAAGCAAAGAAATCTTTTCCCAGCATTAATTATTTTGCCAGCAAACATTTTACAAAACGCACGTTTTCAAAACGTGAAAAGACATTTCAACAACATTTTTCAAATAAACAGTTTGATAAACTTTTTTAAATATGTATATATTTTTCAGGCGTGAGTTCTTTTTTTGTCAAAGACTTTTTAATTTATCTTATATAGTCAAAAAAGCGTGTTTTTAGTTATTTCACACAAAATATATATATTTAATTTAACGTAATTTTTTTATTTTAATGTGATTCGAAAGCTTGTGAAAATACAAGCAAATGGTGAATGATGAGTAAAATGTGACGTATGCGTAATATTATTAATAATATTAAGTATACGTGTAGACGCACAGTACATAAGGAGAGTTCGAAGCGAACAAACAAACAAGCAGCCAATTAAAAGCAAATAAAAAAGCAACAAAAAATTTGTAAAATCGTTAAAGCGAAGAATACGAGAATTATCAGAAATAAACACTGACTGTCCTCACAATTTCTCGTCTTAATACAACTTTAATAAAATAGAAAATTAACTAACAAAATGATCTACTTTCTCATTTCAGGTATGTTGAAATTAAATGGAAAAAAACTTAACCTCTTTCGAACATCTTTTGCTAACAAGTAAGTGAAAAAATTATTAATTTATAGATACAACGAGTAGATACATGGCGAAAATCCCCATTTTATGTAGGAGCTATTAAATAAGAAAAGCATTTTTATTTTCTCACACAAATAAAAAAAGACATAAAAAGCAAAACTGCATGCATTTTATGACGCTGCGAAGCAATTTTACAAAATCCTTAATATCCTTCTTCTCCAAGTATCTGCATGCAGCAGCCAACCAACTGAACTTCCTATAACTCAATTCAAAAATCCCACTAAAACATATTCGTTCAAGTGTTACTCGATATTAATTCGCCCTCAACAATGTGTTGAACATTCTCATGCATAAACAACAATTTCGCGGCACAAGAAGGATTTGCTGAATTGTTTTCCTGTTGAGGACATGAACAGCGGCAACGAAACGACGACGTTGGAGCAATTTCTAATGTTTTTCCATGAGAGTATGCCCTACTCCTCGTAATACGTACTTGATATAATAAACTTTCGCAAAGTAGAAAAGCCTTATTGTGTTGGAGCATTTCTATTACATTTTCTTTTTTGTTTTTGTTGTTTCTTGCAACATGTTAAGCTGGATAAAACTGCAACCAACTAACATTTTCCTCCTGCCATGAAAAACTACCATAGAAATTCATACGTTATTATCCTCCGTAGTTGCTTCGTCGCTGATGATGATGGCGATGAGTTTTTAAATGCATATTCTTCTTGCCTCTTAATATTCTCAGTGTGTTGCACGAAAATATCCAATACGAAACTGCAGCAGAAAAGCATATAATCCGACCCAACCAAAAGAGAAACTATTATCGCTCTAGACAACCGTTTTCCCATTTTGTTTATGTCTGATGCGAGAACATTGAGAAAATAGTATCATCCACTTCTTTTGCACTTCAAAAGGGTTTGGGATGGCATTTCCGTTTGTTGCATTCAAGTTTGAGGATGCTAAAAGTTGCAGCTCTTTTCCAACAGGAGAAGTTTCTAAAATGCACTTTAAATAGAAACCCCGAAATATAAGACTTGGCAAGTTGTTAAAGAACTTCACAACGAATAACTAGCAAATTCCTGTAGTGGGTGTTTTTTTTTTGTGTGGTGAAATGAGAACCCTGGATAACTATAATTTGACAGCTAAGAATTTCAAACTGACATTTCATTTTAGTAGAGTTTAGCTAGAAACAAAAAAAGTTTTTATCGTTACAGCAACGCATCCTACTTTAAACAATATATATCCGTTGCCAAACTTCATAGAGAACTTCGTCCATTTAACGACCCACTAAATAAAAAGGTGCTCGATTCAAAGCCAGCGCCCATACATATAAATCTGCTAGAGAAAATTTCTGCTGGGTGCGCCTTAATGACGAATCATGGTCCTTTAAAGTTCCCCCCATTGTCCGAGGACAAGTACAGATTTTGTCTCAAATGCTTTTGAATTACAGGGTGTTTTTTATAGAGTGATACAATTTTAAATTACAATAAAACACTGTAATATATTTTTGATATCAATGAAACGGTCTTTATTGGACAGAAAATTTTATGACATTAATGTTTAAATACGATTTCGGTCACGGCGGGCGCCACGACTGCCGCGTACAAGGCGCAATCTGGAACACCAATTTTCACAAACAGTAACATTCTGACCATCATCGTTTTTAAAGACATGTGGGCCAATGACCCCGCCAGCGCATAAAGCTCACCAAATAGTAATTTTTCTGTGGTGTTTCGACAAAAGCTTGTGGATTCGCCTCACTCCAAATGCGACAATTCTATTTATTTACGTACCCATTCATTAAAAAATGGGCTTCATCGGAAAATAAAATTTTGAATGGACGAAGTGCACAATAAGTTTGACGAACAGAACCATTATTTTGAATAAAAATTTCCACAATTTGCAAGCGTTGCTCTGGTGTAAGTCGATCCATAATGAAATGTCAAAGCAAACTAAACAAAAGGCAACTATCAGCTGTTAAATGGGTTAACAAATAAAGCAGTGATGCCAACTCAAAGTTGTATCGCTCTATAAAAAACAACTCGTGAAATAATCAGGTAATTTAAAACTGCCTGAAGATGAGCATTTTCATCAAATAATTGACAATTCCTTGTTAGGCCCGATCCCTTATAGACTAAATTATAATGGAAACAGTGTAACCCTCTCCAAAACGAATCGGCTCATTTTGAAGCAACACTGCAATGCACACTCGAATTTAAAGTGAAGTCTTTTTGGGATCTTGATCTTTCGGTTCCTCCAAAATAATACTATTCGGCCTTGTCTCAGACGCCGCCACTGTAGAACTTCTTGTACCAAATCTGGCCGCGGTCAGGGGCCTAATGAAAAGGTCACTCTGATTACCTGACAATTAGTCTGCCACATCATATTGTTTGCCATCTCTCGATTACTTGCTACGTGACCCCATGGAGTCGTTGGCTAGCAACAATTTGCGCCTTCGAGGGCCACATTGTTTGAGTTGCTGACCGTAAAAGATATTGGCTTGTGATTGCTTAGCCAGAATGTGCTTGTTCGTGCAGAAATTCGACAGTCTTGTGGCCAAAATAATTGTCCAATTTTAATCTCCTCTAGCGGTTTTCCGCTAAAAACTTCGTGCTATTTATAAAGATTTCAAGTTTCGGCCTTAAAAAAACATAGTCCGGAATTCAGTGGGCATAAAGAAATCGTAGCGATTAAATCTTATATATAAAAAAGCTTTAACCTTTTTGTGGTACACTTTTAAGTGTTTTAAGATCTCACAGTAAAAGAAATTTAAATGGTTTAAAAGGCATTTTTATGTAGATAAACAATAAATAAATATATTTTTAGAATTGTGATAAGAAAAAAAGTTTTTATTCAAAGAAGAAAATAGTTAAAAATAATATTAATTTTTCTAAAAAAAAAATCATCTTTCTTCGTATATCGTTCTTAACTTAGAAATGCAATGTTTTGTGGGCTGCCAGAGAGAATACCAGGCGCCGAATTAATGCCCTCGATATCGATCGAAATTTCAATACAATTTATACATAATATGCCCCCAGTACTTTTTATTGCTGAAACGAAAAATGGATAATTGATTTCCTCTACTTTGAAAAAAAGGGTTCTTTGAACTATCAAGTGGTCTAATTTCGATCAGCGGCCCATTGTAGTACTTCAAATTATTGCCGAGAAGCCAGTTTTTCGTTGCAATTGTCCAATTTTATTTTGCATTAAGGGCAAATTAAAGAATTTTCAACTGCATATTTCATTGTTGCCCCTGGTTGGGGGCTCCAAAAAAAGAGATCCTATAAAAAGTATATTTTCTCAAAATTAGCAATATCTTTTCTAACAGTTTGTTGTACACTGAATCTGATGATAAATCGCTAACAAAATATAATTTTTTCAGAGCTGACAACTCTAAAAAAGTACCACAAATAAGAAACAAATTATTATTGGCCATTTCTGCTTGCTGGCAACACCCGTGTGTCGCAGAGTGTCCTCTTTTGTGTTGTCGAGAGATGACACAACAAACGATATTTGCTTGTGTTATATTTACAATAGATGATGATACACTTTCAAATAAAAGTAATAAAAACCAAAAATAACCGAAGAACGTCACTGTTGTTTTGCTATTTAAAAAGCACCATTTACGTCGTGCTCATGTCGTTTGCCGATCTCCTCTTAAACGTCTGCCGGCAAAGAGACAAAAAAAAGAAGAATAAAAGATGATTGGCAGAGAGCGGTTAAAGTTGCAAAGATGAGTGTATAGAAGTAGAGTCACTTACCATCATATTAAGAATGAGAATAAAGTCAATGTTGCAGTGCAAAAAAGAAAAATTATTGTTTGTAGTGCCAGCAATTGCGTACTTCTCTGACTGCCGGAAAAGCCTCTAAACACTTCTGTTAAAGCTCTCGCCTCGCTGGGAACACAATAAAAACATTCATGCGAACATTTTTTGCGATGTAACTTTTCTTTTTTTCTTCATGTGTAATTGTCAAGTGAAAGAAGAGATTTGTTGTAGCCGAGTGTAAGTGTGCATGTCAGTATTTTCTGCATGCCATCATCATCTACAATTTCATATAAATAAGTATTTTATTTTTATATCGTTTTTTTGTTTGTTTGTGTCGTCGTTGTTTCCTTCTCCACACACACATACACACACACACTCTATCATTCAGCTTATTTCACGTCACAATCAGTTGTTGGCATCACTTATGCCGTATTGTATTTATTGTTGTTGTTTTGTTTTTCCTTCATATCTTTTTTATGAGCTGTTTCTTGCCTCATGTTGCAAATTGTTTTGCATGTTGCACATGTTCATCTATATGAATAGTGAGTGAGTGAGTGTATGGGAGTGTGTGGTGTGGTGTAGCGTGTCTTGGATTTGATTCCATTTAAACTCTTTAAGTTTACGAGCAGTTTCTAAATGTTTGCTGCACAAGTTTTATGCCAACCACATAATTTGATTCGGACTCGACTGTAAAAGTTTTTGTATTCTCAATGCCAACGAACGAGGCACAGAAGAACGCCTTCTTGTCATTTATATTATTTGACAGTAAATACAAATATTTTGCAACATGTTTTGAATCTATTTCAATTGCTTTCCTTAATTGCGAGTGTGTATTTTTAGTCTGTCGTTATTCACAATAAACTAATTAAAATTTTAAAGAAGATTTTTATGAAGAAAACAGTTGTTTGGAATTTTAAATGGTCAACTGTTGTAAGCGGAAGGGAATAAGTCAAATAAAAGAGGTAAAAAATGGGCGATATTTCTTCCCCTTTTCCCCAATAAATATTCTCCTAAAAAACTTCCCCGTTTCGGATAAATGAAATGATAAATTAAATCTGATTTTGGCTTTAATGAATTCTGTATTTTTATATCAGATGCATTTTGATTTCAGATCTATTTGACAAACTGCAACATACAGACCTGTCACAGAGTTCAAATCCGTTTAAAAACGAAATTGGTTGCTCATTTTGGTTCCTCAAAAGACGGCAAACGTAAAAGTTTTACTTAATGAAATAATTTTCAATATCATGAGCGGAAGTAGGTAATGAAAAGCCATGTCCCAGACTTGAATTCCATTCGAAACGGAATTATTTGCGTTGCCAGATCGCTCAGAATAGGAAAAAGCAAAGGTTTCTTAAAAAATCATTTCTAAGAAAAAATAAAATAAAATGATGAGTATGTTTTTATAAATCGAAAGAATTTTATTCTTTTTTTTCCAAAATTTTATTAAAATTTCAAAGTGATCAATTGAGGGGCTTATATAGTTCCAATGCGCATTTCACTAGGACTAATGCAGATCATCAGGGAACATTTACCCAGCATTTCTTAGAATAACTAAAAATATTATTTCAAACTTCCACTTTAATAAGAAGTCTAAACAATTATAAAATTTATAACAAAAACTCGTTGATCACTTCCCCTGTTTTTATTTTCTTACGTTTTTATTTCATTCTGGTTGGATTTTATCTCTTATTTATTATAAATATTTCTAAAATTTTATGTACACTCCTGAGACATCTAAAACTAAATTTTTAATTGCATGAATGTCCCACACCTGCTGGTTATGCATTTCGATGATTAAAAGTTATTAATTTAAAAATAAATATTTGCAGTCTTTATTATTTATCTTATTTTTAAGAAAACTTTTGCATTTGTTGTCTGAGATAATATATTCCTTAACAATCAAAATATTGTAAATATTTCCCTCACTGATTGTGGTTGTATTGACGGTCATCAACCTCGAAAACAAACTCTTTTCACTCCTTCGCTTTGTGCCTCTCTCTGTAGCCCCCCCTCTCTCACTCTTTCTCTCTCTCTCTCTCACTATTCATGTAGTTATTCCTAAAGATTATTATTATCCTGTTTAGAATTCAATAAACTTTGAAAATCAACATGAGAAACAAATCATATTTACCACTCGTGTTGCTGCTGATGGTTATTGTTGTTGCTGTTTTTGTTTGTCAACCAAAGAAAGTGTGGCAGACCAGCACGTTGTGCAACACACAATACACTAGAATTGAAACAACAACAAACAAAAAAACAAGAAATAACAATAAAATTCTTTTCAGATCAATAAAATCTCTTTGAAACAGCATAAAAATGCATAAATCTTGTTAAGAGTTGAAGGGCAAAAAATTGCCAGAGAAAAGAACAGAAGAAAAAATAAAATTAAACAAAATCAGCTGGACCATTTGAAGATTGATTTGTTACGCGGGCACACGACTTCACCACAAACCGAACACCACAAATAAACAAACAATAACAACGAAAAACAGATTGAAATGGGGGCTGGGGAAGAAGGCAATAAAATGCTCAAACAGGATTAGCCATAAAAGAAATGACGTATTGTTGGCTGTACGAACGGTTAAACGTACGAAACACAAACACACTCGTGACATTTTATGGTCACGCAGCGGAAGATGATGTAGACAATTTCGATTGAATTGATACGGCAAATGTCGCATGTGATGGAGTTGCTTTTTTGGTAGATTTTATTTTAATAAATCCACTCAATATAATTATTGATCTTTAAGAACTTGAACCCACATGCAACAGTTGCTGATATATTTAGCAACACACATTTTGAGTTACATATTGATTCATACAGATTTTTTAAAACCGGTATACGGTTTGGGCAGGGACTTGGGCGATGTCGTACTTTATTATTGTCAGAGACTCCAAAAGCAATCAATCACTGGCCTTAATTGAAAGATTAAATTGAGAGAAAAATTAACGAAAAGAATTGAATTTCAAAATTGCTTTTGTTGTACAAATAAAATTAATTAGCAGATGTAAAATCCCTGGCATTTGCCCGACACTGACAAATGAAATGGAAGAAATTTCAAATGCGGACAGTTTCAATAATTCATGTCGCTGATTGAAATAGTTCCAGAACGATTCCAGTTGGTTTAATAGCAGCTGGACAAATATTTTAATGAATTGTAAAAAACGTAACAATCATCATGGAATGATATCCTTAATCTTGATTGGTGTCCTTAATCTTGATTGGTGATACGGTTTGGCTTAGCCTGCACTATGGCCCCTGTTTAATATATTCCATTAATCCTATAAAAGAAGTCGTAAATCGTTGTTGTAAAAAAATAATGTCGTATTAAAAATATAATAAATAATTTTCTTAAAAAAACAATATTTTAAATAGGTTTTCTTAAACACAATAACTACAGTGTGCCACAAAAATAAACAAACACTTTTATTTTTAAATACTAAATTGTAACAAAGAAATATATACATGAGTACTCATGATGAAAGTGTAGCGGCCTTCCAAAACAGCTATACTATTCTGTTGTATCAGTTGAATACTTAAAGCTGCTCTCTGACATGACAAAACTTTTCGAATAATCAGTCTATTAAAATTTAATACTATTTGGCAATAAATGCTTCGATATAAAATACTTCCAATTAAAAAAATATTATGAGTGATGCGTTTAAATTTTTAAACCTTCAAATGGCTGGTGCCACTGTCGCGTTACTTTTAGAGTGTCACAACTTTGAGTTGGCATCACTGATTTACTTGAGCACCCGTTTAACAGCTGATGGTTGCTTTTTGTTTATTTCTCTTGGAAATTTCATTACAAATTGATTTACACTAGAGCAGCCCGTGCAAATTGTTGAAATTTTCAATCAAAATAATAGTTCTATTCGTCAAACTCATCCAGCAAAATATATTTTCCGATTTCTGGTTGAATAGGTACGCAATTCGGGCCCAGCCTAAAAATATAGGTTTTTTTTGAAATTTTGAGGATATTGGAAAGAAATTTTGAAAATACCAAAAATTAAAAATAAATCTTGGGGGCAAATTACGATAGTCGATATCGATTCAGATTCTGTAATAAAATTGTATTAAAATTTCGACTGGTATTGAGTGTGGTAATTTGGATTATGACTTTTAAGTCATCGTATAAATTGACTTAGACGGTCTTAACTCAAGGGCGATAGCAAATGACTTAAATTCCAGTATATATGTAATGTCATTTTCTTCAGTGCAGAAACAGCAAAAAAGCTGAAATAAAAATTTTTATAAAAATTATAACAGTTTGCAAAAATAAAAAATATAATTTCTTCTTTTGTTATAAATACATAAGATTTATCTGCGAAATGCTACTCCAATAATTAGGGAAATATTGAGAAGCAAATGTATTACACCTTAAACACATTCACTACGGCAGACTACCGACCACAACGTGTCAAAAAAGAGTGATTATTTTCATAATAACGGGCATCAAATCAAAGCTACTGGTTATTGTCTATGCTGGTTCTTGTGGTTGCTGTCAAATTAAATTAATTTTAAAATTTTTTTTTATTTTATTCGACCTTGTTTTTTACTTAAATTCTTCTTATAATTATTCTAGACCTAGAGCCTGAAGAATAATTATAAGAAGAATTTAAATTAATTTTAATTTTAAAATTAAAAAAATTAATTTTCATTTTTGTGAGGGACAATTTTCGCCAGTGGCAAGTGCAGTCATTGCAGTCAGTAGCCTGCTGTAGTGAATGTGCTTAATGCTTTAGTTTTGATTGCTTTTCTATAAAAAACTACTGTGAGGAAAACCCTAAACACAAGAGGGTCGTTCGACAATTCCCTGATTAATTTTAATATAGTTTTTTCTTTCGACAAATAAGCGTCTGATTCTTGAACATAATTTCCTTTTAGATTAACAAATTAAATCCGGCGTTTTTTCCCATTTTTTCTATTCCTTCTCAATAATTGGTTTGTTTTCTTAAGGCCCTCAAATTCAAGACCATGAGTTCTTTGGCCATCATTGTGAGTCTCGAAAAACTTACGCCAGAGGGCATATCGTGAATGATATCAGAAAGGAAAATTTTATAATTAATTTTTCAAAATATACCTGCGGCTCGAGTCTATCACCACATTTCCTTTGAAGAAAATTAATAAAAATCCAACAATTTCCGAATAGCACGACTACACACACACACACACACACACGAATACAATAGATTTCCCTGCTTTCCATTTTTTTTGTTTAAAGGAAAATTTAAAAATAGAGGCAAAACTTATTAAGTCTTAAATATCCGCAGGTATTTTTCATTTGCTTTTCCTTTTTTTTTGTTTTTGTATCCAGGAAGTTGTAGTTCTTTTTCTTGAATGAAATAAATTTATTTTCCCATTTCGGCTGCAGTTGGTTTATTTTAGGTTTTCAGAAAATTTAAGAGTTTGTAAATGTTTCCGATCACAAGTATTTTGCCAGCGCAAACACGCTGCAATAACCAGCCCAACAAACTCTTTAAGACGGGCTAATAAAATGTACATTTTTAGTTGTACACGACGTTGTATTTTATCTGTATCGAATGGTAGAAAGATTTATTGGTTTATGCTAATTTCAAAAAATTCACGCCTTCAAAAGTTTTTCTTGTTGTTCTTTTTTTTTTTTTGTCTATTTTTGCCCCAACGCCAGTGCTTCCTTTCAAACACATATTTTTTTTTTCGAATAGAAAAAAAATGTTCTTTATACTCAAGCATAAAAGTTCAGGCCAATGCCAAAACATATGCACATGCAAGAGGCCGGGGCTGCCACGGGCGGGACGAAACAGAAAAAAATTCAACAACTTAAATCCATGGTTTACCGAAATTGCTGAATGTATGGAATTATACAACATGAATATAGAAAAAGTATGCAAACAAATATCGCAAGGAATTGGGAAAAAATCAAACACACACACACACACACATACTCACAGTTTCTCTTAACTCTGCTTGCCGGAACGCATGTGAAAAATTGCATTCATTGCTGAAGTGCACACACCGATTCATGCACTCTTATCCAGTTCAGTGTGTGCATGTGTATCTTTCAGTTTGTATCTATCCAAAGTTGGAATAAAAAAAACAGCACAAAAATGCCATGAATTGCCAATAATTTTAAAAGAATGAGATAAACTCCTCCTACACTTGGGCACTGAAAAATAGCAGCTTTTAATATCCGGTGAAAAAAAAGGAGGCCTTCAAAACTCTCGCAACATGCAAGAAAATATTTTTTTTTCAATTCAATTTTTCATTGACATTTTTCAGAGTGGAATTTAAAGAAAGAAAAAAAAAACATAAGGGGGCTTAAGGAACGGCGGAGTGGGACCCTCAACTTCACTTGGTTTAATACATGTTTTTGGGAATTGTCGTTTTGATACTTTTTAATTTTTATTTTCGTGCTGATTTTTTTGTCTCAAAGTTTTAATAAAAAATTCAAAGTGATCAATTGAGGGGTCTTAAGTAGTTCCGATGCGCATTTCACTGGGGCTACTGCAGATCTCCAGGAAACCTTTACCCAACATTTCTTAGAATAACTAAAGATATTTATTTCAAACATCCATATTAATAAATGAGAAGCTTGACATTTTTTAGTTTAATATTATTGTATTTCAGTATCTGCAGGTATGGAGTGATAGACTTGAACTTTCAAGACTCGTGATATTATTTTAATAATTTTTTCAATATATTATTTTTTCTTTATTATTATTGATTTATAGCAGAGCACTATTTCATATCAAGAACTCTAAATAAAAACTTTGCTTCTTCACATCTGTTGATTTTTACAAAGTAACTCTCTCTCTCTCTCGCTCTCTTTTAACCCAGTTTGTGGTGTTTAAAAAAAATAAGTTCAGCTCTAAAAAACTTATGAATCCTCAAAAGAAATTCCTTAAAAAAGTAATTTATTTAAAATTTGCATCTCTAACGATTCCACAAAAATTTAAAATATCACACTGAAAGTAAAAACCTGGCTCAAACGTCAAAACTATAAAAATGTAAGCTCGCGTACACACTGCAAATTAAAAAAATTCAGGTTTTAAAACACATGTTGTCTCATAAATTTAATTAAAATTAATGCTCTTACATTGTCTTTTTATAACACTTAATTTACAAACTGTACTTAAGCCGTTTTTGTTTGTATACAAAAATAAAAAGTATGAAATTTATTTGTTGGATGGTTCTGCAACGTCTATATGCATTTCAACAAACAAATTTTATATTATAATAACAAATAAATTTCATATTATAATAGTACAATGACAGTATATCAAATAGTTAATTTATTAAAAATAAAAAATGTTTCTTTAAACTCTAGAAAAGAGATTCTGTTTTATTTCGCAAGTGAATATTTTAAAACTATTAAAAAACTTATAAAAAGTAAATAAATGCTTGGAAATCACATTATTTCATATAAAAAATATGCAAATTGTGAAGGAAAAAGGCAGATGTGCTTCCAACATTTAACTTGGCAGCACTTAATTTGGCACGAACAAAAAAAGGTTGTGCCTTAAAAATAATTCAAAAGTGGTTGTAAGTTATTTTAAATTATTTTGATAACTCTTTCAACTGCATAAAAATAACCTTTTCTCATAGAATAACATCGCTGCTATATATCCGTGCTCATCTGTACATTTGCATGCACCATATGAGCTTTTGCATGCATTTAGATGAGGACATGTATCGGTCGATTTGAACCACATCATACCATTGAAAATTAGTAAAAATGTTATCGAAACGCATAAATTTTTCTATTCTTTTGCAAGACATTTTTGCAGAGAATGGCTGAGTGTGACAGAATGAAAGAGAGAAAGAGAGAGGGGGGAAATTTTAACTTTCAAATAAAAATAATGGTAAAAATATATAAAAATTATATTAAAAAGCAAACATATACCGATATCGTGTGCATGTATGGGTATGTGTGTTTGTATGTGTGTGTGTGCGTGTGTTTTTATTTCGTTAAACTGTTGTGCAGCATTTTAAATGCAGGTCAATTTGAATAGAGATATTTTGAGGCAAACAAAATGTGCATCTGCTTTCATGTAAAACAGTTACAACATATAAAAATATTAAAAAGCCATTCCAGAAGATGTGAAAATATCAAGAAGAAATTAAAACAAACATTTTCAAAAGCCAACAAACTGTTTTGTGAAGTTGATAAAACCATTTGGAAGAATTTCCAACCGAAATTGTGTTGTGCCACATCCTATTTATTGTTATTTATTTCCTTTTCTTTAATTCTATTAATTTAATTGATAACCCAAGAGATTTGGTTATTTATATTTATGCTCTTAATTCTTGTTGTTTTTTCCATTAAAAATTTATGTAAATAAGATTCCAGTTTCACACTTATTTATACCCCAAATACCAGGCCCCCATATGATTCAATTGTAAAATATTACAATTGTTTTGCTTTTTTGTTTTACCGAAACGTAAAAACTCCACCTCATAAATAACCATAATCTAGTAAATTTAATAATAACGAAAATATTCAAACATTCAAGTATCCTTGGCTTTTTTTTTTTAATATTATTCTACTTTTCTTTGCTTTTTATTTTGTTGGATTTTTTACTTAAACTCTGCGTATTTAGCGGGAAGCAACACACATGTTTCGAACATTTTAAAAAATCATTAAAACAATTTCAAAGTCCCATTCAAAATGTAATGAAACGAAAATTACAAAATATGTTTGTGCACAAAGAAAGAAGAAGAGTGAGGAAGAAGAAGAAGAGGAGGAGGGGGAAAAATACATAAATTGCATACACGTGCTTAAGCTGAAATAAATGTCTCATTATTTTAATTTCTGTTTGAAGAGCACAGAAACGACATCATCATCATCATCATGCTCGTGCAGGCACAAAAACCACCTTGAAAATGAAAGCCAAGTAACGGCTAAACGAAAACTTATTTTAGCAAAAATTGTTATGACACTTCAGACGGCAGCACAACAACACAAAAGTAGTAACAACTTTTTTAAAGTTCATCATTAAAGTTGGTATGAAGAGTCGTATAATGGACTTCATTGTCTTCGTGGGCTTCTGTTGTTACAACTGTTTGTTACAACTCTTTTTATGATTGGCAGCAAATGCTGGTTAGTATTTTATAAATGCAACAAAATATTTACTCACGCAAAATGGCGCGAGTAATGATCTTGAAAGATCATGAATAATGTGTTATTTTCTATGAGAGTGCAGCCCTTCATCGGTCGGTTAATTTTTCGATTAAACGACAGAAACGTTGCATTCGCATAATGCGTTGCTTAACCATAAATGGTTACTCTTCTAGCGGAACAAATTTTAAAATTTAAAATAAACCAACATATTTTTAGTTAAGTATTTTATTAAAAAAAAAATAATAATAATGAATAAAATATATTGTACAAACCTTTTTTCTCTTTTAAAATTCAATACGAATTTGAGCAAACATTAAAGATTTATATGACAAAGAGTAAATGAGCTTCGTCGTTTCGACGAATAGTAATCATCCAGGGTTAAAGTGTTCGACTGTAATTAAATTAAATTTATTAAATCTGTAGAACAATTTTTATTTTATTTTCCAAACTGTTGATTAGAAACTGCAAGACATCTTCCAGTTCTATGAAAGAGGGTTATTTTTTTTTAGTTCCTTAATTATTATGACCAGAGGCTTTGAAGTATTATTCAAATCAGAAAGATTTCACAATTTGTTTATACAGACTTCAGATCCTACGCAAGCATTTTTATTTTCCTGAATGTGCGTACTTAACGCATCCTATTTTCAATAACATAAAAATCATATAATTAATTGGCTTAAAACTCCACTTTACATTCGCAAATGTGATCCAAATTTTATAAAAAATTGTTCGAATATTCCTTAGAAACTATTTATTCGAAATTGAAAATTTTTGTTTGTTAAAAAATACCGATATTCTTTGCGATATTCGAATAATATTTATTCGCAAGATATTGTCATGGGCGCTGTTAATTAATTTAAGTGAAAACAAGACTGCCATGACTCACACCCCGAATCTGTCGCTTAATATTACCGACAACGATTAACATCGTCATATACTAACAGAGCACCTGTAGCAAAAATATTCACCGGCGAAGTAATAGAGTAAAACAGCAACAACTAAATTTTCTATCCCCTTCTGCCTTCATCTCTCACTATCCGATTCTTTTTATTTCTGAAAAAATACACTGCACATCTAGGGGTTATCCGCTGAGTGCCAGTCTAAGACAAAAACCTCCGACCGAGGAGGACTCCTGGCTGTTAAATCATTTTGGTTAAAGTGACTCTTCTTTCGCAAATGTGAGGATTAATGCCCTACCGTATCCTTTTTTCCCTGTTGACAACAATTACTTCGGTTTTATTCAGGTCACTCGCCCCTGCCAAATTTCAAGCAATTTTAGGATATCGATGCCTCCTCCCTACCAAGTTAAGGTTTCTGGCCACCAAAAGTATTCATGGCCTAGTCCGCTTAAGAGACCAGCTCAAAAACTTCCGTGGTCAGATCAGCAGGTTGATGTTATATCCTTTTTACGCGTCCCACGATGCATAAAATTCCTTGCGGTTGTGCTGTGTGTACCACAACTATATCCCGACATGAAGGCTACCCTGGCCCACCCACTCTAACAATAAAAAAATATATAAGGGAACTTGTTTTCAGATATAATTTTAAGAATGGAAAAACATAATATTCCAAAACACGACACCATTTTATAAAGCGTGTTTTTATAGAGTAATACAAGTTTAAATCATAATAAAACACAATAATATATTTTTGATATCAATGAAACCGTCTTTATTGGATAGAAAATTGTATGACATTAATGTTTAAATATGATTTCGGCCATGTGGCCGCCACGGCTGGCGCGTACAAGGCGCAATCTGGAACACCAATTTTCACAAACAGTAACATTCTGAGCATCATCGTTTTTGAAGACATATGGGCCAATGACTCCGCCAGCCCATGAAGCGCATCAAACAGTAATTTTCTGTGGATTTAATGGTGTTTCGATAAAAGCTTGTGGATTCTCCTCACTCCAAATGCGACAATTCTGTTTATTTACGCACCGATTCAACCAAAAATGGGCTTCATCGGAAAATAAAATTTTGAGTGGACGAAGTGCACAATAAGTTTGACGAACAGGACCATTATTTTGATTAAAAATTTCCACAATTTGCACGCGTTACTCTGGTGTAAGTCGATCCATAATGAAATGTCAAAGCAAACTAAACAAAAAGCAACTATCAGCTGTTAAATGGGTGGTCAAATAAAGCAGTGATGCCAACTCAAAGTTGTATCACTCTATAACAAACACCCTATATGTCTTTAAAAAACATCCAAAAACTTTTAGTATTACAAGTCGCATATAACGAGGGTAACCTGTACTCTCTTGTTAGACTCTATTAATATTTAATGAAATCATCTGAAAAGCCTTACAAATTCAAATACAAAAATATTCATGTGTTGGCTTAATGTGCCTAAAACATTCCGACTAATTCGAAAGAATGTTTAATTTGTTGTTTAGTTTTCTTAAAACAAATTGACATGAAATGAAATTGTTTTAGAGTTTATTAAAAAAAAAGAAGAGAAAAAAATTAATTTCCATAATAAAGCTGCACGAAATAAGCAAATAACACCTTTTTTAAGCCATTTAAATACTCGAACAACTCGAACTGCGATTACAACTTCAAACACATACGAAAGGAAAAATAAATAAAAAATAATGTAAATGTTTCTTTAGTTGTTGTTCTTTTTTTATATTATATTTTTCTGTTAATAAAGCAATAAAAAACGTGAAGAACACACAAGCAGAGAGAAGGAAATATAAAAAAATAAGACCCAACAACACACAATTCAAATTAAGAAGAAATTCTTGAGCAATTTTCTAAATACCCAAAAGAATTTTTCCAGAGTTGTTGTTGTTGTTGACTGCTTGATTAGTTGGTCGACTGTATCGCATTAATTTTTTAATCCCTGGTGAAAGAGGAATAAAATGCAAATAATCACTTTCAGTTTCTTTTCAATTTTTCATTTGGAAATTAATGAGCCAAATAAGCAGCGGCAGAAGTTGTCTAACCCTCAAAACAATTCCAGAAGATTTGGGTTTCAGCCTCTTTTGGAGGATAGTTAGAAGTAGGTTTGACTGAAAATTGTATTCTCAGCCGAGTAACGAAAGTTGGAATCGAATGATTATCATATTTTCACGTCCACATTTCCCAGGGTTACAGCGCCCTCCCCAGTCCTAAATAGTTCTTTGAGGAGATACTGAAAAGTGGGTTCCAGTTCTTTCCACACAATCAAATATCTGCTGGGAAATGTTCGTGTTGTCTTTCAAATACGTGCGCTTATATCACTTGTTATTTGTTTAATAACAACAACAAAAAAGGCCAAAGTTCATTGATACCTTCTCTGAATGCCACTTAATGTTCAGTTTCCATGAGTTTTTTTTTTCCCAAATTCCTTCACTTCTGCTGCGTGTGTGTTTCAAATCTTTGTGTTGTGTTTTGTATCTGAATTTCTTTGTTTCATTTAGATTTCTAAAGTGGCATGGAAATAGGTAACGTGCCGTCAAACTATTGTAGAAAATTAATAACATTCGCACCCAGAATGCACGTCATTTTGTAACAAATTGAAAAGAATACGAGAACCAAATTAAAAATAATAACAACACAAACAACCTCAATCACATCGAACACGAAATGGAAACAAATTAATGTCGAATTTTGAATTTGCTGCATTTTAAAGGGGGTTTGGATTTTATTGAAATCTTAAGCAGTTCTTAAAAGGGAAGTATTTATTTCCACTTAATTAAAATTTGTTAATGTGACCTTCTTAAGAAAATAGTTGGGGAAAATTTAATGTCTTCATGGCGGAAAAAAGGAAGTATGTGATATAGTATCGGGTCATACTCCTTCAATCTTGGATGCTTAACCTTTCAATTTGAGGGAGAGAAGGGAAAGAAGAGGGGTAATTGTTACGGAGCTGCTTGTGTTCCAAAAATCGTTCGACATGCGCTATTGCAAGAACAGGTTTACACTTGACGTTTCTCTGTCTTTTTTTACATCGTTGTGAATAAATTGTATGACATGTAAATTGTAACCGAGTACTGTAATAATTGTCATTGACAATTACTTTGTCAATACTCCAGGGAGAGCGGAAGTGTCATTAACCCTTAATTTCGAACTGTGCAGTCATTAACACTCCTATTCCATATGACGTTAATAGGAGATACAATGACCCTTTCAAGTGCTTCAGAAAGAAGGTTTGCAGGTTGCTGGCGGCAAAGAAAGTTTATAAAGCCGTCTGGTGCACTTGGGTTCAAAAATAGTGATCGCTTTGTGGTATCTGTGAGAAAGAAATATAGTTAAAAAAAGAAGAACGTGAGAGGAGGATAGAGAAAGACCGAAATTTTATAAAAGCAAAAGATTGAAAGTGATTGGGAGGCAGGGTCGTGAACACACGTCTCGGTATGCCGTCGGCTGAGTCCTAATATTAGAGCTCTTAATATGGCGACTCAAAGTCTCTATTCTCATTTCTGCAACCTCTGAAATATTTGTGAAGAGCACAACAGAGCAAGAAAAGACATGCTCTTTTGCTTTCTTTATGAGGTGAATAGGAACGGTTAGGACAGAGCCTCGGGGGCTAGGAAAATATTTGTAAAATATTAAAAAAAAGCTCTTGAATTTTTAACTTCCCGCTACGAAAATTTAAAATTTAAGAAAATCGGGAAATTATTGGTTTTAACCCGTTTTGAAAAAATGGACTTCTCATTATAACTCGACGTTTTGTGGTCCCAGGAAGCTTCTCTGGCTAATTCTGAAAACCTTTCATTATGTCTGTATGTATGTGGGTGCGTGTGCGTGTGTGTGTACAATTATGTAACGCACTTATAACCCTGGAACGGATCGACCGATTTCAATGAAGTTGAAGGGTTCTATTGAACTTAGATACCCTGTTAATTTGAACCGATTCGAATCGGGCAGCTCCTATGCGCCAGCTCCTGTGCGCATCTACATTAGCTCCAGTGGGATGCGCATAGGAGCTGGCTAAAACCCCTCAATTGATCAGTTTCAATTTTTAATATAAATTTTAGGAAAAAGGAACCAGCACGATAATATAAATTAAAAAGTAAAAAAAAAATTATTTTCATAGTGATTTTTTAAAATATTTTTTAAACGGCCTACCGATTGATTACAGAATCAGCTTTCGAGATTAAAAAACCATATCGGCTACTGCAAATCCGGTCAAAATCAGTTAATCCATTCATGAAATATCGTGAACGAAAAAAAATTTCAAAAAAGTGATATTTTAAGAAGTTCCGAAATTATATATCTGATCAGTTATTCTTCTCGATTCTTTCATAGTAACCAAAAACTACATCAATCATCACTTATCACTTCAGAATCGGTTGATTTGAAAATTAATATAGTAGCATTTTAGCTGGTAGAGCGAAAAAGTATAGAACAGCAAAACAACCAGGTTACGGCAGTTTTGTGGTTAAAAGTAGGGGGAAGTTACTGGGACGGTCTTTACGGTCCATTGTTGTCCATTTTTTTATTGAATGTTTATTAAGCGGATTGAAAAGACGCGAATTGAATTGTATTTATCCTCTAATATATTCTCTTCTATCCTGGTTTAGATACACTAAATTTGCAGCTTTAAATCGAAAAAACAATCGTTACTTTTTCTTTTTGTATTGTGTGATAATTTCGTGGAAGTACCCATTTTTCAAAAATTCCTTTTCCTGCATTCTCGACGTAATCAATATTTCATTAGTTGCCATTCTTTTGAGAAAAGTTGCTTATTTTTTATTTTTATTTTGCTGCACTATAATTTTCATTTGGCTCTTTTTAGTCATTTACTAGTGTGGTGTTACATTGTTGTTGTTGTCGTTTTATTCATAAACGTTTATAACGTAAAGGAGTCATACGCCAAGAGTCTGAAAAGAATTTCAATGTTGGAACATGACTACTGAATAAGCAGATTTTTATTTTATCAAACTCACTGTGAAGCGATAAGTGTTGCCTTTTAATTTTTGTCTGGGGCCAGCACTCAGGGGATTACCCCTATATATACAGTGTATTGTGGCACAACTAGAACTAGAAGATTCAAGAATGAGTAAATAAAATCTAAAGAATACTTTGACTTATGCGTAGATAATTAAAACGATTAAGACTCTTCATCTAGACCTTGTGACCAATTCCCTGTAAAGGAATTTTGCCAATTCCCTGTAAAACGCCTAATATTTTGTAAATGAATCGATTGAAATTAAAGAATCAAGTAAAAGACAAAAAATTTAAAGAAATATTTTGAAATGAATTTTGTTTTAAGTGAAAATCAATTAAATTTTCAAAGAAAATTATACAATTCTCAAATTCAGTCTCAGTTATCAGCTATTTTTAATCCCAAACTTGACAGCACTGGCAAGCTTGCGTTTTATAAAATCTAATTTAAATCAATTCAAAACATTTTCTAAAAGATTTTAGCAACAAAAAATTGTATGTGGCTGAAACAGGCTCTAACGTGAACACCATGATTTATTAAAACCCTGTTGTTTGGGGAGTAGGACCACCACTCAGGGGACGATTCCTACAAATGCAATGACTTGTGCTGGAGCTGGGGTGATGGGTTTTGGGAGGAATAGGGAAGGAGGAATAGGGAGGAATATATTTTCATAAGTTATTGTTATTGATGTGACGAATAAAAAGTTGTTTGGCCTAAAACTAGAATTCTTTTCCAATTGAAATTAAATTTCTTGTGATATATATTGAATTTCAAGTTTCATTGATGAAAAAATACCCCCGATATGATATAAGAAAAATCCATAATATTTGAATGAATTATCTGGCTCGTCAGTTGTCAGCCATAAAAGGTGGCTTGTGGTTGTCCTTAAGCACTCAGAGTTATTTGAAGGCAAAGTGTCCGCTTAAGTAGCTCTTTAACATATTTGAACGCTTGAGACACATTGTTTTTAAACGACAAACACCTGCCGCTGGCTTCGTTGAACATACACACACACACACACACACGCACACCAACACCAATTCACTAAAACACAAGTGGTGGTTGGTAGCGAACCTAAATTATATTTAAATAAATAGCGACAGGTAGTTTAGGTTTAGACACTGCGTGTCCTGTTCAAACATTTTGTACAAAACGTACAACAACAGCAATAAAAAGCAGAAAACAGCAATCACAAATGCTGTACTAAATATTAAGGAAGAGTTAGAAACTTTTGAATTTATGTTCTTGCATTGTTGCTGTTGTTGTTGTTTCCATTTCACAATTCAACAATTACTTAAAGTTCATAGTTCGTGCTTGAGTTCGTGTTCGACAAAATAAATGTGTACAATTACAAAAACGAGAAAGAAGAAAAAAGAAATGCATAAAAAAATATGTACAATGAAAACGAAAACGACATTAAGAAACTACAAGGATATATAGGAAGCCCACCAACACATACACACTCCACTCTGTTACAACTCCATGCCAACAAAAGTGTTGAAATCCCTGTGTAACAACGGCAATGACACGAGAACTTTAACCACACAGAAAAAATTAGTATTAAACTCGCAACAACAAAAGCACAAAACTGGGAAAACAGCTCACACACACACGGCTACGCTTTGAACGGTACCAATACAACTAAAAATTAAATAAAACAAAATAACACAACCAAACAACAATTACATTTACTGCTAAATAGAACAACAACTACTGCAACTACGACTAACTGGTGTATCAAACTAATGGGCTTTGGGATCAAGTACCGAGACAAATAAAATCTAACAAACAAAAATATGTTATTTTTGTTATTTCCTTTGGTCGTCTGCTCGTTAAACCAACACGAGCAAAGTTGCTAACTAGTCAGCCAGCGTTGCCGCAACTGCGATTTATTTCTTTCATACCGAATTGCGTCTTAAAATCTATCGAATAAATTTTCTATCATGTGATACAAGTAAATTAACAGGATGAATTTTGTAAAGTTTAATTTTTTTAAATTCTCTTTTGAAGTTGATTCTAAAAATTCTTTGCATTCATGCCATGAATTTGGTTTGAATGTTTGTTTGTTTGTGTTTGTTGTTATTGTTTTACATATTTGTGGCATAAAAATGGAACATAATTTAACAACAGGATTAGAAATCAGTGTAAAGAGAAATATATGGGAAAAGCATAGAAAAAAAACACATGAGTCTCATGATACAAATATTAATGTCATTAAATTTTTTTTCTTTAAAATAAAAATCGGTTTTATTATATATTCTTGTTTTATTAGAAATCAGTGTTGAGAGAAATATATGGGAAAAGCACGGAAAAAATCACTTGAGTTAATGGCAGAAATCATATTTAAATATTAATTTCATGAAATTTTCTTTGAAATAAAAATCGGTTTCATTATATATTCTTGTTTAATTATGATTTAAAATTTGTATCACTCTGTAAAAAACACCCTTTATAAATATTTATTTTACCTGTAAATTTCATAAATATATTCTTATTCAACAGTGGGAACTTAATCCCAGTCTTAAAAATATTCCTGTATTGTTGGCTGGGAAACACACAAAAGCGGCAACTTTGTCACGAGTGCCAAAATAATGAGCACTGAGACAAATAAAACCAAAATGTGTTTATTTTCAAATGAGTATTTGTCTATTGTGTGAAAGTGTGTGTGTGTGTGTGTGTGTATTTATCAGATAAAAAAAACATCTCCAATAGAACTAAAAATTACCCCTGCCAAATCAATGACTTTAATGAAATTTATTCCGAAAATAAATTCAAACCAGAGCTGCAATTGTGCCTGCAGGCCGAAATAATAATAATAAACAAGTCAAATTGATTCCACGTTCATGATTTGGCTGAGTGCGTTAGCGAAGCAACGGCCGTTGGCTGCGTAGTTTTGTAATTGCGCTGACTGCTTGAGCCTGCAGCACCCTTTTTGATATTGTGTTGACTCAGACGTCGACAATTGGTTACAGAATAAGGGAAGTATTAGTAGTTGTTTTTAGATCTTTTTTTTTTGTTCAATTGTAAAATAATGAAGCATACTTTCGGGGAATAAATAATTTTTCTTCCTTTTCAAATTTCTCAATGTTCCTCAACATTTTTTGGATGACTTAAATAAAACTACTTTTCGTAAATCGACTTATTGTGTGACTTTTATTTTTATTAATTCTAAGGACTAACCTGTCCCAATTAATTTATTTTCCTATTTATGGTGGTCTCAATGGAGCTCAGTTTATTAAATCAAATTTGCTTCTTCTCCCCGGGGTGCACAGATTGTAAATAAAGAATTATGAAATAAAAACATCATGTTTAACGGTTTTAAATTAGTATAGGCCACATTTCTTATTAAAGTTTATGACAAACAATAAAAATACTTGCAATTTGAAGTATTTCTTTGCAGAATATTTTTTACCTATTCCCCAGCTTTCCTTATCTAAAGATTTAAACAACAGGAAAAAATGCCCCCACCACTTTGGAACGAAAATTTATTAATAATTGACATTCCCAAACCATTTTTTGTAAATTTTTATATGAAACTAATCTTAATTGAAAACTTAAAACCTTAAAGCTATTTATTTACTGTTATTACAAAATTTTATGGAAAATATGTGGTCAACAAAAAAAAAACATTTATTCCTCTCCCATCCTGCCATTTCTTTTTTACTAACCTGCCCGCACAGTGTGAGAAAAGGTACTAAAAGCTGCTGAAAATCAATGTGTTTTTGTGATGTTGAAAAAATAAAAATATTAATCCAGTAGTTGACTACACAACGACTGCAATTGTGGTCAGTAGCATTTGTAATCGTGTACTTCTCAGATATTAACACATAATATATTATTATGAATTTATTTATTTTACTAAATTTTTTTAAATCAAAATTAGCAACAAAAAAAATATACTAAAAGTTATTCGCAGTGGATGGTAAAATATTAACACGATTGAAATGCAATCTAAATGTTAAACAAAAGTACAGGGTGTTTTTTATAGTTGTGTAAAACTTTTAAATGATATAAAACAACGATGAATATATCAAAATGACATCAATATTACCCTTTAATTAAAATTTCGTGCTAGTTCTTTTTTTCCCAAAATCTAATTAAAAAAACTGAAAGTGATCAATTAGGAGTTTTAACTAGTTCCGATGCGCATTTCACTGGGGCTAATGCAGATCATCAGGGAAGCTTTACCCAGCATTTCTTAGAATAACTGAAAATATTATCTCAAACTTCCACTTCAATATGTGAGAAGAAATTAATTTTACTTTGTTCGAAAGATAATCTTCTGGTATTATAATTTCAACATAAATTTTGGCTTATAAACGCCGCAGTTGGTTCGGAAGTAGTCTAATTTGGAGCTCCAATTTTCGATTGACTTTTTCCTATATATCTGGTCTCATATCGGTAATGACGCGGAGGATGTTGTCCTCAAGCGTTCAATAGTGAAGGCGCAAACTAGTGATTGACGGGCTTTATTTGAAAGAAAATCTTATGAAATTTATGTTTGCATATGATTTCTGTCCTGTGGCCGCCACGGCTGAAACGTAGAAGGCCAAATCTGGAACAGTAATTTCTAACATCCTTTCGCAGCATCTGCTGCCGTATTTAGGCGATAACTCTTCGAGTTTTCATCTGCAGGTGTTCGATTTTTTGTGGTTTATCGACGTAGACAGTGACCTAACAAAACTCCATACAAAATAATCCAATCGGTTTAAATCACACGGTCTTGGTGGCCCATTAATTGGGATATTATTATTGATATATTTATTATGTTCTCATTAAAAATTTCCTTGAGTAAATCAATTGTGGCTCCGTCCTGTTGGATCCACACTACATCAAGATTAATGCCAGGTAATTGAGGTACAAAAAAATATATATATCGAATCATGTTCCTATACCGTTCACCATTCACAGTAACATTCTGATCATCATGGTTTCGGAAGACATACAGGTCAATGACTCCGCCAGCGTTTCGACAAAAACTTTTGGGTTTTTCTCACTTCCAATGCGACAGTTCTGCTTATTTACGTACATATTCAACCAGAAATTGGCTTCATCGGAAAATGAGATGAGTTTGGCAAATATAATAATTATTTTGATTAAAAAATCGCATGCGTACCTCTGGTCTAAGTCGGAAATTTTAAACCAAAGAAAAAGCCACTATAATCAGCTGTTAAATGGATGCATGAATGAAGCAGAATTCTTTTATAACGTGTTCAGACATGCCCCTTAATTGTGCAATTAGGGAATTTTTCTCAATTTATCATACAACAAGACAATTAGTAAATTGAGCAATTAGTAGTTAATTGTCTCACTAATTGCGTAAAACTCGAATTGCAACCCTGGTCATAAGAGTGTTTATTAAGAACTGTGTTCAGTGAGCAGAAAAATTTCCTATAAAGGCGACCCAAACGTCAAAAAATGTACAAACAAAACAAATTGAATTTTCAAACAGACTGAAAAAATAAACAAAAACGAAATGGCGGGTGAAGAAAGTGAACTTTGAGTTGCATTTTGCTGGAATAATGAAAGGAGTAAAAGCTGCTAAAACTTTGTAAAATTGCCCAATGTTCCTTTTCTTTTTAAGCACTGATGATTTCTAATCAAAAATCTATCGCAATGACTCCAAGAGCTCCATATTTCTATTATATGAAGTTTTTAAATTTACAAACACGAATATTCACGAAACAAATAAAAACAATGTTTTTTTCAGTTGTCAAATATTCATTGAGTCAGCTGAATTGAGTATGTATGAACACTAGATTTAATTGTGCAATTAAAATTAAATTGGCTCAATTAAAAGTGCATGTCTAAACACGGTATTAGTGTATCACCAGTGCTCGCCTTGTCCAAAACACTGTACAACATTGTCGTGATTTCCATATACATTTTTTTTGTTACTTGAATTTTATTATATTTGCGTTTTAAGGTCTCATCAATTTTCATTTGCAATTTCGGTTTTGCTCTCTGCCCATATTTCGTGTCGGTCACAATATCAAAATAATGTTGAACCGCTTTTAATAACAATTTCCCATCATTTTACACATCAGCAAACATTGTAATTAATTGTTTCGATTCCCCTCAAATACTTGCAGTTGCGTATTTTATTATATATTTTTATTTATACATCATATTTATTTTTCTTCTTCATGATTTTAACCCTCTTCGTTTTGTTGTTTCATAAATAAATTTGATGGAAAACACCTAAACCACCCCTGGGTATTATAAAAATTGTCTATTTTTGTTACGTTTATGATATATTTAATAAATTGTTATAAATTCCCAGGCTCTGCAGCGTCATCATTGTAATGATCATCATCATTGTCATCATCATCATCATCATCATCATCATCATCGTCTTTGTAATGCTCATTATTTTCATCATCAATACTGCTGGCTGTTATTGAACTCCTTTCTGTTTCATGTTTTTTTACCCGCGCAGGGTGAACAATTTCTGTATGGCTGCGTGTGTGTTTTTTGAATGATTTTAATTTCTCTATAATTTTATTTCTATTTGTTTGGTTTCGCTTAAATTCTCTAAACAATTTCATTTGATATCTTTGGGTGTATGTATTTGTGCAAGTTTTTTTTTCTTTTCATTTCAAATACTTTTTAAGCCAGTCGTTAGTAGAACAGCATTGGCTGGGGAGTTTGAACGTGCAGGAGCAAAAGGTGGTGAAATGTTTTCTGCTAAATTTAAACTATAACTTGACACGCACGTTTTTTATATATATTTTTATTTTGGCACTAGACGACGATTGCAACTAATACTTTGCACGGCAACTATCAAAGGTCCTGTTTGTTGTTATTACAGTTTTAGATAAAAAAAACGAAAAGATTTCATGAGGGGGTTAGATTGAAAATTCCTTTAAATTTTTTTAAGCTTGAAAGCTGGCAAAAATGCTTTTGGTATTTTATTCTCTTATTGCTGGATTGCAAAACGCTCTTTTAACAATTTGAATAGAAAAATTTTTGCCACTCCTGCTTACACATCCTGTTCAAACTATCCTCGTCGTTGGTATTTTGAAAGTAATCCTCAACACGTAATCGCAGTGCTAAACACTCAGCGTATAAAGAGCAAAAAAAAAAAAAAAAAGAGTTCTGAAAATAAAAAATGACACCCAAAAATCCTTAATGGCAAAAATGCACAAAATAAATATATAAAATCGCATACGTGCGAGTATAAAATTTTGTAAAAGATTATTTTTCATTTCAATACCTCAACATCCCGGCACTTCTATGCCACTCGTGCCATGAATTGTACTCGTACTTTCGTTTGTTAACGCACTCACACACACACACACACACACACACACAAACACCACAGACATTTGAGGAACAATAAATTTGCAAACAAAAATTTCTTATTGATGCTGCCACAGAAAAAGCGCTTTTCATTGTATGAAATTACAATTTCATTCATACGAAAGACTTGGAATCAAGTTTTGACTAGCGAAACTCTGAAAAAAAAAATGAGAACTGAAAAATGAAAAGTTCTGGGCATCACAATCATTTCCAATACAGAGAACGGAATGTGTGCGTTTGAGAGTATTTTTGAAAAGTTATTTTTTATATGATAAAAGATTTTTGATAAATTTTTTTCATATCGAATTTTGAATAGGATGTTTTTTCTAGAGTGATACAAGTTTAAATCATAATAAAACATAGTAATATATTTTTGATATCAATGAAGCGGTCTTTATCGGATAGAAAATTTGATGACATTAATGTTTAAATATGATCTCGGCCATGTGGCCGCCACGGCTGGCGTGTACAAGGCACAATCTGGAACACCAATTTTCACAAACAGTAACATTCTGACCACCATCGTGGGCCAATGACTCCGCCAGCCCATAAAGCGCACCACACAGTAATTTTCTGTAGATGTCATGGTGTTTCGACAAAAGCTTGTGGATTCTGCTCGCTCCAAATGCGACAATTCTGTTTATTTACGCACCCGTTCAACCAAAATTGGGCTTCATCGGAAAATAAAATTGTAAATGGACGAAGTGCACGATAAGTTTGACGAACAGAACCATTATTTTGATAAAAAATTCCCACAACTTGCACGCGTTGCTCTGGTGTAAGTCGATCCATAATGAAATGTCAAAGCAAACTAAACAAAAAGCAACTATCAGCTGTTAAATGGGTGGTCAAATAAAGCAGTGATGCCAACTCAAAGTTGTATCACTCTATAAAAAACACCCTATATACGATTCCTTTGGTTTTTTCTAAACTTTGACTCCTGTTTCTGTTTGATTTTCTTGGTTCCCACATTTAATTTTTCCCTTCAATATATTTTGGATTGTGTAAGTGCGAAGGAAAATAGTCTTATTTTTCTCTTATTTATAAATATTTTTTTTTGTGTGTTTTTTCTCTTAATGTGGGCAATAAATTTAGTTGGCTGTAGTTTTGTGCCCGACAACAAAAACACAGAACTCCTTGGTGCGCCATAAGTATGACTGTTGGTGTTTCATTTGAAGAAGCAAAAAAATAAAAAATACGAAAAAGAAGAAGATCTAAGAAGAAGCAACCACCTCAGAATTGTATTATTTTTATATTTCATATCTTGGCCCCGGCTTCTTTTTTTGCAGCATGTGAATGTTTTCTTTTTCTTTCAGATGTCTCAAATGGCAAATAAAATTTAAGCCACGTTAGTCTAGAATTGGAGAAAAAACAAAAAAGAAGAACAAAAGTGTTTGTAGGTAAAAAGTTTTGTTTATTCATGTTTTCCAAAACGAAAAGGAAACTGAAAAGAAAAATATTGTGAATATATATTTTTTTTGCCTTCTCTTATATCTGTTTCATTTAATTTTTTGCATTAGAAAAACGTTGGTAATATAAATAGGCCCGGGGCGAAAAATGCCAAAAACAATTATTCCCCAACGCTGCATACGAAACCAGACATAAAATATCTTAACGTATTTATTTGCACAGTCTACATGTAAACAATTAAGGAGATTCAATTAAGAGTGAAAAGCTTGAGGCGCACTATTTTAGTTGTGCCAAATTTTTCAAAAGCTTTCAAGTGTTGTTCATATCAGAGTCTTAGAGAAAATTGAAGGGCCGTTCTTCGCTTTGGGAAAATCTTTTATTAAGAACACTAAGAGTGCAAGAAGAGCGATAGGAAGAGAGTCTTAAATAAAGACAATGGTTCAGATTAAGATGAAAAGAGAGAGAGAGAGAGAGTAGAGGAAAAGAGAGAATTTGAGAGCAGGTGCTCACGGAATTAACTAAAGAGTAACTTTTTTGGCAACATCTGTTTTGGCAGCACTGTTTTTAACAGCTCAGCTGTTTTCATGCTGCAGGTGACTGCTAATCATTTAATAAAAACAAACAAAATATTTAATTTCATTATCAAATTTATTCCCGGCTAAGGAAGTGCCTCGAAGCCCATTTCCGGTTCAACGGACATGTGTGTTTGGTTTGGTGAATCATGTACTCGAAACAAACAAAATATTGAACAAGCAAAATTGCTGTATTTGATGTGAACAGCAGTCGGAAAAGGCTTTGCAAGAACTGTCAATGCATCCCGAAAAATGCACTGTTGGGTGTGAATCAACAGTGGCTTAATAGACGACGGAGGCAGGAACGTGCGATCATTATTTTTTATATATATATATATATTTTTTTTGTCCAAAATGGAAGAGCTGGTCTTGAGGGACATGCAGTTCCAAAAAGGCGGCGTCGCATACCAAGCATCAGACGAAACCATGGCGAATTTGAGGGCCTATTCGGTGAGTAGTTTATCTCAAGTTCGGGCCGCTTAATTTGGCTCGTGTCTATAGGGACAAGCGTGCAATTGTTGACGCTGACGATGCCAATTTGGAAGTATTTATTCGTGAAAAGACTACCGATATTTTGGGGAGAGAGAGAGAGAGAGAGTATGATAAAATTAGACGCAGCGTATTTAAGACGCGGCCAACATTTACTTCTTCAAAGAAACGTATTATATCAATATGTGCTTGCTAGAATATCGGCCGTCCTAGCGTCCACAGGACGCCTTAAGCCGGCAGAGGACAACTCATAAGTAGTCCCTGCTTAAGGGTTTCACAACGGGACCGAATGAACGGACCCAAGGGCATGGTCTCGACAATGGCCCTAATAACCTAACCTAATATACTTCTTCAAACTTCAAATTATATAAATCGTTCTCAAAACTTCTTGGATTTTTTTAAATAAAATCGGAAAGCTCTTAAAACATCACCCATTGACAACATCAGATGTTTTAGGAACTGTTTCCCCGATTCTAATAGCATCTACTTTTTAACTTTTGTGCTAAACTTTAACTCAAGTGAAAAGTACAAAATATAGCGCCTTCCCAAATCTTGTTGGTCAGGTTTAACTCTCTCTAACATGACCCCAGTGTCCTTGAAATAATATTATAATTTAAAAGTTAAAAGCGAACAATTGGGAAATCTAACAACCGAACAAAAACGGCTGTTAAGAAGAGATATTCTTTCAGATGAATAAGAGAAATTATACATGAAAAAATAAAATGTCCAACTTTGGAACAGCATTGTTTTCGAAGGCCGCCACAATCTTATAAGCTGCACGGTATTTAATGGAAAAATTTCTTTATTAATTTTTATTCTTTATTATTATTTGTTCCGGAATTGATAAGTAACGAATTTCTGTTATATAATTTAAGTGAAATATTTCACCAGAAATATTTTATAGAAGAACTTAAAGCAGCGATGGATTTGCCTAAAAGTTTGCCATTTCTTTGTAGCAACTTGAACACATTCAGAGACCTGCTTCTTAAAATTTATATATAGTTTTCGCCCTTTGATTTTGTGAGTAATTCTAAAAATATTTCCTTGTCTGTTACTTTTATTTCTGAATTGTTTAAACAACAGCCTCTGTTGACAGTAAGTTTAAGCAGCCATTTTCCTTTAGGTGTCACCGTACGTGCGGTAATTAAGTTATCTCTTTTTCAAACGGTTTGCCTTATGCGTCGTTGTTAGTTCCCAGAGTTTTGGAGAAATCAAAACCAAAAAGGGAAAATGAATACAAAATTCAAAATGAAAATTGCATTTTGCATTATTCAGAGCTTATCCCCCAGGTGTTGTTGGTGTTGTTGTGATGATAAATAATTTCTTTAAATATATGAAATTCTTTCTATTGCAAAGTTTTATTTACTTTCTTTGCTTTAATGTGATTTCAAGGTTTACCTATAAAGCTTAAGGATACGTGCGTGTGTATATGTGTGTCGTGTCAGGATACACTCACTTTTCCACACATGAGTTGATGCTTGTTCTTAATGCCACTTTGTTCAATGTCCCCTTGCCTTTCGTACACACACTCGCTCGCATGTATTTGTTTTGCTAATTTGTGACAAAAATCTGTTTTGAAATGCGTAAAATTTTTTATAAACGGCAATACAATTTATTTTTGTTTCCTCCATTTTATTTGATTCAGCGTTGTGGGTATCAGAGTGTAGGTAAGACTCCTGGTCGTTACGGTTCCTTTAACATGTGGACGGGGAAGATGATAATGATGACGATGGTGATGATGATGATGATGATGATGCTGCTGCTGCTGCTGTTTCCCTGTTGCTTGACTTCAGTTATATTTTCCTGTAGTTGTGTAAAATATAAATGAAATACCTGCCACAAAAACATCAATAATTTGCATTCTTAACATGGCCAACCATTTACTTTTTTCTAAATATTCAAACGAGGAATTTAACATATTTATTTTATTACTTTCTTTCTATTTTTTCATATTTCTGTGGTATGAATAGGCAACGATTCTTTTTCCAATATCGAAAGATTTTCTTTTATTTTCGTGTCTTTAGAAAATATTTTATTGCTCTGGTTTATCTTTTTTTTTTTCTTTGCATTCTGTGGATAATATTTTCCAACATGTCTGTGATTTCCCACATCATCATCTTCATCGACGATTTATTTTCATTTTATTTACATCCCTTAGATGTTTGTGATGTTTTTGAGTTTAAGGAGAAACAATATTTTAGATTATTGCGCTTCAAGTTTGTTAGCTGCATGGCTGACTGACAGGCGGTTGGTTTGTTTGTTTGGAGTTCTTCGTTTTGTGTTATTTTATGAATATTTATTTACTTCATGTCTTAATCTGTTTCATTTTGTTGCTGTTTATGCCTAAAGCGCAGGTTGCTTATCTTTCATATGCACCTTCAAAGGAATCTTGTTGGCAGATGGAAGAATTTTAAATTGAAAAGAAAAAAAAACAAGTGATTTGATTTCGCATGTATGTGATACTCATAATATTTCAATCACTTTTATTATCACAGATGCAAAAGAAAAAAGAAAATACTGGAATATCTTTGATTTATCTGACTGTTTTGCTTTGTAGAGAACTATTTGTGTACAGAACCCGGGTATAATAAAAAAATAAGTAAAAAATTTAATTAAATTAAAGCTTAAATCACTTGGCCTTCTCGTTAATTTCTTTTTGTCAAATAATCATATCCAATAGGACACTGTAATTACCTCCCCGTGCCTGTACTTCCACTCCCACAAAATATCTGTCAAGTATTGAAAGCACTCGAGTGCAGCATACCTCCAAGTAAAAGTAAATTGAAATTACTACTGCATATCTGTAGGCTGTTGTGTTTCAAATGCATAAATCCAAGAGTATGTATTTGCTTGTAAACAATTATTAATTATAACTTTTTACAAAAGATTTGCAGAAATCAAAATATTCACCCCTTTTTTTTTGCTGACATTTCAAACGAAAGTTTATCATTTAAAAGTTGAAGCCGGAATTTGTTTCACAATTTTATCGCAGTAACTCATTCTTAAAGTGTGTCTCATTAAATATTTATAAGGGTGAATTTGTAGCATCGTTCCCCCTTTTTTTTGTATTTTTATTAGCAAAAAAGAAAAACTTATGAAAATGATTTTTGCTTTAAAATAATAAAAATTACTTCACGCTCAATTCAGCACAATTTTTATCACATTTTCATGACATTTTATTTATTTAACTTTCAATCAAAAATGTATATCGTTTTTTAATATAAATTTTTTTTATTACGATAATTTTTTTATGTATTTCTTTTTTGCTTATTTACAGATATCTTGAAACGGGGATGTCTTAAAAGAAAATAGTTGAAAGGTAAGTGAATAATGAAATATGTTTAATGTTTTAGTAGGCATTTATTTTATAACCTCGAAAAACATAATCTCGTCACTGGAATCGAAAATAGTTAATTTTGTGGCGTGGCTGGAACACACAATCCTCGGTTAACGGCTTTAACCAGCCGCTGCTTTAGCCAGTCTTGTTTTTAAAAATATAAATTTTAGTTTTTTTTTGGTGAATTATTTATATCAACTAATTTAATAATGAAAACAATTTACAACTCACTGTGTATTAATCGATTAATCGGCCTTATATTCTACAATCGCTTAATAACTCCATCTAAGAATTTCCAATGTCGAATAGTTGCTGATGAAATCCGTCTTATATTTCGCAAATAATAAACATTTTTATTAAATACTTTCTCTATTAAAACTAGTGTCTTAATACTGAAGAGTCAAGTAAATTTTTGATTGACTTAATTAAATATACAGTTTTCAAAAATACGGCATTTCTATAACCTCTTTTAATAACATTTAAAATTTTTACAAATATTTTCAATAAGTATCTTGAATTTATTAAACTTATTGCTGCTAAATTCCTAAGATTTTGTTTCATAAATTTTTTAATTAACTTAATAAAATTTTTTATTCTCAATCAAAACTTGTAAAATGTTTGAAATTTCATTTTGTGTGGAAATTATTTCTTATGGCATTATCTTTTATGGAAAAGGTGTAACATTTTTTCACTTCTTCTCTAGAAAGCAACAGTTTAGAGAAGTTTCTTAATTAGAAATAGTTTTACGTAAAATATGTTTGATTAATTTCTAATAAATTCTCTATTTTCAAATCACATAATGCTGCCATTCTCTATTAAAAAGTGTAAGAAATGTTGCATTATATTTTAGAAAAGAAAACATAAAAATTTTTTTATAAATACGGCATTTTTATAACTTATTTTAACAATATTTGAAATATTTTCAATATATTTCTTGGATTTATATATTGCTAAATTCTTTAGATATGTTTATAAATTTTTTGATGAAAAGAAAACATCAAATACACTTAATTTTTTTATAAATACGGCAGTTCTATAACCTCCTTTCACAATATTTGAAACTTTTATAAATATTTTCTACAATTATCTTGAATTTATGAACACTTATGCTGCTAAATTCTTTAGTTTTCTTTTTAATTTTTAATTGACTCAATTAACTATATTATTTTCAATCAAAACTTGTAAAGTGTTTTAAAACTCATTTTGTGGGAAAATTATTTCTTAAAGAAAACATCAATTCAACTTAATTCAATTTTTATAACCTCTTTTAATAAGATTTTAAATTTATAGAAATATTTTCAATAATTATCTTGAATTTATAAAAACTTATGCTGCTAAATTCTTAAATTTTTTAATTAACTCAATTAAGTATTTTATTTGCAATCAAAACTTGTAAAATGTTTTTAAACTAATTATGTTTTAAATCGAACATCAAATACGTTTAATTTTTTTTATAAATACGGCATTTCTTTAACATTTTTTAATATATCAAATTTTTATAAATAATTCAATAAATTTTTTAACTTGTTACTGCTAAATTCTTTAAACGCTTGTATGAATATGATTTTTATTAACTGTATTTTTCTCTGTGTACTGTTTTGCTTTCGCATATTGTTGGCGTAATATTCAATTTTGAAACCTAAAACATTTTATCGGTGTATTTTCTTGCACGTATTTGCAAATTATGTTTATTCGCCTTGAGTATTTTTTACAGTAGAGTGACCCATAATAAATTAACTTGCAATAAACCGCGAACTCTCGGAAATGTTGCATAAATTCTATTTTATAATAATAATAGTGGGCCTCCCTCTTCGGGATTGCTAAAAGAAATTATTATTTCTTTGGCTCAACTATTTTTACACCCCAACTCTTTTGCAAACATTCTTCACTCGCTTTTACTGAACTTCACTTTAATTGTGTTACAGGAATTCCTATATTTTTTCTCGTCTTATTTTTATCTCTTACAAAAGTATTTATAAATCATTTTAGTTTTTCTATTGTTTCTCCTTTCAAGATAAACAAACATAATTAACAAAGAAAAGATTTCAATAAAAACAAACTTATTACTTCCTCAAAACTTTTAATGTTATTTGTTAAGTTTTTATAAAAAAAAAAATTAAATAAAAAATAAATTCATACAAAATAGCACTGCCATTGCAAGTGGCATAGAAGACCCTTAAAATAAAAAACGGAAGTAATAGAATTGCTGCCATACAAAATTTAACTATTTAAATGCTCAAAAGCTGCATGCAACGGGGGCACATGATGCCGATACGCACTGAGTGCGTCTGTGTGTGCGTGTGTAAATATTTAAATATAGTATTTTTTATGTAGATAATTGTACTTGAAGCATTGAACAAAAAAAAAAAAAAAAATCTTATAAAAATATAAATCAACCACTTCAACACATTAAAAAGTCAAAAATATATTTCAAGTGCCAAAAACAAAAAATAGTGAAGAAAAAAGAACGGAACAAACTCCTTCAGTTATTCACTCGCCTCATACTCGCCACTTTGCATATAAAAACAGCTCCTCATGCATCATTATAATGGCCGATGATGCTGTTCAAACAAAATATTTTCAAGCAGTAAATACTGCTGCTGTCTGTCCACGATGTTACGATGTTATACTTAGGCGGCGGCTTGCTGGAAAACAATTAAATGATTCATTAAAACGAAACGATGCACAGTGGGAGCGCGATGACAATATTCGGGTTTTATAATAGTCTGAATAAGATTTCACAAGAATTAGTTATTAATAATAGGAAAACAATTCACTACTCAAGAACAAGAAATATTTTTAACAAGTCCTCAGTATTTCCTGTATTATTGGACAGCCTTTTTAAATCAGTTACTGTCGATTTAATCCTAAACCTTCGTCTGACTTGGAGTAGTTTTATAAATTTATCGGAAAATATTCTTCAAAACAAACTACTAGAATATATTCTTGTTTTGAACTTTGGGCGATATTTGAAAAGGTTGCTGTTGCATGGAAAACTTTCAAATTAAAAAAAAATAATATTGAAGCCGCCAATAAATTTATATCGGGTGTTTTTTATAGAGTGATACAAGTTTAAATCATAATAAAACATAGTAATATATTTTTGATATTAATGAAGCGGTCTTTATTGGATAGAAAATTTTATGACATTTATGTTTAAATATGAGGCCTCCGCGGCTGGCGCGTATAAGGCGCAATCTGGAACACCAATTTTCACAAACAGTAACATTCTGACCACAATCGTGGGCCAATGACTCCACCAGGCCATAAAGCGCACCAAACAGTAATTTTCTGTGGATGTGATTTTGTTTCGACAAAATCTTGTGGTTTCTCCTCACTCAAAATGCGACAATTCTGTTTATTTACGTACCCATTCAGCAAAAAATGGGCTCATCGGAAAATAAAATTTTGAATGGACGAAGTGCACGATAAGTTTGACGAACAGAGCCATTATTGTGATTAAAAATTTCCACAATTTACACGCGTTGCTCTGGTGTAAGTCGATCCATAATCAAATGCCAAAGCAAACTAAACAAAAAGCAACTGTCAGCTGTTAAATGAGTGGTCAAACAAAGCAGTGATGCCAACTCAAAGTTGTATCACTTTATAAAAAACGCCCTATACGTCTTTTATTAAGTAGAGTTTCAAGGCTTCTTATTTAATCTGCAGAAAAACAAGACACCTTCTATTTTTCAAAAATAGTTCCACCAACCGTAGGTTCGTCAAAACTATCCGAATTCTTTTTTATTCCAAATATAAAAATTTTATCCATTCGAAAAAAAAAATAAATGCAAATGGTTCGAATATTCAAATAATTTTTATTCGAATCACAACACTAGCAAATACTTTGGGCAATTGTGAATAGTCGAAAGACTTTTTCTAAATTTAAATCTTGTTTGCTTAATTTTTGCAAAGAGAAAATTATTAAATTTCAAATCGTTTTCGAAGAAACCCACTGTGCAACACAGATTGTGTGTGCTACTGTTTGACTACTTCTAAAGCAGGACAATAGCACACAAAAGCGGGGGCCATGGTTTCCTTTTGTTTTTTTATATTTTCCTTTTTTCAAGTGCTTTAACGAATTTAAATTATCTCTGTTTTCGAACATTTCTTTCCTTTCGAATTCCCTGCTAAATATACTAACTGCCATTAAAAAAAAATTAAATAAAAAAAATATGTGTATAAAACTACCAAATGATATCTCTCAAGCACCAGACAAATACTATTCAATGAACTACTCTCTCTCACATTCAACTCAATTTCTATAACGTCAAATAATCATTAAATACTTTTTGTCCACTCCTCTTCAGCTCTTTTCAACTTGACTTAAGTCTTTGGAATTTTTTTCTTCTAAACGGGGGATTTTCAAAACACAAACAAACGTAAAATAACAATAATAATTAAAAAAAAAGAAATATATAGAAATTAAAATGTTTAGCGAGGATGGTCTGGTCTGCGGGCTGATGAATGAACGATGATTCCATACGAATGATGACAGTAAAATGAGACCAGAACGTGCTCGAGTGTTAGAAATGTTATTTTATTTGAAATGAACAATAAGAATCTTGGGAAAAAATAGAATTTCGCCCCATCAATAGAGAGAAGTGCTAAAACGTAGTGTACGAGTGTTAATGGATAGATATAGATAAACACCTACGCCTCGATTGACAAGGTTGATGAATAAAAAATATATAAATACATTTTGGAAAAACGCTTCTTTTAAAATTTAAAGCCGCCATGCAAATTCTCTTAACGGGTACAAGAGTTTTAATTAACAAATAATTCAGAACTTCTATATAGTGTTGTGCTGATGTTGTAGAAATATTTATTTTATTTTAATTTTTATAAAAAGCTGAGCATCATTAATCTTTAAACTTTGTCATGTGTTGGTTTCCATATTTCGTTAGTGTTGTGTTTAGTTGTTGTGTGAGATGGAGTTAAATATGCAGGAAAAAATTTTAAATAAAAAGCCTTAAAAATCGTTCTACATACTTGACAGTCAAGGTGCAGGTGTAGACGGCCAATGCGCTAAATAGAAAAAAAGAAAAATTAACAGAAGTTGTTAAAATATAATTTTTTAACTTCTAAAACAGAAACGTGTATTTTTAAATATTAATTCTTAGAATATACACTCGAAATAAATTTAAAACATTCCAGTGCAATAAACGGTGGTCCAAAGAGAACCGCCAGAGAATCCAATGCAAAAAAAATATATTCATCCTTATCGTGTTGGGCGTTTTTCGCCTTTAGTAGACTAATTCAACATTTAGCTTTTTGTCTTTAATCTATTACAGATTGTCGTGTTTCAAAGGCGAATACGCCAAACACGATAAGGGTGATTATTTTCATTGAAAAAACTATTAATACAAACGGTTATCAGGGACCAAATTATTGTATTCGAAGTTTTAATGCAATTTATATATAAATTTCGATCGATATCAAGTGTCGTTGCGTAACTCCAGAGATGGAAAATATAAACTGGAGGACCGTAACTTATTTGTACTCTCAACATTATCCCCCTCCTTCCTAGTTCCGGCGCAATTCAGTCTCACTGGGAGCACTGATCCTCCTAATAAATAATAAAAAACACGAGTGCTCCTTAGAAAGGCCTTTTAATATACTCTTCCACACAAACAATTTCAATTCGATAAAATTTTGTGGCAACATACAACATTTTCTTGAGTGCATATTTTAACGGAAATTTTATTTAGCCAAAATAGCGATAATAAATACAAACATTTAGCGGAAGAAATATCCCAGCCAAAATAACCCACAATCTTGGCAAGACACAAAACGTTAATAAAATCAAACTTCTAAACACAGCCAAAGACAGCAGCAACAACAACAGTAACAAGCAGTCCAAAATAAAATATAAAACTAAAAAAAACTACAATAAAATGTACTTTAATAAAACTGAACAAAAGCAACAAGAGCTGCTGCTAGACTTCTCATACAACAAACAGATTTTTTGACTGCAACAGAATGCCAACGATGACATTTGATGCCAAAAAATGTACAAGTAGAACACTGCAGCAGCAACGAGACTACGAGCTCCAGCGGGCTACAGTTAGGAGCTGCAACAAGCACAGCATGACAGCTTAATAGGATCAGTGTGCAAAAACAAACTCCTCTTTACTAACTGGGCCTACAAAAAACTTTATATTGTTTGCTGTTCCATACACTAGAGATGTAATCATGAGCAACTTTTATGCGCCGACTAGCAAAAAATAAATAAAAATTTAATTTCACCTGGTGTTTAAGCCAGTCAAAAGCGAGGAATTTGGTGATACATTTTGTTTTGAAAAGTTCCCAGTTTCTTTTTTTTAATAATTTTTTATGGAAATAAGTTGTTTGTTGTTGATCTTCTGTCAATAAAGAATTAATTCTTTTATATCAAAATTTAAGTGACGTTTATAAATAATATAGTTCCAGTTCATTCTAAATGTTTTTATAAAAACCATGTGGGAAGAAGTTGCTTTAAAGGCTGGGCTAGAAGTAAAAAAAAAATATTAAATGAATATGTCACTCTTTTTGTGGTGCACTTTAAAATATCTCATGGTCCATCAATATAAATGAATTATATGTGATTTAAAAGTTATTTTTGTGTAGATGTGCACAATATAAATATTTTGTATAAACCCCTTGCCTTAATAAATGTAAAAAAGGGTCGAACTTTGCCTAAAATGCAGCAATAAAATTTCAAAGAAAGTTTTTTGCCACATAAAATTTTTTCGTGTCACCAAAATGCGTTTGATATTTTTTTAATGTCTCCAGCCATGAGTGCTAACGTTTTGGCGACATGTGTTTTATACCATTAAAACAAAATTCGGAACTTTTCAACTTAAATTAGTCAAATTCGATGGAAAATAAGATTTTATTTGGATTGAAAATATCCTTCAAAAACATTTTGTTCTCAGCAATTCTTTTCTTGTAACAGTTTTTAAATTTATTGAAATACAAAAATTAAATATTTTTAATTGGCAAGAAACACTTAATCCAAGACATGTTTCATGCCAACAACTTCTTTACTAAAACTCAGCAACTTGTTTCCATAAAATACTGATTCACTTCACTCTCGTGCTGCGTTGCCCATCTCCAATATCCATAAATTGATTCATAGAGCAACACATTCATTCTTCTCGCCTCTTTGCATTCTTATATTCCGGCAAATTTCGCCAGACATGTTTTAAGCACTTGAAAAACAGCAGCAACATAAACAAAATTAAAAAAAAAATATATATATATATAAATAAAAATTGCTCCAAAACATTGCCAACATACCAAAACACTTGAAGAATTTGCTGTTGTTGCAGTTGATGTTGGCTGCCATCGATACTCGTATTTATTTTTATTTTATTTCTCTTGCTTAAAATGTTATTTTGTTGCATATAAATAAAGATGACTTGTGTCTGATGTGGCATGAAACTGATGAAATCTGTCCTTCTCTTTTCCCTTTTCTAAAAACTTTTACTGACTCATTGATATTGTTGTTGTAATACCAATAGATGTGTTACAACGCCTTGTCTGTCTGTCCGTCCGCCCGCTCGTTTGTCTGTCTGTCTGTACAAGGGATTCCATAGTTGAATGAATTTTTTTTCTTTTTCAAATATATTTTTGCAAATGAATATTTAAACTGGCTGCGACTGAAGTTATAATTATACCCCCGCCTTTTTTCTGTTCTTTATTTTAATATAGACAAATAATTTAAAAATTTTATTGCCAAAGTTTATTTCAGTATATTTTCATTGGCTTTTGATGAGGATAAAAATATTTTAGATTTGAGGGAAATTCGTTTTGAAATATCTGCAATTTCGTGAATTGTTTAAGAGAGAGAGAAATTGTTGAGCAGAAAGAGAAATCATAGAATTTCATGTATTTACAAATTGTACAACCCGGTAATAAATTGAGATATCGGTTGGCATGAACTGGAGTTTTATTACTTTTTTTTGCTCTTATTAATTTTAAAATTTTTTGGCTTTAATTAGGCATAGAAAAGACAACTCTCGGTATTATTTCTTTAAGGCAAATAAATTAAATAATTTATTTTTCATTGATAAATTTTTATTCTTATTTAAATTTTTATATTCTTGACTGTCAAGATTCGATGGAAAATAAGATTTTATTTGGATTGAAAATATCCTTCAAAAATATTTTGTTGTCAGCAATTCTTTTCTTGTAACAGTTTTTAAATTTATTGTTCAATATGAATACTTAAAAATATTTATTGTAAAAGACAATATATAACAAAATTCGAGGCTGTTCAAATTTCGATTAATTGACATAAACGATTTTTTTTTTTCAATCTACAGGCTCAGAAATATCCTTTTAACAGTTCCACCATATATTTTATGAGAACAATAAAGATCTTTTGCTCCTTTTCCATCGGTAAATTACAAATCACCCGAGGACCTTTAAACGCTGGAAAGTGTGTGTTGTGGGCGCTTTTCATGTAATTTTAAGACTCATTTTTTTATCAGTTAATCTAAGAATTTAGAAAAGGTTTTTATAATGTGCACTTCTTCACGAAAATACCTATTGAAATATATGTTTTGTATCCATATTGGAGGACGATGAGATACTTCAACATGTACCACATAAATGCCGATTCTTTATTAGAAACATATCGCAATATATTTGATAAAATTTTCTTGTAATGCGCTCGCAAAAAGGACGCACCCTAGAGACATTCTTAATTAAAAATTTTGCAAAATTTGACACTTCATAAATTTTTTTTTCCTTCGTGGTTTCGTAATATATATAAGGACTTATTTACAAAAAGTACTTGGCTTTTATAAGCTGCTTATAAGGCCAATTTCATACCGACAAATTTTCTTATGAACAGCTTAAGAGCATTAAAATATTTTATGTAAATAAGGCCGTTATTATTTATAGTAACATGTCCTAGATCAAATTTAGAACTGTATTGCAGGAACATCAATATATTTTTTTTAACTCCTCTTCGAGCATGACTGTGCCTGCTCTAGAGCATACGTCAGTTAGTTTATTTACCTGAATTCATACGGAATTGAACGCCAACTCATCTTGACAGAGTGATTAATTGCGTCCTAAAAGAGTTGCTATTGAAAATCAGCAAAATTCAAAATACTGTTCCAGAGCTGGACAATTTAAACTTGATTTTGGTATGCAAAACTAGTGACTTAATAATATTTTATTGTATTTATTTGTTTATTTAGCATTATTATTCTGTTGCGTTCACATTTTTTAGTTCACGAAGAACTAATTTGGTTTCAAATATCAAGCAAAACAAAAAAGTCGAATACAAAGTTGAAAAATTCAAAATTTTTTTGTAACAAGACAGCACTTTTACAGGCTTCCACATGTCCACAGAAATATATACATTTTGAAAAATATCTTGATAATTAAAAAAAGAAAAAAATACTCCTGCCTCTTGTTTTATATCTGCTTGCAAATACGTCACCTTGCATTTAACCCTTTTATTTCACTTAAAGATAAAATAAAAGCAGCCATCAATCAATGACTGCGAAAATAAAAAATAAAAAACTAAAAGAACGATGACGAAAGAAATACACGCCCCTCTGCCTAATTCCATATTTGGAGTCGTTCTTACCCTCTGTGCTTGTCAAGCAGCTTTTTGACGATGGGAGTAGCACTGGGAAGGAAGTATGCCAGAGAGGATGTGCATCATCATATTTATCATATTTAAGCAAATTGTTTTAGGAAACATGTCAAAAAAAAGAAAGAAAAAAAAGAACGCTGCAACAAGAAAAATTCATGTTATAATTTCCATTTAATGTCTTCATACTGCCAACATTTAAAGGCAGTTCTCTCACCCCTTTTTTTGCGCATTAATAGTCGTTTACTGTCTTCCCTATCGGCACGTCAAAGTGTGTGCGGCACGAAAGAGTTAATAGTGCTGCTGGCTGGTGGTGGTGGCAGTGAAGTGAGCGAATATGAGTTTGACTTCGCTGTTGCTCGATTCAATGAAAATGTATTTTTACACTCTACGAATGTTGTCTGTTGCGTGCAAAGTTTTATTTTTATTTTGAAGAACGTTTATTTATGTGCGATTTCTCTTTTTTTTTATTTTGACTTAGTTTTGAAATTGCCGCGGCAACGTTTTGTTTTATATTTTTTTTTCGATGCTTGTCACTGCCGCACGAACGACCTTTACAACATTGATTTCTCAACACACTCCCAGCCATGCATGCAACACTTACGAACAGCACACGACTGTGGCACCAGCACAAGACCAACTAAAATCAAACACTCGTAAAAGAAAAAAAATTATTTTAGTAGCAACAGCAGCAGCAAAAGACGTGTTAAAATGACTTCAGAAGGGTAGTCGTTCCTACACTATTTCAAGTTGCCATTTAAGATCGATTGTCTGTCTAGGCAGACTGGCAGACAGACGGACGCGAGTTGAGTAGTATTTTATAGTAAATGTTCATTTAATCTATCAGATTTTTCACAACTCCATTCCATTAGTCAAATAAAACAGCAACAAAACCAAACACACACGATGTGTGCTGCAGCCAAGGCTGGAAGCCTCTTCTGTCATATACTCCGCTGTTGCCCAGGCAGTCCTGTTTCAGAGTTCAATTCTTTTTGGAAACGGAACTCGTATCGCATTTGGGTTTTACATTTCATTAGCTTTTTCCGTTCATGATGTTGAACGATTCTTTAATTATTCGATTAATTTTCTAAGGAAGCAAATTAGAAAATGAGTTCCTTCTAAGAACCGTTTTTAACTCTGACGCGTGGCTGACTGTCTTCGAATGAAATAAAAGTGAATCCGTTGTGGAAAAGGCAAACCATTTTAGAGTAAAAGACTACATACCAAAATTATAAATCTTTCAATAAAACACATTCACGCAATGATTTAAAATCATGTGCAACACGGGCAACGCACTTTAAAATTTTGCATCTCAAGACTCTTTTAATTTGTAGTTGCTCTGGAAGTTGTAATTAACCATGAATTTTAGAAATAATCTAAAAGCGTGTAAACGTTAAAATATATATTTCAGGGCATGTCCGTCCCCTGAGTGATAGACCAATTAAAAAAATTACTAAGAAGGTTTGCGTCTATGCGACTTAAATTAATACGAAATTCGGAATTAATTCTTTTTTCGGTTATTTTGCCTGTCTCCCGATCTGTCAGTCAGCAACCAGTCTGTTCGCTCGTTTTTTTTTCCTGAATATTGAAGTTTTTCAATGTCTACTCCCCATTAACATCTTGTTGTTTTCGCCTTCATGCCTTTCCTCGAAGCTATTTCTAGTTTATTTTTTATATTTTTGGTATTTTGCTAAAACACACAACAGATGCACACACCATCAACACAACGCCACCAGCAACTATTCGAAATTGTTGTCTGGCTGTCGGCATAATGTCGACAGACAGGGATTCTTTAGCTTCTGAATTTTTTATTGTCATGTTCAATATTGTTTTTGTTATTCGTGTTGTTTTATTATTGTTCTTGCCACCATTGTCGTTTACAATTCGGAAGAAATGTTGTTGCTACATGTAGTTTTTACACAACAATTTGTATAACGAAAACTGAAATCATATAGAAAATTTTTATTATAAATTTCATATACTCGTAGTCGTGGCAGAGATTTGCATAACTTTTGCAATTCGTATGACTTATTGTTGAGTAGAATTTTAGAAAGTCAAATATGTTGCCTAAATATTTAGGGAAATCAATTTCGTAATCGATCAAACAGAATTGTGTCTGTAGTACTATTCAGTGCGATTTGATATAAAAATTTGCAGGCAAAAGGAGTCGCGAGAGATGCAGCCTTGACTGGGATATCACTCGAAATAATATTTATTTTCACAATTGATCTATAATTTGCTGCTGATAACTGCTACACGACAACATCTCTCGTACATAACCTTGAATTTTTAAGCCCAAAAATTTGTTCCAACTAAAATGAAATTATAATTCCCTTTTAATTTTATGCTACACTTTCGCCATCGAAAATATTTTGTCACTTGCCGTTGCCGTCTTATTTATTAAACAAACAAGTTCGATAGACGTGTGTCATATTTAGCGCGATAATTAATGGTTTACATGACTGGCTGTGTTGTGTTCATCAAAATGGGGCAATTGACGATGTTGTTTTAGTTGTTCCAAAAATACTCCTGCAATATGTGCATGAACACCACAAGGGAGCGAACTAACAAGCAGCAACCAACGTAACATAACTCTTGTTTTAACACACATATTTCGCTCACGTCAGACCGTGCGCGCTAAAAGCAAAGCAACGCTACGATTTACGTAAATGTGTGGCAAAAATTAATGCATACAAAAATAATGCAAATGCCGGCACACTTTGGAAAATTACCTGCCACTTTCTTATTACAATAAAAATTTCATAGAACACAAGCAGTTTGTTTATATGTCATGCATATCGTACTTGTAACATCACTTGCGCCGCCCACTGTGGCATCGTCCTTAAATACATGCACATAGACAAAAGGCCGAACTGCATGACTATGTGTGTTTGTATGTCTGAATTTATATTGAATGTTCTGCAACAAGATGATGATGCAAATCAAGACTCCTTAAATGTAGGTCAGGTCAACCTTTAGAAAATCTATACACACCAACACAGATAATCCATCCATCCATCCATCCAATTCTGCAACACACCACAAACACTTCTGGCAGAACTGCAAGTTGATATGAATTTTCGTAGTTCATATTCTAGATTAGCTCTTTGAAATTTTGTAATAAATATTTAGTTTGTTGTTGGCCAGGCCCATATGTTCACATATACAGTAACAACAATTACCACCCAGTGAACAAAACGACTGATGATAGAAACAATTTTAAAAAATATTCTGAAATTGTCTTAGACTTTTAGCAGAATAGTGCTAAATATTTTACTACTATACTTGTGCAGATTTTCTAATATATATCTTCATTATTATTATTTTAATAGTCTGCGTTGTGTCGAATCGAAATGCAATATAAACTTGGCAGTTTCTTTGTTTACAAAAAATTCACACATGCACTCACACTTAAGTTTAGAAATGTGTAACTAGAAAATTCTTTTTAATAAAGAATAGAAAATAAAAATTAGATAACTGTTGGCTGCATGAAGAAAATAATCACATGGCAACACTGGAATTTAACTTGGGTAAAAATGAGTTTAGTTTTAATATAGCCCTCGTATGTAATTTTTTCTCTCTTTAATTTAATATAAAAATGTTATCACATTGATGATTAGCAAAACAACACTCATGAGTACTGGTGATGGGAGTGTAAAGACTTTCGAAAATGCCGTTCTTCTGGAAAATGAATGCCCTAATCACAGCAAAAAAAATAAGAATTATTAAAGTGTATGAGATAATTAAATGAAGTTAATAATAATCTGTTGTTAATTTTTGTTCTTGTTCTGCAACTTCTCAACTTTCATATATCCGATACAGTGCTTGCATAAGTAGGATTCAAGTAAAATAAAGCTCGACTTAAGCACTTATTCAGTTTTGCCACCGATATATTTTTTTTAGTGGATTTCAAATAATCTGCTAGATCTCGAATTGTTACAATATGAATAAATTATTTCTGCTTAAAAAATTGCTGAACGTCCTTGAACTCTTAAAGCCTTATTCATAAAAACTATTTGATGCTTATAAGCTGCTAATAAGACACATTTTCTATACGAAATTATTCTTATAAGCAGCTTATAAGCATAAAAGTTTTTATGAATAAAGACTTTAAAGTTTTGTGATTGTATTGGCGAATTTAATAGATCATATATGATAAATTTGAATTTAATGGCTGACTTTTCTCGGACACAATGCCAAGTCATAAATTCTTCCTAAATTATTTACAATTTCAAAAGGTTTTCTTTAAAAACCTTTTTTAGAACGCGTTTATAATTTTTATTTAAGCTTATCGTTACACATTTTCGGAGATCAGTATCACGTACTTTCCATTGCCTATTCCTCCCAAAGTGTTGCTCATGAATCCCACAATTTTATCCGACCCTCTCTCTCTCTCTCTCTGGCTGTGTTTCTCTCCTCTGCGGATTTCGCAAAAACCAAGTCTGCTGGGTATGCACTTATTAAACAAACTCATCCGAAAGTGTATTAGAATAAATTAGATGATGGAGTGTACAAGTTGGTTTCACCATACAGACATATATAAGTGTATGTGTGTGGGCAACTATATAAGTGCTGCCAAGATGTAAAAGTGTTGCCGTCTGTCCATATGTCTGTCAATTAGCTGCTGTGTGCCTTCTTGCATATTTATGGGACATGGAAGATGCTTTTGTTACCAATTAGCACTTGTAATTATGCCATGATTAATGATAAATCTACAGGATTAATTTTTAGTTGTATTTTTTTTATTATATTCAAGTCCTAGAAGGAACTTTTAAAACATTTTCATATTTGTACGGTGCATGTGCAATAATTTCAGCGGCATTTTATTAATTGGAAATTTCATTCGAATATAATGTTTATAAATAATTTTTAGTTAAAACTGATCCAGATTCACGAGTTCGGCAACAATTTATTCAATATGTTGTTTATGCATATAAATAATAAGAACGAGTGATCGGCAGCTTTTACCCAACGGTTTTATTTTTCCGGTTGCCTTATACTGGTTATATACTTCTATAATGTAATCGGTTTAAGGTGGGTTTAAAATTAAATTTTAAAAATAATCAAACTTCAAGTTTGTTAACAAAACTCTGAGGAAATTTCAACTGCGAAATAGTAGGGAAAGGAACTTAAAATTTCTTTTAAATTAATAAAGAAATATTTCGATTTCCTCCCTACAAAAAAAAAATTGTAAACATCAATGTGAGTGAGTGAAGGTATGCGGCAGAAAAATTCATTATCTAAGTGATTAGTAAAACGATGTGTGTTCAGCCAAGTGATTTATATTTATTTCAGTGTTAATATTTCAGAAAAATCAGTGCACGCGTGCTACGAGATAAAGAGAATAGAAGACATGGAAATATTTTATGTGCAGCGACTGCTGATGGGGGGGAGTTCTTTACTTTTGATTATGCTTTTATAAATTTATGAACTGCACCGCAACACATCAGGTTTGAAGTGAAAAAGCTTAAAAATTTACCAGCAAAAAAAAATAAATTTGTAAAAACTGTCAACTTGGTGGCATTAAAGCAGGTCGAGGTTTTTTTTATAGGGCTTTAAATTGTCATTCTAAAGATATTTAGCCTGCTTAATTTATTAACACCACAAGTCTCTGGGCCTGCTGACAGGGCACATGGCGCAGCAAATGTATTACAAATACACAGAAAAATTTTTGGGAATATTAATTAAAATGTTACCAAAATAAATATTTCTTTTTTGTGGTGCAGCTGGAAGTTGTGTTTTTTATAATGTGACAATTATTTGTAAATTTAAAAAATTAAAATTAAAAAAAATTGGTTTTAAACACTAACAGGTCCAGGTATCACTACTTCTGTATTGAAAGCAATTTTCGGCACCCGACACTTGTAATTTTTTTGGCATTTTTTTATTTCCTATTTATTCTGTTATCGCTTTATTTTTCGTTTAAATTTAAAAATATTTTATTTATCTTTTAGTTAATTTAAAAAATAATAACATTTCCATTGTTTTAAAGTAAATCTCTTTCAAAATCTGCTTTGTCTTTGCCCTCGTGCAAAATTAAAAAGATATACTCGTACATAATCTCCTAAAGTTCTTCCTATTTATTTTCGTTTTGTTTTTTAGAGAGAAATTTCCATTTTTAATTTATTCAAATTCTTAAATCTCCATAATATTGATGAATTGTTTATACGAAGTAATAAAACCAGAAGACAGACAGCCAACTGCATAATTTATTTTCCACCTCTTCTTAATAACAACTTGAATACAAAATATTCTGTACAAACAACTCACACGTTCTGGTTGTGTTGCTCAAACATCGGGATCAACTTGAAAAAATATTTTCAGTTTGAAAGTACTCACTCGCTTAGAAAGTCAACAGAATAAAAAAACAAATTTTCGTTCAAGTTAAAAGGCCTTAAAAGTTTAAGGAAATCTGAAAATAAGAGGAGGCATTCATGTCGTTTATGGTTACAGACAAGTAAAAGGGGGGAAATCAAAGTCGAAGAAATAAATCAAGCAGGATTTGAAGGTGGAAAGTAGTTGAGGGGCGGCAAGTAGTTGTGCTGGAATATATATATTTTTTAATCAGCCCAGACATACTGTTCAAAAGGTTGAGGTCGCTTTTGTGTGTTTTTTTTTAGGAAATGTATCTTCTTATTAGTGCTATTTTCTGTTTTGCTTTTGTTTGCAAAAGATTTTAATAGACGAGTATCTGCCTCGTTTTTTACTCAAGCACACAATTCTTTTTGTTTGGCTGCAGAAAATATTATCACACAAGTAGAAGGCAAACATTAACTTGCCTTTTACGGTTTTTTATTAGAAAACAATGACGTTTTTGATTAGGAAAAATATGCTAAAACTTCAAAAGCATTTTCAAAGCATCCGATAAGTTTCAAATAATGTCGTCAGCTAACAGTAGTCTGGCTGAATGTTAACAGTGCACTCAAAAAGTTTCACAATAAACATTTAGTACGCTTGACTTCCCCCTTCTGTTAATATCTCTCTGCCTCTTTTTTTAAGGCGTTAGTCTTTTATATATTTTAGATTTAAAATTAAACAAATTTTGTGGTTACCCGTCATCCTTTTTTATGTCACATTTTACTGAAACTAAAAAATTCTATTCACAAGTCTTTTACTACAGTTTTTAACTTTTAACTTTTTATTAAAATTATTAGATTCGAGTTCAACTCGTTTTGACATTTATGGAAGAGGAACTCTTTTTTTATAATATGTTATAATTCAATTGAAATTTTGAAATCCTAATCGAATGATCAATGGATTTATTACAGAATTATTATTCTGTTAGCAATTTTTCAAAGAATTCAAATAATACTTGTAAAACAAATAATTTCGGATAAGATATAAAAAATAAAAGGCTGCTCTGAAGTCAATTTTTGTTTAATTGTTTTATGTTGTTTTCAGTTTGTTTTGTGTTGAAAAATAAGTAGGTAAACTATCGCATAAAATACAAAAATTCTGAACATATAACATATTTCTCAATACCGTGCTCAGACATACCCTTTAATTGCGCAATTAAAGCCTTAATTGACCACAATTTATCATATAATAAGCCAATTAGTAAATTGAGTAATTAGTAGTTAATTTTATCACTAATTGCGTAAAACTCGAATCGCAACCCTGGTTATAAGTGTGTTTATTAAGAACTGTGTTCAGGGAGCAGAAAAATCTTCTATAAAGGCGAGCCAAATGTCAAAAAATATGCATGCATATAAACAAATCAAACTGAATTTCCATGCAGACTAGACTGAACTCCATTAAATAAACTTTTCAAAATTGTCAAGTTTTCAATGACCCCAATTTGCATGCATTTTTTAAATTTACAAACACGAATATTCACAAAACAAATAAAAACAATGTTTTTTTAAGCTTTAAAATGATAATTAAATCAGCTAAATTGAGTATGTGTGAACACTAGATTTAATTGCTCAATTAAAATTAAATTGATTCAATTAAAAATGGATATCTGAACACAGTATAAGTTTATTTGGAATTTTGTATAAAAATGTTTTTAATGCCTGCGAAATTCCGTGGAGCAATCTTCGTGACAAGCCAAGTCAAGTTGAAGGTTATCTGGTAAATGCTTCTCCATCGTTTTGGTCATCTTCTCCTGTATCCCTTCAAAATTGGCAGCCGTAGGCAGCGTTCGTCGGTTTCCAGCACCAAAAATTTTTCTCCACAGAACGTATTTTCAATTGATTTTTAGTCACTTTCACAGGCAGAACAGTTTTCTGAAATGAATCTATTAATTTTTGGTGCTCAAAAATCTATTAATTTTTATTCGGTCTTTAATCTTGTCGCTGTAAATTTAAAAAAAAATAATTTTCAAAAAGATCTGACAAAAAAACTTTAATCAATTTAATATTCTGAGTGAATGTCTCTCAAATCGTTGGAGATAAAAAGAAAATTAATTTCGTGCTTCTCTTTGAACCGTTAACGAGATGTTGTTTGGCTGCCGTTGATGTCAATAATTTAAGGGGTTTTATTGGAAAGTATGAGCGTTCGGAAGTGCGACACATTTTTAATGAAAAAAACAAACAGCAGTTTGATGAGATGTTGATGAGTGCGATGGGCTGAATCAATTGCGTAGGTAGGGAATAATTGAAGCCATTCATCAAACAGGCGAAGTCTGTGTGTGGAAATCAAACGAAACTGCACCGACGAAAATTAATTTCTCTTTTAAACTATTTTTTTTTTATTTATTTTTTTTATTTTTATTCATCTTCAAAAAAGGAAACGTTTAATTAAAAACATGTTTGGAAAACATAAATTTCTTTTTTCTCTAAGAGCTTGATGATATTTTTTATTCGCAGTTTAATGCCAATAATGTTGTAGAAATAACTATGATGATGATGATGTTGGAGTTGGTGTTGTTGTTGTTGTTGTTGTTAATTTGGCTTTTGATATTCAAAAAGCTTTTATTTGTTAACTAAAGGCTGGCAATAAACTTCAGCGCTGTTTAGGTTTCCTCCTAAGCAGTGCAATTTGTTTAGTTTTTGTTCACTCATTCATAATTTTTTTGTTTCGTTGTAAGAACTTTTCCATTTCATTTGTGTTTCGTGTTGTTGGTAGATCGTATTTTATGATAAAAGTCTGTAGATAATTTCCGCTTTTTATATCGCATATTTGGTCGCTTTTTATTAGCCGCTTTTAAAGTGGGGTGATAGAGATCTCGGTTTCGGTTTAGGTTTCACGTTACGCGTAAGTGAATTCTCAATATTTTTTCTGCCATGTCATGCCAAATGCACCCTTTTTAATAACAATTTTTATATCTCCTTGTTGTTGTTGCTGTTTTGTGTATTTTACTTATATAACATTTTGCGGTTGTTGGCCAAAAGTGTTGACAACTGAATTCGTTATTTTATTGTTTTCACTTCAACGTTTCAAAAATTCCATCTGATAAAATTGCATTGCGAAAAAAGTAATTGAGTGATTTGTTTATGAACGGAAACAATTTAACGGATATAGATAATTATCTAACAAATAGTTGCCAAGTTGTGAATAAAACAAAACAGCAGCTAAGGGAAGCCACATAAGGGTGGCTTTATTTAAGGGTGCTTTTATGTTCCACGCAATCAACAGATGAAAAAACACTTGCTGGCTGTGAAATATTTTTTTTTTCTTTTAAGAAGCAGATGTCGAATGGAATATTTATGTGTTTTTACTTTTATTCAATAACTTTTAATGTTAAAAATATATGAAATGTATAACTGTAGCAGATATCTGGCATTCGATATATGATTTATTCAAATGTTAAAACCACTTACGAACACGGATCGTTTAACAGCCGAAGAAAGTGTGAACATTTTTGAAACTCACTAAAAATGTTATGCTTCAAACGCGTTCTTTTTTCAAGCTTTCCGGGGGATTGTGGTCGTCGTAATAGACCTGCAGTCGACTTGCAAGGAATTGGCCAGATTATGAAAGAAATTGGAAGGCATTGCAAGGTTTACAGATGTGGTCAGGCGTGTGCTTAAGGGCATGGTGGGAGTTTGTCGGTTAAATAGCGTTTTCAATTTGTCGTATGTTGTTGTTTAGAATCCATTTTGTTGTTTAAAAATCCATTGACTATTTTATACAAAAACCTCTCGTTGGCAGACTATTCCATGCCATTGTGGGCGACAGGGAACAGCTTTTTGCACCATCATTTTCCGTAGCATCTGATAGAGAGAATACTGACCAAACCAAAGAGTGAAAGAAGGGGATGGAGAGAGATTTGTACGCGGCAAACTTCAGTTTAAGATATTTATTTAGGCTCTAAGACGGCAGGTGTAGTATCTTCCAAGCCGAAGTCTCCGCTATTACTCGTGTTACGTTGCATGATGAGTCATCGGATGATATCGATATTTTTAGCGACAGTACAGCGGCCACTTCTACTATGGATAATGGGTACCCTGCGTCTGTAGTTGTGATATAAAGTTGACTCTTCAAATATGGACGAAATATTAAGTTGATAGTGAGACATTCGAGGATATCACTTGTGTGGGTGCCGAGACTCTCAGGTTGTTGTGGCAACTGTATTGTGGATAGAATTGTCAAGCAGCGGGAACAATTTAAGAAGTCAATAGTTGTCAACTTCTTTGGAATGTTCTTATCCTGTTGCAAGTTTCTAATGAAACGCGAATCGTGCAAAAGTGCTCAGCAAAGACAAGCGTAACTAAATATCTTTTGGTAAGAGCCACGTGGCCTTGCGACGGTCTATGTAGAACACGCGATCTCCTTCAGTTTTACAAGGTTGGACTGTGCCAATTGACGGTTGTTTTAAAAGCACACTGCAACGTTAGGTCCCTCGCAAGAGGGGTACGTCTGGTGTATGATGACGAGAATAACAGCTGCAATAATGAAGAGGAGGCCGAAGCAGTGCCCCGCTCTGACTAATAACACTGGAATCTAACTTTCTGCCAGGCTTGACGAACCAAGAACTTATCAAATTGTCATCATTCTTAAAGAATGCAGGATGGTTTGCAAAGCAGATGAGAAATTTCCAAACGATTGAATGAAATAAAAGTTTCACCAGAATCATAATTTTAATTCCATTTTATTTAGCGTTAGTCTTAATAGCACAAGGATGTTAAAAGAAGTGGCGAACACAATTCGAGAAGTATTGCAAAAGTTAAATAAATTTTATAGATTTTATTAAAGTTTTTTTTGTATTTCAAGAGTGCATCTTCATCGTGGCTTAAACTACTGAATTGTTTTGTTGTTAAACAGTTAATTGAACAAAAATTTGACCGTAATATTGTGCGTGTAAAGGAGCGTAAACGTTGATGCTAATACATTTCAGAATTAATCTATACGATACTTAATATTTTCTGTTTTATTATTCTTAAGTGAAATATTGCTTTTTATAGAACTCGCTGTCATTGAACCCATCGATTAAGTGACCAACAGTTGGTATATTCAATTGCTTCTACTTCAGTATTTTAGTTAATTTTATAACTCCAGTGTATAATTTTACGGACTACCCCTCGTATACAGAGTTATTAAAATTTATGAAACTGTTTTTTTTTTGTCGTTTCTGGCCCCATATTGAATTGCAGCAGATCAATCAACGCATTATGCTAATTCTGTGAAAAATTTTACTGAGTCACAGCAAAACTGAAGAAACCGATTCTACTTAACCCTTCCAGTTGTGATGAGCTACAGACACACGCACATACGCACGCACCCACCACACTTGTGCACTGAATATTAAACATGTGCGACGAGTGTGTGCAGTAGAAGAGGTCTTGTTGGTGTTGCATGTATACGCTCGTACATACAATATTTGCTGTGGCAAAATCAACAACTTTTGTCCAACAACTGCAACAACAACGATGAGTGTTTGTTGTTGCAATTGTCTGCTGGTGCCTTTTTGTCTTTTTGTATCATTATTGTCTTCTTTATTTATGCCCACTGACTGACTGATGTTGATGTTGCGAGTGCAACACTTTTTGTTGATATTCATGTGATAAATAAACACGGCAAGGAGTGTAGGCAGCTTTAGGAAATTTCAAAAAGAAAAAAAATTAATGCAAATACGAAGGCTTTAAATACTTAGTTTGCCTTCACGTGCACGTATCTTTTGTTGAGATAAAGACTTTCTAGTTTTTTTTAAATAACTTCTAATACCGGCCGTGCGAAATCCAAGCCAGTAGAGCAGGATGGTAAATAAAACCGAACTAACAACACCAGCAGCAACAACAGCAACTTAAGTATCTAAACCACACTGTTTTGCATTTTATTCTTGCACTTCATGTGAAAATGTATCTTTTTCAAATCTGGCCAAAATGATTCTTCTCTCTTGCACTCCCCAAAAATCTCAATTGAAAGCAGTTGAGTGCTGGTAGCTTTTGCTCTGGTATCTTCTCGGGGTATTTGCATCATCAACCCGGTTAAGTGTTGTTCGGTCGATTTTGGGTAAATTTACATGATGTGTTGTTGTAGCTGCTGCTACTGGTACTTTTGAGTATTGAGTGACATCGGTTTTTCAGTGTTGTTGGATTATAGGATTTTAACTCAAGGAAGGGTTTTTATTTTTAGAAATGGGGAGATATTTTGTTTTCCAATATGGGGAGTTGTTGAGTATTTGGGTCATTATTTTACTGAATTTATTTTGTACACAATTTAATGTCTCTGTTTGTATTTGATATATCACTTTTACAGCAACAAAAGTTAGATATTTTATTAAAAAAAATTATCCCTGTAGCATCGATGCGTGTCAGTGAAAACGGCTGGTATCGTTATTTCAGGCATTTGTCATATCTAGTATCGAATTCTTTTTGATATTGTTTTTGCCAAAGATGTGAAACTCAATGATTTCTTTTTGTGAGATTTGATGTCTATTTTAAGCAGGACCAGCACTCAGGTGGTGATCCCTATTCATGCAATGCAGCGCGTCAAAGAAATAGAAAAGGACTAGTATTTGTTATGCGGACAGATGAAGAAAGATCAGAAGAGGGAGGGTGAGAACTTGTAGCAACAATTTAGTTTATTGTTACTTTAATATGCGATTGTGTCCTTCGCTGTCAGTGCTGTTGAGTGACCTGTAACTCGTGTCATATAAATATGTCCGCGATCAATTAACACTACCATGGCAGACCAGAAAAATTCGACACCATAGTGACGACAGAGCGCAGGCTCGAACGCATGAGCTTTGCATCGTTGACTAATTCAGGCAACAATACCCTAAAATAATATCCCTTATTACAGTTGTCTTATTTATAGTAGAAAACACTAAGTTAAATATACGACAATCGTTGCCACATTTTAAAGATTTCGTCACGACTGCGACAACCATAATAGAGCTGAATATATTCAAGCTATTCCGTGATATATAATAAATTCGAAATAAAAATTTATTTGAAATACGCTACAGTATTACGAAAGATCTTACGAAAATATTAATATCCCAAGAATGTCTACTGTCATCAATAGAAGTTACTACCCTTTCAGATCTATTATCTGCAATTGAAATATGTGGATCGTGCAACGTTACACAAATGAAAGTGCCTTTCCGAAGGACATGGTTATAACAATATCTTTGCCTACCAGCCCCATCAGAAATATTTGCTAATACTTATATTTTCTTGATAAAAATTTCGTGCAAATTTAAATTTTCCGGTAACAAAAAACCAAAAAAAAAAGCCACCCTATAAATAATTTAGTTTTTTTTTAACAATTTTGTTCCAAAATAAACTGATTGTAATAATTATGAAGAATTGTTCCTGAGGAATTTCGGTGATGAAAATAGTTTATTGGGAACTAAAAAAAGACTCGAAAAAAGAAATGATGACAACCCTAAGATATTTTCCTATCTGTTGTCTCATTATCTCATGACTTTGTCATAGAGGTGGACAGTTTGCTTTTCCACTTACGACACACCATCGCACACACAGAACAACTCTAAACAACTAACACATTCCACACCATGACAATGTTGTTTGTAGTGTTGTACACTTCTTTAATGTATTCGCACGATATTTTTATGCACAAGACTCGAGCCAATATTTGCAATGACAGAAATGTAGGCCCTAGAGAAATTCCCAAGAAGCATTCAAGCGATTGTGGGAGTGACTTGAAAAAATTTATGAAATAAAAAGGTGTCGCAAACTATCGTTGTCTCGCACAAATGGCTTTTTAAAATGACAAATATTTCTAAAATACTGTTTTCGCTTCAAAGGTGCTTGCGATATCGTCTACTAAGTCGTTTAAGTATAATAATTTTTATTTAATAACAATCGCTAAATTTTTAAGTTTGACGGCTCTTTATTTAATAGTAAAATATTATTTATTTTTCAATATTTCGCCACTCCTTTACGTAGCTTCTTCTGGAAAATATTTTATTTGATTTAAACCAAGGGAATGGCGAAATATTGAAAAATATATAATTTTTTATTATCAAATGAAGCGACGTTAAACTTTAAAAGATATTTGAAAACAATCAAAATCAAAAAAAGGTGTGAATACTAGAAAAATTAAATTTTGAAATATCTATTTGCTAATATTTTTTTTAAGTCTCAAATACCATTTTATTTCGTAACACAACGTTATTTGTAAGAAGTATTTAAAAGCGGCAAAACTAAATGTTGTGTACGATCACACCCGCTGCACAAAACTTGAGCATTCTTAAAAATAGCAAAGACTGGAACCTTTTATTAAAACAATACAATTGAAATATATTTAATCATAGTTTTCTTTTGTCTAAAACGAGTTTATTCGCCAGTTCTACGCAAGTCCCGTAAGGACTGTGTTTAAAAAATATGGGCCAAAATAAGAAAAATGTTGAGTTGCAGCGTAGAGCACCAGATGGTAACTCTACAGACGACAGTCCAAAATGTTTCGAGTCTCGTCTCAAAAATTTGTATTTTTTCGTTTCAAACAAAATCTTAGGGTCAAACGCATGAAATTTAAGTAAATTTAGTCTGGGACTTGATACTAAAACGAACTTATAAAGGAGCTAGTATTTTTATCGGTGATAATGGTGCTGCACCCATTTAACAATTTCCTATTAAGATTTCAGAAAAAAATCAAAAGTATTATATTCGGTTATAAACAAAAAATTTTCGAACCTTTACCCACGTTCTTCTGTACAAAAAAAGTTTCTATAGCCCAACTCTAGTATTATCTTGTCTTGTTTGCTTAAATATTTAAAACTAATTGAATTTATCCTGTAATATAAAGTCCAAAAAAAAAATTAAATAATTCTAAGACGATTAATTTTATATACCAAAACAAGTATTAAATTTTCCAACTCTGAAACCGTATATTGAACTTAAATGATATTGAATAAAATTTTATTTAGCCCTCTCTGCAATACATCAATTCACAAAAAAATGGTAATAATAATAATAATAATAATAGCAAATTGCTATTATTATTATAATAATAATAATAGCAATTTGCTATTATTATTTCAATGAATTCCTTTCCAATCTAGAAATTATGTTTGATTACTAAACAAAAAGTTATTATTATTTTTATATATTGGTATTTCGAAAAAAAAATTTATTTTCCAACCCTGGAACTGTCTTTGGCTTTTCTGATCTCTAGTACGGATATATTTCATTCAAAAACATTCAATGTACACATATATCATGAAAAATAAAACTATAAAATCAGTTGTCCAACCCTGGGATCATGCTCTTGATTTTGTTATATTTTCTCGTCATATTTAGTTACTTTAATATTCGAAAAAAATAGTTTTCCAGCTCTGGAAGTGTCTCTTTTGCTTTATTGATTTCTAGTTCTTGGTGATTTCATTCGAAAACATTAATTTATAAAGAATAAAAGTTGTTTATTTACAAGTAAAATAAATAATATTTCCATTATCCAACTCTGAAATCGAGTTACCGATTTTGTTTGACTTCTGGTACAAAGTGGATTTTACCTGAGGTATTAAATGGGTTAAAATTAGTAAATAAAGTTAAAAAACTTTAGCTATTAATAGTTTTTCAGTTTTCCCGCTCTGGTACTGTATTTTGAATATTTCTAATTTTTAAATCCCAATCTATTTAGGACTATTTGCCATATATCACACCAAGAACGTAGTCTTTTCTGGAGGCTTCGGAAAGCCGATTTCACGTACAGAAAGACATCCTGCTCTTATTCGACTTTCGTATTCACAATGACCCGGAATATGTGCACTTTTTGGGGTCGCATATTAATATTGAGAAAATTGTCATTGGAAGGACAAACCCTTTACATTTTTTGTGAAGAGTGTACAAATTTTTCACTCAACTTGTGATTGAATATCAAAATTTTTATGGTTTCAAAGAGGGCAAATCTTTTGCAAAATCCTGCACCCCACCCCTGTTTTATTCCAAAATTTCAAAAGATGCCTCTTCAACAATTGTAATTTTCTCCACTTTACAATCGTGTTCTCATTCAATACATTTTTTCGTGTGGCTTTTCCACAATTATATTTCCATGGCATGAAGATGAATAAAAAGGAGATGCCTGCATTCATAATTTTGCGGGTTGGATGATGCGTGCATCGATGTCTTTCAAATATTTACATTCCCATTGTTGTTGTTGTATTGTGTATCGGTCATCATATTGAAAGTACAAAAAGAAATTAAAGTTTGAAGTGGACAATGAACTGTTTGTTGTAGTGCTTAGAGCTGTTGAGGTTGCGGTTAAGTTTCAATGGTCGAAAACAGTGGTTGCTTTCTGTATTTAAACATGCGATTTATATGCAACATCGCCCAACATGTGTTGAATTGTGTATGACGTTTCAATGCCAATATGAACAGTGCTTGGGCAATTATATTAGCACGCTGGTGAAATTATTTAAAAAGTTGTAGAAAACTATACAAAAATAATGCGCTAATGTTTAATACATATTTTTTTTTAAACATTTGCCATCATCATTTTAGAAATGTCCGCCTGTTGGTTCGCTACTTTTGTTTAAGTATGTTTTAAATTAATTGTGCATATTGTGCTTAATAATTTGGCCACATACTGCACCTGCGTTTGCATACTCATGGAGATATAAATTTATGTATATCAGCATTTACAGTCTGTTGTATGTGCAGCAACATACGAATGATTTTGAGGGAGTTTTAACTAGTCGGGGTCAGTTCGCTTTTGCGTTTATTTTCTTCGCAGTTGCTGTTGCTTTCCTTTACAACTCGAGTGGGTGCAATTTTGATATTGAGGCGGATTGTTAAATATTCATTGTGTGCACTTGTATACGATTTTGTAAGGGATTGTTTTAAATATGGTAGGGAAGGGAAGGGGAAGTGTGTTATGCATAAACAAATGACCAGCTGAACCAGTAAGTGGATTTAAATCGAGTATGAGAGTTCCTGAAGATGGTCAGAGACATTCACTATTCAGTTTCAGATGTATTGAAGTTTGGCTCGATTCGACCCAACAAAGAAATTTGAATTTTGGGTATTTTTCAGTTGCAGTAGAAGTTGAAGAAAATGAAAAATGCAGACTTTTTGGTTTTTAATGGTGGCGTGCACTGAGAACTTACTTCAATGGTTTTTATAGTACATAGCTGCTGTTGGATGCAGTAGTTAACGCGTTCCCCATGGCCTGCAACATAATGAGTTTGATCGTGTACTCAGCCAACTCAGGAATTAAAGAATTTGTAAGAAAGTTTTTATATAAAAAAAGAATTCAAGTGCACAAAATGCACTCGCGGTATTGAATGTGGGATAGGACAATTTCTTATTTATAAAAGAATTTTTAAAAATTTTAAAAAGACTTGGCAAATTTGAGGTTAGAAATCAAACGGGCTCACACTTTATATTTCTACCAATTCAGTTTTATTGATACGAACGCAAAGTGGAACTGTTGGAATTAATAATAGAATAAAATCTCGGGCAAGTGCTTAAGTCTACCTCGTCGGCAGACATCCGCTTGATTCATAAAATTTTTAACTACATTTTGCGACAACGCTTCGCTTTTCTAGTCAATGCAGCACTGAATATCATCTTCCAGGCCGTCATTTGTCAAGTAAACCTGGGCTTTCAACTGGTCCTGGAGAAAATTATCCAACGGCGCTAAATCTCAAGAAGGTCGTCCTATTTCCTTCGCCAAAACAAGAAATCACGCGACCGGGAAATTACTCATGCAGTAACTGAATATTTTGTGCGACTCAGTGGCCTTTGGCGCCGTTTTGCTGAAACCGAAGGTCGTTAATGTCAATATTATCCAATTTCTGGTCACAAAAAGACGGTTGTCAATGTTTATTACGCAGCGAATTTAAGGTGACGACTTTTCCTCGCCTATTTTCGAAAAAAAAAAATGCGGTGCAATCACGCTGCCTGGCCACAAACCGCACCGTATGCCTGAAAAAGTCGTCTGGCTTAAATTATTTTAAAATCATCATTATACTAAATGAATATCAAATGACAGCTATCTTCTTGACATGCCACCATATGACAGCCAATTTACTTCCTAACCTCAAATTTGCTCACCCTGTAACAGAACACACATTTACACAAATAAGGATATTGAAAAAGTGAACAAAATGCAAAAATATTACACTCTTGAGGAAAGAGCAAACAATTTTGCGGAAAAATAACTAAAGCGGCAACGCTGTTTATTTGTATGACGAACAATAAAATTAGATTTCGTGCGTTTGTGATGAAGTTCTTTAGAAATAAATTTTGTTTTATAAAAACATCGTTTTTAACGACAGAAAAATAATCTCAAACACATCTATTTTCAATTATGGGATTAAAAGAAAAAGCTGGCAACCCCACCGGCTTTGTTGTACCAAATTTTTCCGAACTTTCATTTTATCATGTCTTTCTGAATTAAAAATACTTTGCGAACAATTAGCCTATAAAAAATAGATTGAATTTTTGAACTCCCCATAAAATAATTAATTAATTAATTAATACCTTCAGACGTCTGTCATCGGCTTCCAACTTTTGTTTTTTTTTATTTACGATGTTTACGACTGCTTCTTTATGCGGCTCTTCGTCGTGTCATAAAGTTTTCATTTCGTTATTGTTGTAATTGTCGCCGTTGTGTCTCCTGCATTTCCACAATTCATTTTTGCATTCAGTCGTGCAGTGTTTTGGTCAGTTCCTGTTGTTGTCATTGTTGTTATTATATTGCCTTTTGTTGTTGTAATCATCCACCTCATTACGATTTGTTTGCCAATCATTTTCAATTATTGACAATCAAATGTTGCACTGAATTTGAGCATACGCAGACCACCCCTCCCCCCGCCCCCCTTTCCCACGTTGCATAAGAGGTGAAGTATGATTTTCTTTTCATTGTGCATTTGCGTTGCGTATTTCATTTTGAATAATTGTTAAAGAGAAATTGTGCAACCGCTCTGTACGTTTTAATATTAAATAAATAAATTGTCGGTTGCTCGTTTTGCTGTTGCATGTGTGCGATATCCTTTTCTTCAGCTTCTTGCAGTTGATTGCTTGTGCGTGTGTGTGTGTGCGCATTTGGTGTATTGTTGCAATTTGCGTTTGCGTTTGTGTTTGTGTTTGTGTCTGCATGTAGTTTGTTTAAATAGCAATTATATGCCGCATTGCAACTTGATTGCGCTTGAAATTAAAGTTTTATTGCGTGAGTTGTTGGTATTTGCACTTTCATGCCTCAATATATCTTTCCAATTTTCATTTCCTTCTTCTCCTCTTTTTTTATACTATTGTCGTTTGCTTCTTTGCGTTGCTGTTTCATTTCTGTAGCACTTGGCAGTGGCTGGCTTTAATAGTTTTATTTATTATTACGAGGGTGGTGCAGGAATTATAGCAATCAGTTGTTAAAGAGAAGATACATGGAAATAGTCATCTACTTTTATGAAAAATTGCGAGCTGCGCGACAGTGGGCTCAAAGCCGGTGGTTTCACGAGTAAAAATTAAAAAAAAGGTTTCATTTTACATCATTTAGGCAAAAATTCATGTCATTTTGCTTTACCGTGAGTTAAAACTTAAAAAATATGCAAAAAAATTCTTAATTGAAAACTATTTTCGTTTAGTAATAAAAAAGCGTGAAATCTAAACCTGCAGACATGAAATTTATTTAAAACAATGTTGAGGTGTTTATTTAAATGTTTTGCTTAAAGTTAAAGTAAAATTTTGTTTTGATTTTTCATTTTTAAGTTAGAAATTTAATTCCCAGATTTTATTGCAAACTGTACGTTGCCCCATGAGTTTTCGACGGCAAATTTAGGCATCATCAGTATTGTAGTTTTGCAGATATAGGAAAATAAATTAATTATTTATATAGCGATTGTCTCGAAAGATACAAATTGATGCGTTAGTCAAACGAACCGTAAAATATCTTTTTCAACTGAATGATGCTACTCTACTCATGCGATGCATTCGTGCCAGAACTATGAAAAAAGGGGAGGGGGGCAGTGTTGAGAGCACACATGAGCAGCTTCAATTCCGTTTTGTGATAAAATAAATTTATTTAAAAAAAACTAAACGATACGCTTTTTAAGAAAAGCGAAATAAAAACTAAAAAAAAAAAATTGTTAAACAATAGTGAAGCAAAATGCAAGTATTTTTTTGCAACGCGAAAAAGGCGTCCGGCCCTCGAATACTAGGGCAGGAAAAGCCCACCTTTTTCACAATAGCACTTGTATTTTATTTCCTTATTGCTTTGAGATTGTTTGAAAATTTATTAGTTTTTATTATTTTAGCTCGATTTTCTAAAAAAAACTTTTTTTAAATTATTTTCTTTTCAATTATATTTCTTTTATATTACAGTTTAATGAGCTTCGAAAGCGTGTAAAAATACTTACACGTTATGACAAGATAAGAACATGAAGCGCATCAGTAGCATTGTACGATTATAAAGTGACGTATCAGTAACATGATAAATAATATTAACTATACGCAGGGAATCACAATAGATCTATAAAAACAAATTAACATAAAAGTGAAGCTGATAAAAAGCGTTTAAAAAAGGGGATTCATTTGATGGCTTTAAGCCTAAAATTATTTCCTGTTAAAAAAAACAAAATTTCAAATCCCTAAAATCTCTCTTAGCACATCATTTAGAAACTTTGCATCGACCCTCGTACACTCATGTACGTTTCGTAAATACAAAAATCTAATACACTTATAATGTGAATGCATGAGTGTGTGCCTGCATGTGTGCTGTTTATGTGCGAGTACATAAACGTTTCTCCACAAAAATATATGAAGAGAATTTTCTTTTCTTTCGGATTATTGATTTTAAATTTAATAAATTATTTTGAAGTTTTCGTTATGAAACCCCGGATGTGTGATTGTTTTTTAGAACTTCAGCTCGAATTTAATTTTTTTATTTTCGCTCTATTAAGAGTTTCATTTGATGTTTTGACTTAAACAAAAAAACTAATTCAATAAAAATGTTTTATTTCTTTTTATCATTTCAGGTGAGATGGCTTTTCTGATTTAATTTTGAAAGTTACTTCGGTGAGTTTATAAAATGTTTGTCGTGCTTTAGATGATTCAATCAATCAAATATTTAACTTCATCGGATATTATGACAACTTTTGAGATATTGTAGTGCTTGTTGGATGATTTGATGGCTTCAGATGCCAGAAACAGTTCGCAAGTTGATATGAATTTAATTTATTTATATGCAATATATTTTGGGATGAGCCGGCATATATGCTGTTCTCGCTTTTAGGGCAAATCCCCTGCAGTGCTGCAAACATGTGAAAGTTGTCAGTCATGTGTCAGTATATAAGTCAGGGTCCGTAAATAAGAGTTATACAACAACTTCAAACTTAAAAAGTTTTCATATTAGAATCGTTATTTTTCAATAGAGTATTCAACTACATTTTGGAGTATTATTTTTTAAAGCAAAAATAAAAGTTCAAATGAAACTGTTGAAAAGTGAATTTCATTTTGCCTTTTTAAAATGAAATTCTTTTAAGAAGTTTTATTTTTGCGTCTTAAAAAATATCTTAAAAAGATTTTATTTCTCTAAAAACAGAAAAATTTTTTAAATTCTTTAATATTAATATCGTGCAGGTTCTTTTTTCCCAAAATTTTACAAAAAATTCAAAGTGATCAATTAAAATTAAAGAGTTTAAACTACAATTCCCAAAAATAAATACTCATTTGAAGAATAAAAAAACTTACGACAAAAAGAGTTTTATTTTTTCCTCCAAAGTCATACTCCTTTTTTTCTTTTCTTTAAAATAACTAATAATTTTTATTTCAATGACGATTTTTGCAGTTGCGGTGGCTCGCAATTTATATAAAAATAGTTTTGTTTTCTAATAAAAAAATAATTATAATAAAACTTCTTAAATGAGTTTGAAGTAAAGAGTAAAAGAGTTTTATTTTGTGACGCCAAATTGAAGTCTTTTTAAGAGTTTCATCGGACCTCTTATTTTTACACAAAAATAACTGTTTTTAAAGTCGAAAAACAGCCGATACAACAGAATTATTTTCATATCACTTATAACTGTTACGATCCCTGATATAAATATTATGACAAAACAATTGAGAATTATTAAAATAACGACTGGATGTCGCAAGTGCTGTTTTGTAAGATTCTTATAGATTCTTTAAGGTTCTTGATATTATTAAAGTTGAGAAGAGGCCAAAACGTCCTCGCTATGGTGCATCCATTTCGAGTAATTTTTTTCAGATTATTTTTTCTAAGTTTAAGGCCTGTCGCTTGATTAGATTTTAAGCAAAAACAAACTCTGAAACCGTTTTCCCATAATCAGTCGACAGAACGATATCGAGTGACATCGTGAGCGAGGTATTTATTTTCAATTTTAATCTGCTGCAAAATCTTCAGTGTTTGTTTCTGGTACAAAAACAATTTCTATTTCATCTCAAAGAATTTTGAAGAGACTCGTTAAAATTATTTAACATTTTTTAGAGAAATTATGACACGACTTTTAGGTTACCCTCCCACCATCTCGACAATTACAAAGTGTTTAAATAATTAGATTCTATCGCTCGCTAAATACTGAATTTCTCTTGCCATCCAACAAATAAAAACACACTAAATTAGAAATGAAAACTGTTTGTGTATCTGAACTGCACACTTCTCGAGACAAGTTGTATTGCCTGCCTGCCTGCCTGCTCCCACTCCAACCGCCCCAGCGACCGAGATGGAAACACAATTTTTCCATTTCTCAATGCTGTTTGTTGCCTTAGCAAATTAGAAATCTGTAGCTTGGCTACGACAGTATGTAGCATGTTGTTGTTGTTGCTGCTGTTGTTTTGGCATGGATGTGTCGTATTTCCATCACTTATTATTTAATCTGATCTCGAAATAATTATAGGGCTTGAATTGGTATGTTTTCGGTTGGGTGTTGTAACTGAAGTTGATTCTGCTTTCGTTGCACATAAACGTATCGAGCATCTATAATTTACGATAAATGAAATGAAAACAAAGAAAGAAAAGAAAGAAGGGAAATCTTAGTAAATAGAAAGAAAAAAAAAAAAAGAAAATAAAACGCAAACTTTTATTAGCTTCATTAGTTTAATACGATTCAGTAAGACGTTAGTTGGTTCATTTTTACAATCAAACTCATTACTGGTACTTGCCACATGCCACACATTCAGCCGCATACACACACATGCCATTTAGTTGGAAAATGGTTTTTGTTTTGATTTGGTTTCTTCTATATATATTTTTTCTCTCGTTCCATTGTGTTTTCCTCAACTCCTGCTTTTTATATTGAAGTGCAACTACACGAATGCTTACACACCCCAGCATGTTCCCGGTTGTGGCATGAAAAGTGCACAGTGGGGATAATTTCCAAAATTATGAAAGGAAGTTTTGTGCCTTTTAAAACACAGTTTGGAGTTGGTTTGTTTGGAGTTCTATCAAACTTATACTTCCTGTGAAGTGGATTAGGACCATAATATATCCCGAAATCTAAAAAAAAGAAAAAAAATTGAGAACAAGATAGAAATTAAATTTTATGACTAATTTTTAATAGGGCTTAATCCATTCGAATTCAATAGGTTAATTGTTCGAAGTATTTTTATTTCAGAGAAACATCATAAATATTTCAAAGTGTAAGCGAAAGTCAACTTCAAAGTTTGGCATAAAAAAGTTGAGGGAAAAATTCAGAAAATAGGTCATACCAGAAAATAATCGAATGGCAACTGCGACTTAACAAAGGACTGTTACCGTCGCTTTGATATAATTCTCGTAAGGCGTTTTCTAATAGAATTTGTACAAAAAGAATATATTATCGCATTCGAATCTGCCGCTTCGTAAATAAAAATAAACAAAACTGGACTTAAGCACTAGTGGTAAAAGTGTTGCGGCTTTCGAAAACAGCTGTTCCACTCTGCTGTATTAATTGAATATCTAAAACTGATAATTACACAATTTCATAGAATGCCTGGGCTAACACGCAAATAAAATCTAGAACCCGTGTAAGAAAAAAATCAAAGCCAGTTATTGGACATCTGCACAAATATCAGGGCGAACTATAAAATTGAAGTTAGAAAACGCTTTGTCACAATATTTGCAATCCAGCCCACTGTGCAGTGCTGCAAAACAAATTAGATGGAACTCATAAGGAGAACGAACTTATTTTTGTTGTTGTCTATTTAAGTTCTTTTTCATTTATTACATGCATGTGCGTGTGTGAGTATGTGTGTGTGCGTGTGTATTTTTATATCCTACAATTCGTATGAATTGTTGTTTTTCTTTGTCGTCGCCGACAACGTCGTCTCTTGCAATTACGTACTTGAGAGTTCAAGTGCGGTTTCAATTTCATTAGTTTATTGCTGGAAAACACTAACGAAAACTAAAACTGAACAGTTCAATATACAGAATAGCAACAACAACAACTAATATTATTGTGCGAAAGGAAGTAGAAGATAAAAAAATCTATATATTTTTCTAATTGAAGTCGATGGCATGGAGAATTACAACGAAAGAAAAAAAAAACAAGTTGTTTAGTTTTATTGGCAGCTATTATTGTTGTGGTTTCAAATGTTTTGCTCGATAATATTTTATGTAAAAAATTTACGGCCTTTCCATGTTGATGGGAAATTTCGATCGTACAATTTTCCAAAAGAAAATTAAAAAGTAGTTTTAACTTGGCCCGAGAAAAGTTATACGCGCTCAGTAAATATTAGCGTTTGCAAGGGACAGCTTTTCGATCAATTTTTAATATAAAATAATTTTTATAACATTAAAACATATTGTCAACTTTTATTTTCACTTCACTTCATATCAGTGCATTCGTGAAATTTCTCTCCCACGAACTAAAATCATCTGTGAGCTTAAATATTTATTCGCTGCAAATGCATTTTGAATTTCAGCTCAAAATATTTGTATGACGTGTAAATAAGAAATATTTTACACCACAATTATCTTACATGACACAAAAACAACGTTTACCAGCAGCACCTTTGATCCCGCCACACGCTACTCCCCACCGCACAGAACAACAACTTTATTTTTCTTTTGATTCAACACCGCAAAATATTCCGGGTCGTACACTCGCACTCCTGAATGAATATGTTTCATTTGATGTAATTGTTTAAACAACAACAAATATGGGTTTGTTGTTGTTGTTGTTGCTTTTGTACATGCTGACATGTTTTCTGGTTGTTTGTTGGTGTTGTTATCTTCTGCTACTACAATTCTTGTGAAGAGGGTGTGTGCAAGTGAGTTTGTCATTGGCCATGTTTATGGTGTTCCCAAGTGCTGCGACACATATTTCAATCGTAAATGGTTAGTGTTTTATAGAAGTGCGACTTGACGGTTTCTGTTTTCCATTTAGAGCTTTCAATGGTTATCGTTTTTCGGCCATAATTCCTAATTTTCGAATCTGTAGCTTCAGACATTCTTCCAGTTTACAGATTAAACTCGACTTAATTGTATTAAAGAATAGATTTCGGGCTGAATCGTAAAATAATTATTTTAAAATTAAATTCAAAACCGATTTAGATCCATGAACAAGTTTTACTAATGTGGTCCTAATATATGCTTCTTCTTATTTAACATATTGGCTAAAATTGATTTACGCCAGAAGTGAAGAAAACCGAGAGAAACAATTTAAAATGTAGAAACCATTAGCCACATGTTCATCAAGAAAAAAAATGTACTTGAAATCTATTAAAAAAGTACTGGAAAATTTGTAATGAAATAAAGGGTTTACCAATAAGGACTTGACAACTTTTCTTAAATCACTTGTAGCATATGCTGCGTGGCTTGTGTGACTCGTAACTGAAGTTCTTTATTAAACAATTTTAATTGATATTTTCGAAGCAAATTTACTCAACTCGAAATCGTTGTTCTGGTGGTCAATTCGTCAGGACTTGCACAATGTTACCAACCAGAAGTGGCAACACAGTTGCATGTGATCAGCTGTCAAACTATAGTTAAGGATAACGACAGTTCTCAAGCATCTAAAAGAAAAATAAAGGATATAAAAACCCCATTTTAAAAAATAAATTTAATACCTCTTTCTAGTCTCCTCTTCTTTCAAAAATATAAAATAAAAATGTCTTGAAATATTAACTGCAGATGATATACGATTCGTCATAGCTGAATATGACTGTCTTATTTATTTCTTGTCATAATTATTTATTGCTCTTGTGGTTTGTCGTGTGTTTATGGTTTTTTCTTTGCGAAGGTTTTACCAACAATTATTTTGTTTGACAGTTTACGTGCGTTTCTGGTCTCATTCTCACTCGCTCTCTTCCTGTTTCATCCAGCGTTTTTTTTTTGCTGTTGTAACTTTAGCTGTTGTGATTATCTTGGGTTTTACTAACACCGCCGCTGCTGCTACTGCTGCTGCTGCTGCTGCTTCGTCTTCTGCTGTTGCTGCTGTTAGCTACACACATTCTTACATGCAGCACTCACTTCGACATTTAACCATAAAAATTTTATTGTTAAATTACAAGTTCGTGACCGATTTTTATTTGTTTATATTTTATAAATATTTTTGTGGTTTTTTATATTGTTTTGCTACTTCAAGCTGCCGGTTTCCAATAAACACCTCAAAGATGTGCTGCTTAACAATCAAATGAAATATATTTTGTACGCGACTTTTATTTTAATTAATTTATAAATGCTTACAACAAATACAACAAAAGATTCTATGGACTTTTTTTCTGGTACGAATGGTGTTGTGATCGGAGGTGTGTTCCTCAGCCAGAATGCACTTTTTTCAAAACCTAAATGAAATATTATCTTTAAGTATGAAACGACGTGGGATTTCTTACAAAATTTTCTACTCGAATCAGCACCCAGTAGGTGCTTCGGGAAACTTTATTTTTGAAGCCGAAAACTGGATAACCCGCAATATGAGGCCTCTGTTTTATGTCCCTGGAATAGTTTATTCGGAGTGCAATAAACTGTTTATATTTAAATGTTTTTGTTGTTGTAAATCATTTTAAAGATGCCACCAGGTGTAGAGATATCCGGTTATATATCGGGGGCTTTTATCTACATGACAACTATCGATATCGACAGCTCTTGTTTGAGAGCAGAAATCATCAGGTTTTATTAACATTTCTTTTCAGTAACTTTTGTCAAGTCATCTTGAATCATTTCTGGTTAAACGATCACGTCTCTAAACAAAATTGCTGTTTTTGGAGCGAAGACAATTCTCAAAGACGTTAAAGAATCATGTCTATGACCGTTCCGGCGATGTTGCTGAAACGTATTTTACCAATTACTGTGACTGACTGTACAGGACTTTTACACCTTCACAAAGGAAGTGGAAAACCACGGAAAATTTTTTAGTACTCAGGAGTGAAAGTTAACTAGTGCACGTAGGATGGAAAACTCTCGAGAGACAGTAAACTATCAGTGGTCTGGCTGCCCCTAAAAAATTTGTGACAACGAGGAGGCTTCAGCTCACTGATTCCCAGCTGCTTTGGGACAGATTTAATGAAAAGAATTTCACTAGACTTTGTAGGGTCACCAGTCTAAACTGAATCCCTCCAAACATGACTGCTGTAAGTGGGAGCTGCCTGTTAATCAATCAAGTTTCCTTAACTAAAACTCTTTAAATTAAATAAACAAATTTAAAGTGTTTTTAATCTCTACTTTGATACCAGAAATTAAATTATCCAATTAAAATATTAAATAATTAATTACAAACACAATTAACGCACTACTTTTCTCTAATTCCAAAAAGTACGAGTATAAAAAATGTAAATGCTGCTCGACTCCGTACGTTCCAGCATGAGAATGTTAACTGCTTGTCTGCCGCTCCGTTTCTATAGCGCAGTTTTTTTTTTTCTTTCAGACAAATTTGAATTATAATGAAACTGCTTTAATTTCAAATACATAAAAGTAACCACAAATTTTATTACGTACAAATGAAAAAGATTTCATATTCTACAACAATGAAAATTACTGCGTGTTAAGCTTTAAAGCATCGTTGTGAACGTTTTGCTTCTTGAGAAATTGTTAACAACTTTGGGAGGGCCATATAATTCACCAACATTGTCTTCAGCCGTTGTTATCACATAGAAACGTTTTTAATAGCAGATCGTAAAAGAAATGAAGACTTGAAATTTGTTTGATATTCTACGAAATTTTAATTATTTTCAAGTCTATTTGATGTTCATGCAATTGAAATTGAGGCAACAAAATTGTGTAAAGAAATTATGTCAAATGTTTTTTTCTTCTTTTTGGCTTAAAGAAAAAAGGTCAGTCTAAAACACTTCTAAGAATTTCTAAGAAATCTTGCACTTAAATATTGTCGTTCACTAATAAAAAGTTTGCATTCTTTTATTTTATTTATTTATTAATTTTATTGCTTAAGGAATTGGTTGCTTTCTTTACATATTTTCTTTTAAAAGTTTTGCTCAATTGACTACAAAGCAGGATCCGAAGGACCAGCATTCAATTTGATAATATATATATATATATATATATATATATATTTCAGAAGGGTTATTAAGCGTTTCAAAACGAAAGCAAAACTGTTGAAAATTTCATGTTCTTAAAAGCTTCTTTTGTGGACTTGGATCACACAATCAATAAGCCCGCAGGACCTTTTTTACAAGATCAAAGTATGTACTGCTGAAAACTGCCGAACAACAAATTCATAAAAAGAAGTCGTTAGAAAATTGGTAAAAAAGATTTCAAAGCATTTCCCTAATGCCAGTTGTTAATTCATAATGTTTTAGCCACTTTTAAGATAAACTTCAAATAACTTCAGTTGGAAAGTCTTTGTTTTCCTTGTTAAATAATCAACGCATTTCTTATTGATCAATAAAACAATTTAATATTCACCCCCGGGCTGGCAGACCACTTACAGAAATAAAGACTTTTCTAATTCACTATAAAGACTGAGAGCTACGACGTCATTCTTGTCATTAAAGTAACGAATTTAATAACAGAATTATTTTATTGTTACCATTAAGTTATCACGCTGTCCACCTTCACCCCAACTTTTTATATCTCTGCTAAATATCTTTCCCAACAGCCGTTAGTTACTTTAATAGTAACTTTAATAGTAGAAAACTTTACTGCTCGCAATAAACGATGGTATTAGTACAACAACAACTAATTCACTCACTCACTCGCACTTGATTGCGCATGCAAACACATACTTGGCCATTTCTATTATAGACAGGCTCTTTGTCATTTATGAGTTATTTGTAGTGGCCGCTGGTAGATTAAACAGGATAAGGAATGGGTAGAAACTAGGGGCCTTATAGGAGGCCTTTTAGTAGACGTGAACTCGACCAGTGGACTCATCAAATTAAGTTTTTCTACCAATTATGATTTAGTTAGACGTTCCATAACAGCTGTTTAAGATTACGGCAGGTTCTTTTGTTCTGAATATGATGTGATACGTCACCCATAACTGAATAGGCCTCCATCCAGCTCAGCCATTTTAACATTTTGTACAAAAAGTTTATAATAAAAACGATTTAGTATAAATGGGCTTAGGCCTTCGCCTAAAGAGAACTAATAAGCGAGTTCGTTTCTCCTTTGATGTTGCTCAGAAGGTTGTTTCGATCAGCTGATCTGTACTGAATCTTTCGTACAGCTGTTTGGGGCACACGCTTTATTTTTTCCGCTTGGAAATTTTGACGATATTATTATTATTTATTTTATTATATATTCTTGCCATAAATGATGTTATTATTAATTGCCAAGTTTTAAAAAAAGTCAAGTAAATCGGGGCAATATTCACCCAGCAATTATTCTTCCGTCCTCCAGGTGTCATTTGCAAAAAATAGCTGTTTCTCTATGGCTTTCAGTCTGTAAAATTTTGTAGGCTGAAAGTTGTTGTTCCATAGTAAAACTGCCTGTTCGCCGATATCACAAGCAACTATCGTTCGATCGAATAGACAACATTGAAAGCAAAGATAATTTTTAAAATCTATTTATGTTTAATGCATCATTTTTTCGAAAAGGCAGTAAATAATAATTGAGTTTCAAATGCTAAAATATTTTAATATTCAGATATTTTTCAGGCCCCTAAAAGGCCCGATTTGTGATTGTTACCGCTCCAAATTGTTGCAAGACTCTGTGTATGCATGCCTTCTGCAAAATCGCTTAAGTGTGAGTGAATGAGTGTGGAATGTATTAAATAATAATTATGTTAATTACACGTTGTTCATTTGTTTGATTATTTCTCTGTCCGTGTGTCTGTCTGTCTGCTTGCGTTCATTCTTGTTTATCTTCTGCTGCAGATCTTAGGATTTCGATAGTCGTGCTTCATTCGTAACTTTGTTGCAGTTGATAAAACTTAACTGAACTCTCAAGTAAATTGAACAAAAACTTAATTAATTCTACGTAACTGTAAATTGACAATTATTAGCTTTTGTTTCTTCTTCTTTACTTTCGACATCCTGTTATAAGAGCTTTCTTTTGGTGTTTATTTAACTTTATTAATTGATAAAAGAAAATGCTGAAAACAGTTGTTAAATTGATTGAGGGAAGATTTAATTCAGTTAATGGAATAGCAGAAAGGGGGAGGGCTCATGTCATGCATGCTGGGAGGCATGCGATTTTATTGCGTTATCAGTTTTAACTTTATTCTCAATCCAGTTGTTATGAGGTAATTTTTATAGGGAAGTAATTTTGCACATGTTGTAGCTCTACAAGGCTGGATTTTTCAGAGATCTCAGTTAAACTGGGTTTAACTAACCTGTGAGTAGATTTTTGGCGCCATTATTAAGTTTTTTTATAAAAATTTTAGGGAACAGTTTAGTTTTTCTTAACCAAAGAAATAAATAAAATTGTACTAGAAAAATCTGAGTTTCAGACTCAGTTAAACTGACTTGAAATTTGATCTACATTTCAAAAACGGCGGCTAAGTAATGCAAAAAGTTTGAAGGGCGGCCTGTAGAAAATTTTATCAAAATGTAATTGTATAAAAATGTCATACAAAATTAAAGTTACTAGAAATAACCAAACAAATATTTCTGGATTATAAAATTGTTTGCTGTTGTTTTTTTTTCACGATATTATTTTACCAATTTACTTAAAATATCAGTTATTGTTCCTCCTGCCCCTGGGAATACATCACAGCAAAATAACTTCTCTTTGGAAGCCGCAAATAAATCAAACTAACTTTTGATGCCTCCGACTGGAATGATGCATAGTCCTGTCAAGTGGCTCTTTAGACAGATGTCAAACTTTTTCCATAAATGACTTCTTTCTCGTTGGCAATATGTCACAATTGAAGTATATTGTGTGTATGTTTTATCGAAGTTCTAGGATTAATTATTGAACGAAGAATTTTTATTTAGGCTCAAGTACAATTTGTATTAAATTGAGGTTTTTTTATTAAGACTGGAATATTTAGAATATTTATAATTATCCTGACTATCAGAACGGATCAGTATTGTGTTCGAGACCGCTACCCCATCGCTTTGTTAATTTTTTTCTTATTAGGGGAGTACTTCTCATTAAGAATATCAATTATTTAACTAACGATGTAACCAAAACCAAAAAAGAGTAATTCTTGTAAAGGTTGTTTTTTATAAAGTGATACAAGTTCAAATGATAATAAAACATAGTAATATATTTTTGATATCAGTCAAACGGTCTTTATTGGATAGAAAATTTTATGACATTAATGTTTAAATATGATTACGGCCATAAGGCCGCCACAGCTGGAACACCGATTTTCACAAACAGTAACATTCTGACCATCATCGCCAATGACTCCGCCAGCCCATAAAGCGCACCAAACAGTAATTTTCTGTGGTGTTTCGACAAAAGCTTGTGGATTCTCCTCACTCCAAATACGACAATTCTGTTTATTTACGTACTTATTCAACCAAAAATGGGCTTCATCGGAAAAAAAATTTTGAATGGGCGAAGTGCACGATAAATTTGATGAACAGAGCCATTATTTTGATTAAAACTTTCCACAATTTGCACGCGTTGCTCTAGTGTACGTCGATGCATAATGAAATTTAAAAGCAAACTAAACAAAAAGCAACTGTCAGCTGTTTAATGGGTAGTCAAATAAAGCAGTGATGCCAATTCAAAGTTTTATCACTCTATAATAAACATCCTATATTAAGTTTAAATCTTAGCAATAAGCATGTGATTTAGCGTTCACACTGTATTCGTAATATCATGTTTTAATGCTCACATTTTCCAGTAAATTAATTCACTAAAAAATTAACTTCTCATAGAAATAGATGCATTTGTTTTTCCCTTTTCTTCTCTTTTGGTATAACACTTAATTCACAAACTGTAGTGCAGCTGTTGTTGTTTGTATCCAGAAATAAGAAATTATCCGCTGCACTCTAAAATAAAAATCATGTTTTATTTTGCAAGTGATTATTTTAAAACTATTAAAATACTTTGACAAATTGAAGAAATGCTTGGAAATCCCATAATTTTATATAAAAATCCTGCAAACTCTGCAAGAAAATATGCGGATGTGGTGGATTTGGCTGTATTTTTTTTAAGATAATCAAATGTTTCCAATATAAAACTTGGCAGCACTCAACTTAACCTAGATAAGAAAAGGTGGCGTTTTACAAAACCTTTTGCAAAGTGATTTTAAGTTGGTTTTGACAAAATCCTTTTGCATGGTAAAACTAGGTTTTAACAGTTGGCTTTAACGTTAAATCAGAGTGTATTAAAACTAGGTCAGTGTAAAAACGCTATAAGTCTTGTTACGTTAGGGATTCAATAAATAAATACATTTTTATTTATGCCAGAAGATATTTATTCATAAATTTTTCTGTTGTCGGCTTCAAAACAGTCGCCCTCAGTTACAATACACTTGGGCCAGCGTCTCATATGCGTTTTATTTATCGTCGTCAAATGCCGTTCTTTCTTGGGTCTCTGCAGGATCGACAGCAGGAAAAAGTCCCAGTCACAACGTGCTGCAGCTTATCCTTTTGGAAAAAATGTAGCTGCTGCAGACATCGTTCCCAAAATTTCTGGAATATTCTCAGGGCATAAGCCAACCGATATGCTGCCATCCTGACTAACTTCTCTAATGAAAATTCGATGTGTTTCTCCTTGACAATTTTCTTCACTTCATCAACATTTTCATTATATTCCAGCTTTTCATGCATTTTCGATATCACCTTTTCTATTAAACTAAAACCGATTTCCGCTTTTATCTGAATGATTTTTTTTATTAAAAATAATTGAATTCTTTTTTATGTTGCTATTTGTCGTCTAGCTTTTTTGAGCCACTTCCGCAGATATTTCTATTCACATATTTAAATGGGTTTATCATCACATGAAACTTTTATAGATTTAAATGAAAATGTATGCGAACGAGAATAGAAAAAAAATGTCTAACAATATTTTGTTGATATCTTTTTTTTCCTCTTTTTAATGTTTAGTTTTGCAATTTTTCGTGCCACTAAAATATGTTGCATGTCCTTATAGCCGACATTATAATGATTCCACACACACACTCGTACATACTTTTTCATGTAGAATGTGGAAGCATGTTTTATATTTTATTTTTATTTTGGCGGCTGCTATAATAAATATTTCTGGTGAAGGATATTGAATTGAAATCAAGTCTCGATATAAACAGATATTTTTGTATGGAAAAAAGGATGTTTCTCTTTTTAAATACCAGCTGAGTTTGTATTTCAATGTACGGGTATTTATTTGTAGTGCATGGAATAGTGGATGTTGTCGTCATGTTCAACGTTTTAATACGATTTGCTGGAAAATTTCAATATCAATATGTTTGGCTACTTGTTTGCTAGAGGAGTCTGTATGTGTGACTAGTCTGTGCGTTTGCCTTCATCCTTGTGTACTCATGGAATGTATAAATAACAAACTTGCTGTCATTACTTCTGTGTGGGTAAGTATGTGTGTTTGCTTGTGTGTGTGTACATTGATTACATACAAATGTTATTCATACATTAACAAAAATATTTAGCTTCCATCAATATGCTCTGGCAAGTGTTGTGATGAGTTTTGATATGATTTGATTATTCCATGTCTATCGATTTAAGAAACTTTTGTAAGTAGTGAATTAAGTATTTATATAGGAAATATGCAAGCGTGTGTGTGGCTGTGAGCCTTTGTATTCTTAAAAGTTATTTATGTTATCTCTCTTATTAGTTACGCATCTCATTAATAGATATTTGATATGTCCTTCTAAGGACGATGTCTAAATTAGAGAAACAATAACTTAATGAAATAGTTGACATGCTTCAAAGGGATGCTGGTGCTGATTAAGTCGAAGACATATAAAATTATTATTAATTTCAATACGGCCAAGTGCTGTGGAATCTCTCGCTCCATTGTCCCTAAATAATTTTTATGAAAATAATTAAGCAGTCGAGCATTAATTGTGGTAGAGATGCTTTACTGCAGCTTAATTGAAATTAAGGCTCTAATTTTGTAAATCAGTTTGCATCAATGAAATTTAAAGAGTTTAAAAACTTGTTTTTGTTTTGTACAAAATTTATTCATCCAAAATAAAAGACGAAAATTCGTGCTTGAATTGTCTTTCAAAAGTTTTACAATTGTATGAAGAGTATAAAAGAGGGCAAAAAGAGTAGGTCCAGCACTCAGGGAATGACCCCTGTATATAGAGTGGAAAAATAGAGAATTTTTTGTAACCAGTTTCAATTCTCATAACGCCGCCGCTCTTTCGTGCGTGACAGCCAATCGTTGTTGCCAATATCCAGTGACCAGTGAGATGCCTGCCTCATAGAAAAAGGCCTACAACAACCATTCAATAATGCAGTTCAATATCCTATTCATGACTGACTACGCTTGGTATTGTTAGTGTCAGCTACTTCAGTACATTCAGGTGGACATTTTAATTTCTCTAACGCAAAGTGATGTACAAAATTATATTAATTTTAAAGAATAATCGGTCAAATGCTCGCTGTGACTTCATTGGCCCATGTTGTCAATGGCTCTGAGGTTAATTATCATTGCTCTATCGAATTAACTCATCCTTTAGCTCTCCGAGTTGTATTTGGCTGTACTTTAACCCTTTTCTTTTAATTATCTTTCAAGAAAAGAAGGTCAACAACGTTGTCAAATCACATGATCTTGCCGGCCAATCAATATCTCCATGACAAGAGATAATACGGACATTCAATTTCTCGTGCATAAAAGCCGCTATTTCGATGCGTGTGTGGCAAGTGACGCCATTGTCCATGGAACCGTATATCGTCGTGTTCCATATCCTGAAGTCCTTATCCAAAATTCATGTCAGTAGTTTTTCTGAGTTGTTCGATTCTTGGGCATGGCGACGTCTCGCGATAATGCAGAGATAATGTTTTCACATTTCCTACAAACACATTTTGTAAAAATTCGCGCACAATTCTCGTAAATGCGGACATATTTGGACTGTTATATTGACCAAAAACATTACGAAGTGCCCGATATGCCCTTTGATTTGAACGCTTCAACAATTTCAACCTGTTGCTTAATTGTGTACCTTTCCCTGGTAGAATTTGTCAAACACTGAAGCAAAATTAAGTTGTGACTCACGAACAACATCGTGCCTTATGGTTGGACAGCTCTTTATATTAGTCTTTTATTAATATCAGGTTGATATCATTTAAATAACTAATTACTTCCTGCTAAATGTATAGATCGAAGCTATTCTTCGGCTTCTTTATAAAGGAGCCAAATGACCGAAATATATTTCCTTCCATAAACATCAAAGTATGCACTCGTCCCTAATAATTTATGCCTTCTCTCCTTTGGCATTGCAAAAAGCCTCGAACAACTTGCATTGTGTGAATGCCAATGGAAGGAAGTTCAAATAATAAATAAGAATCGGACACAGCAAATTGGGAAAATGTATGTGTCATTGACAATGAAACAACGAAAATTAAATCTCTTGTTCGAATCGAATGGAAGCCGATTCAATGGAAATTCATTTTGTTTGCTTTTTCCTTAAGTTCATTTAGAGAAAAGCCAAAATAAGGACTTTGCCAGCTTAAACTAGGCGCCAAGCTTATTTTATTTAATTCCAAAAATAAATTATTGCATTCGGATTTAGAATGATTCATACAAAATGCTATTTCGTATGATTTTCCTTCTTCTGAGTGGGTGTTGATGGCTTCACATTCAATTCGTCTGCTTGCCAGTCGTCTGAAAATACTATAATTCCCATAGATCATACTTTAATAACGACTTCACTAAGCATGTAAGTAATGACAATTCTATGTTAATGTATCCTTTTGCAGAAAAGAAAAATCTAAAAGATTTTATTAACAGAAAACTATGAAATAAATTCAACAACAATGAAACGCGGGAACAGAAAAAAAGAAAATAAAAATAAGAAGCAAAAACCAAAAGTCATGCAACTGAACATCATCATCATCATCATCCAGTAGTTTCAGGAAAGTTTATTTAAATGACAAAGATTTTTTATACAAAAGGAAGGCAGACACACACACACACTTATGTAGGCCAATGAAATACAAGAGTGTAGAAATCCTTAAATGAAATCTGAAGTCTCATAAGCAGTCTATCTGTCGGTTTGCCTCCTCAGGAATCTTTTTGGTTTTATTTCCTCGGATTTTTGGTAATAGTTTTTGAATGAACAGCAAACAAAACGTTAATATATATATTTTCCTTAACTTATTTTTTAGTTAACATGAGAACTGGCAAAACCGTATTTATTTTCTTCGTTTTAAATGTGTCTGTGTGTGTGTCTTGTGGTTTATACCAGTCACTGTTTAAATGTACGTATTATTTATTCATCTTTTTTTTTCATTATTAACGTCATTAGTTACGCTTTAATATGAAATATGTTTTATTGAATATTTTTTGCTTTAACCAGTCCGTTAGTCATTCGTTACTGCTGGTCTAATTAACTCTCTGCCCCCTCTGTCTATCAGTTTGTCTGTCCATCAGTCTGTCTCTCTATCAGCTTGTCTGTCTGTCTGTCTGTCTGTCCCATAAATATTAAATACCCATACTCATATTTGAATTTTTAGTTGTTGCGGTTTTTCGTTTAGTAACATGGGACAGACATCGTGTCTGCACAGCCATTGTTGAACCATCCCGTCATCCATCCGCAACTATTCAAATACAACAACACATCCCTGCATATTTATGGTTAAATCTTATTATGAAACATGACATAAATTAGCATTATTTATTGCATGCAGGCGTCTTCTGTGCTTTACTTCGATGCCATATGCCCCCGATCGGCAGTCGCACTACAACGTGGTAAACAGTGTTCATGCGAATGTATTCGGTTTGTTTATTTATTTTACTTTTTTTATATATCATTTTGTTGTTGTTTTTTTAGTGTTAGTTAATATTAAAGACGGTAGTAAATTTGTGTTATGTGAATGTGTTTTATTGCGTACCGCCGGTATTTATTTCTAATCAGCAGGGCAAACAGAAAAATGCTCAATATTATGTTTACACAAACAAAAATTAAGTTGTATGAATATGAAAATATGTCTTTGGAGTTTTAGGAAACAGTTCAAAAAATAATTTTCCTTCAATAATAAATAAAAATATTAATAAATAATAAAACATTTCGTGTATAACAGGTTAATAAAACAAATTGTCATACAAAATTTCATTTTATAAGCCTTTTATAAATCAATTTTTTTTTTATAAACTGAGCTATTACAAATAAATTATTAATTTCTAGCAATATATAAATAAATAAATGAAATAAAACTATTTAGGTTTAGACAGGCGAGTGAAGTTAATTTCGAAATTTATAACCCTAGACACAAACCGGGCATGTTAACAGAGCACTTTTAAGCATGAAAAAGCTGAGTGCACATATTCCAAGTGGAATAATGACCACATTTTTGGACCAACCTTGGAAAAAATTAACAAAGCTTTCAATAGGATCCTTAGCTTTCATAATAAATTAATACTTTGGTGTAATTATTCCGATAAGCTGTGATTTTTGGTGTACAAAGATATTAAAGTTCTAGTACTTGCACGTGTACATGTTTCGTCTTTCTATCCAATAAAGAAGCAGTCCAAGCATCAAGACTTGCCTTGGCTGAACGCAGACTTTCCGTATACAGTTTGCAACGCATTTGTTGCACTCCGATATTATTGCACAGGATTTGCAATATTCGATTCTGATCGAAGAAGTTTGCGTTTGAATTAAATGGTTTTCTTATTTTAAATAACATTTGATCTTTATGTTCGTTAAATAAAAGTAAAATTGATATACTTGGCAAATTATATCATCTTTCGTGACATGAATCTTCTTATTTTTAAATTTCCGAAACACTTTTAAAGTCTTGGGGTGCTGTTAAAATAACTGATTCTTCATTTTCTTATCGCAAAATGTTTTCATTCAATATTATCCTACTTTCAAGTCTTCAACAGATTTGAAGAACATAAACTGACACCTTTCCACTGATATATAGTTTATATATGGAACTTTGGGATATAGATATTATCTGTCCTCTCATGCAAAGTGGTTTTCCTTAAATTTCTTTTTTGAAGTGAATGTACAAATAATTGATATTTCCGAAACGTCAAATGCCTTCTGGAAATTTCTGTTGCAGTTAAGCCAAAATCGGTCGTCTATTAAACTCTTGGCGCCGTCTTGTTGAAACCACATATAAATTAGCCGTAACATAAAGACCAATGCAGGGAACGCTGCCGAATCAAGCAATTCACATCACCGACCACACTTTCACTAACAGAAGCCGTCAGGACGTCATAGAGGCCGGTCACTTCTGTCACACTTTCATTCTGTTGAAATTTCTTTATAATCTCGGCAACTCCTGCGCACAGTAGGTCGGTTGTGGCGACTACAATTACACTGAAAATAACACTAAGAATGGTCTGAATATTTTTTCGGCGATCAGGCATATATTTGTAGAAAAAAGGTGGGTAATAACTTGAATTTGTGGAAAATATCAATTGTTCATGAAAAATCATATATCTGAGACAATATGTCAGTCAGCCTGGGAACCTTTTCAAAGGCCTGGTTTCTAAACTCTCTTAGTTGTACACTTCGATTTCACTCTTTCATTCTCTGGCTTAGACCAAACTTGTTGTATTTTAAATGGTTTTGGCAGTAAATTTTTCCACGGCAATTTGATTATCCAACTTACACACAACAATAGAACACCTGTTTTCGAAAGCCGCTACACATTAACCACCAATTACTCAGGAGTACTGCCGATGAAAGTGTAGCTGCTTTTGCTTTACTTGCTGTGTCCTCCTCTACTAATTCAGCCCATAATTATTTAATTAAACATATTTATTTCCCTTATAAAAATATTCTTCTCAATAGAAGAAGCCCAATGGCCCCACTGTGTGGTGGTGTCCTGACTGAGAAATATTTGCTAATTTTTATTCATGTCGGAAGCGATTAAAAGCACAACTGGCCAGTCCTCCTAGTGTACACAAATTATGTGTGTCTGTATATGTGCGCATAGAAGAGAGTGTGCGTATTAAGGCAGACACAAAGAAAACTTAATAGCATCAATATTTTAAATATTAATCAAGTTTTTATTGTTTTGTTTTTGGCAAATGGCCTGCGACATGGGAAACGTTTCCAATGCGAGTCCTTTTTGGCCAACTGAATGACGTCAGTCGTTAGTAATTTTACGCTTTAAATAGCGCAAAATATACTTTCGTAGTAGTTTGTGAAAAGGCTACGGGATGTGGTGGCCAAGAATGTTAATTTAACTATTAATTTTAGAAACTCATTTAAAGGAAAAGCTCACCGTTGGAATTTCTCATTAAAGATTTCATTGAAATATTTACGAAAGGGTCTTGTATTTAAGATAATTTCTCTTTAATATTAATGAAATTTTGAGGTTAATTTACTAAAAGGAAATCTCTTTTCTTTGCAGGTAAGTGATTTTCTGTTTGGGGTCTGTTCAAGTAAAGGGTGAGTCGATTTAATTTATTGCTAAGCAAAATACGACGAGGAATTGGATTTGAGCTGGAAGCAAATAAAAATTGTTGAGTGAAACTGTGACACTTAAAAGCACAAAATTTTAGCTAATTTTTGACAAACATGGGGAAAAACTTACAGTGTAAATTGAATGAAAGAAGACATCACAAATTTTATTGAACTGATCCTCACAATTCTTCTTATTTTTTTTTAATTATTATTTATATTTTCCGTCTTAACAAAAACGTTTGATCTATAATCCTAAAATATTCCTAAATTCAAAATAGTCGTCAAGTACTAGTTATCAGAGATGGGCAACTACCTACTAGCCAAACACGTTGTGCATGAACAAAATTTCACACAAAAAAAAATTAATTAAGCAAATAACTGCCGAGTAGTGGAATTTTTTAATAAAAAAATTATTTATTATAAAATTTCTAATATAAGGAAAAATTTCGAATACTCCACTTATTCCCAAATAACATACTTTAACTTCAAGTTCTGCACTTCACATTAAACGCGTTTGAATATTAAAAAAAAGTACCATTTAAATTTTAAAAGTACAAAAATTCCCCACGAAATGATGCTGCAGGAACCTCAAGTAAATAAACACTCGCATTTGTCGTCCGCACCATAAACTTATTAATGGAATTTTTTATGTTGCCATTATCGCATGAATCTTGTGAGATCTGTTATCTGTAAATTGATGATTTTTGAATCAGACTTTTTTCTCTTCTCTGCTTTTTTTTCAAAACTGAAAAATTTATTATAATTGCTTTTTAAATAATCATTTTGTTATCTTTATGTTGTTATTTTATAGTTTTTAATTTAAAAGAGAAAAAAAAATCTCTTATTTTTTGTTCTTCATTTTGCCTGCGTTCTTACGACTCGTTCGTAATTGTGTTTTCACTGCGAGAATAAAAGTTTTCCCTTCCCAATTAAACGACAATTAAAAAAGTTTCCTTTCAGCTGAAGCCGCCGCCACCGCCGTCTGTTTAGCTCTGGTCTTTGCCGTAAATGTTCTGAAATCCTACGCATATTTTAAGTTTATGACCATTTAGATTTCGAAATTCAAAACCACCATTTAATTATTTATCAACATTTAAAAAGCACGCAATTTCGAAATGCAGTAAAACGAAATGAATACAAACATTTTCTATCATTCTGCCACAACAGCGCTGTTACAATATTTAGTTAAATTTTCCTAATGGCCAAGCTACGGCCAAGGAACGAGTGAGTGAGCTGGAGTGGAATAGTTAAACAAGAACATTAACAAAATGCACATAAAACATTGAGAGAGAAAAAAAAGTTGAATTGCAAGGAAAAGTTGTATTAAAAACGAAATTATTATATGAAAAGAATTATGAGGAAAGAATAGCTGCAGGAAAGAGCATTAAATGGAGTTTATTAAACTAAACGGTGGGCGTGAAATCGGACAAGAGACAGGCTTTTTAGAAATAGAAATTGTAAAAATAAAGAAATTTCTTAAAGTTGAAAATTTATTCAAAGAGAATTGTCGGTCCAGAAAATCAGTAAAATTCTCTACTCTTCTAAGAGTTTTCTTGCAGGCCGTCAACGGTGAAGACATTTTTTTGTAAGTGACAGACTTTTTATTTGTCTTACAGAAATATTTAGATTGTGAAGTGTAAAAATTACATCCTTCTTATTGAAACAATTTTATTACTCTATTTTAATAATCGGCACTTGTATAACTTGAATTAAGAATACTTTTCAAGTTGTTCACAGAGATATTTTTGAGAGGTGAAAAAGCATTTTCCTCAATTATCTGGATACTGGTCACAGAATTTCTAACGTTTCGTAACGTTTCTTTTTTTATTATCGGAAAATAAACGGTATATCTTGATTTTTATTTATTCATCAGAAAATAAAAGCCATCTTAATTTCTTGCGATCATAATATAAAACCTATTTCTGGATTTTTTTTGGATCGCCAGATAAAAAATATTCCTTGACTTTTATTATTCATTTTACTAACTTTTTTTGATCAGAAACTAAAACTTAATTCTCTGTGTAAATTCTCTGGGTTTATTTCTTGCCTTTTATATAGGGTGTTTTTTATAGAGTGTTACAACTTTGAGGTGGCATCACTGCTTTATTTGATCACCCATTTAACAGCTGATAGTTGCTTTTTGTTTAATTTGCTTTGACATTTCATTATGGATCGACTTCCACCAGTGCAACGCGTGCGAATTGTAGAAATTTTTAATCAAAATAATGGTTCTGTTCGTCAAACTTATCGTGCACTTCGTCCATTAAAAATTTTATTTTCCGATGAAGCCCATTTTTGGTTGAATGGGTACGTAAATAAACAGAATTGTAGCATTTGGAGCGAGGAGAATCCACAAGCTTTTGTCAAATCCACAGGAAACGACTGTTTGGTGTGCTTTATGGGCTGGCGGAGTCATTGGCCCATATGTCTTTGAAAACGATAATGGTCAGAATGTTAATGTTTGTGAAAATTGGTGTTCCAGATTGCGCCTTGGAAGCGCCAGCCACATGGCCAAAATCATATTTAAACATTAATGTCATAGAATTTTGTATTCAACTTTTTTCACAATCCACAAAAAAAAATCTGGAGTCTCTGCCTGAAATCTAACCCACGAACATTTCACTGACATGCTGTGATATATCGATTATTTTTTATTAGTACATACATATTTGTTTTTAGCCCACTGTAGCTTCTCGAGACAAAAAATTTCAAGATATTTAACAGAAAATTACAAGAAACATTAAACGCAGTGTAACGCTGAAGCACAACATGCAGAAAAAAATACCGGAAAAAAATAATCTTATTTATAATTGTCATAACTTAAGAAATTAAGAACGAAGGAAATTCACAGCAACAACAAGAAAAAAACTGAACATTTTAAAAGATACACACGCATCATAAACACCAGCGGTCGGTTATTGCAAACAACTAAATAAAACAAACGTGGAACAAACGACCCCACTAAATGATCAAACATTCAACAACCAACAACCAACAGCGATAGCAAACAGGCAACCATTCACACACACACACACACACACACACCACGAACCAAAAGGAATCAAACAAACAAATAGTTGCATTATAAAAAAAAAGAAACTTGAAAAAAAATGCTGGGAAAAAATCTTAAATAATTAGTTACTTTTGCAGAAGCTGCGGCCGAAGCAGAAGCAGAAACAACAAGAAGAGTTACAGCCAACTTAAATTGCTTCATAAAACAACTGCTGCCGGCTGATGGAATGACTGGCAGGCCAGGCCGCATGTGCAAAGTTGGTAACCAAAAATTACACGGCAGTTGTTGGACGCAGGGAATGGGGAATGAAAAATGTTTCGAGAACGATTTGGCCAAAACGAACCAGAGGCCATTTCAAGCGGTGGTGGAGTTGGTGTTGGTGGTCATATTTCTTTTAGTTTTATTTTTCTTTTTTCATTTACTACCGTGTTTCTTAAGCAGTTGTTGCTGTTGCAACTGTTGCTGCAAACAAGCACTGACTTCTGGTCTGGTTGGCTTCAAATATTTCTTGACTGATTGTTGCGCTTTTATGTTGTTTGTTGTCCAGTAATTTAGAAGAATATTTTCTTTTAGAAATCCATCCAATTTGGCGGCACTACTAGACTTTTCAAATTTTCCCATGATCAGCAGATACTTGCAACACAATTTTGCGTTAATAATCAGAGGCGTGCTAAAGTGTTTCCATTGTTTGGCAGCACAAGCAAATGCCTCCTGCCATCAAGTGTATGTTTGCTGTTGTAAATTGTTAAGTTATTAAATAAATAAATTTTTCGTGTTCTAATACAAATTAGCCGTCAGCCCAGCGTCAAATGAGTTGAATGTGATTTTTGATCACCTGAATTTTGTAGTCAAATCGATGCAGCTGTTCTTTGTTGATACTCCGTTTCAGTTGCGTATTTTCTTCCAAACTATTAACACTTTTAAGTTCCGTTGCCGCAATTCGAAGCTTTCGCGAAATATTGTTAGAAACCGCTCGTTAGTCACTGATAGTTTCCACTGTAACGTCGGCAAAATCGTTTCAAAATTGTCGTGCTTCTCATGATCTTCTCTGCGTATTTGATTCTTTTTTCTTACTGCCACTAAAAAATTTGTGATATTTTATTTTTAAAGTTTCTTTTATTGCCATGTTGATGGCAAAACGAATTTGTATGATGAAAGTAAGAAAAGAAATGAAACTACGAAATTAAACAGCACGGACAAGTAACTACGAGTGGAATAACGTACGGATATTAGATTGGAATTGAAATGATTCATAATCGTCTACAAGTGCCACAAGTACGAGCAAAAGAAATAATTATTGCTGCGCTTAGATTACACTGAGCAAAAACTAAAGACTGGGAAGAGCAGAGAAAAGTGGAAAGTGGAGAAGGCAAACTGACGCTTTTATTACATCTGCGTTGGTACAGTTTTAAGCGTCTATTAAAATACAAGAAAAAGTAAATGAGAAAACAGCAACTTCAAAGCTCATTAAACTGCGTTAATTACGTGCCATTTCGAAATTTATCGATAATCATTTTTTTTCTCTCCAACTTATTTGCTTTATATTTTATGCTGCAGTTCGCTTTCTTTCAACTTCAACGCTGTTAATATCTTAAATCATAATCGTAGTCATTATCGTATTATGAAACTTTTTTTTCTATTTCCCAGCTTCAGAGAATTTTATATTTGCTGAGAATTTTAATTAAATTTTAAATAATTCCTATTGACTTAAGGACTTAATTAAATTGTTACAGCAACTAGAAAATGTAAAGAAGTATTAAACGAGGAATAAAGGAAATTTACACAAAAAAATGTTAGAGAATTTAAAAGAAATTAAATAAACTTGCAAATTGTGTGCATCAGCTTTCAAATGATATCAAATTTTCTTTTGATTTTTGATTTTTAATTGGCCAGAAATTTGTTGTATTAAAAGTTTATAAGCCTTAAATAATAAAATGGATTTATAGGACATGCTTTTTAGTGGCATATTTAGTTAGAAATAAAAGGAAATACATGAATATAAAATAAATATATAAAATAAAAATATATAAATTAAAATATAGCCCCCCTTATTCAATAACTATTTGTCATTGTCACTTTAAGACAATATCACTTACGTACTTATCGAGGACAACACTTTATTGTTTGTGATGCAACCTGACTATTCTTTAAAGCCTAGAAAATAGCCAGAATCTGTTAAAAATTAGACTGTCCGTCCAATGGTCCTGGGATATATTCAGGTCCGAGACTCTAAGCGATTTCTGCAGGAAAGCTAATCGCTTGGCGGTCACTGTTGGTTATAAAAATATTTTGAAAAATATAACAACTGATTTTTGGAATTATTAATGATATTGGGTTGACGTGACTGATGTTGACAAATAGTTACAGAATATGCAGACATATTTTATTGTCATGAAACAGTTCTACTCGAGAACCAGTAAATTTAAAAGCGAATAAAAAATTAAAATTTGTTTTTACCTGATCTAAAAATAACAATTCGTTTGAAATTTTTCAAATTTTCGAATGAATTAAAAAGAAAACGATGAAAATTGAAACAAAAACGTCGGTCACTTGAGTTCTACAATATCTGTCCAGTGGGAAAATTATCTGTCATATCACTTGCTTACCGCTCCCATAAAAAAATTTCCTCAAGTGAAGTTGACCACTCACTCTCGAAAGTCGATCATTTTTGCGAGCTACAGACTCTCCATTTAGGCTGCATCCAATTGTGGTTGAGGCATGGTTGAACCGTATCACGAGGGATCTGCTTCTTTGGCCGAAGAATGCCCTTGTGGAATATCTTTCATAACACATTAAACGTGGGGAAGATCAAATCCAACGTCCAAGAGCTCTGCTTTTTCTATTTTTCTCAATTCCGGCGCAATGCACTGCATGTTGGTCTAAGACAAAAAACTAATATTTTCCCATAATTCTTGGAAGAACAGGGAAGAACTTGTAGTTCTCACAACATTTTCAATACATCGATTCTATAAAATAAATGAAATGAAACCGATTCAATGAAATAGAAAAAATTATTAAATAATGCAGACAGTAGCATAACGACTTTTCTTTGTAATTTATAATATTTTTGATGGCTTCCCGAGGTAAAAACACTTTAGAAACGTGGAACTAAAATTTCAGAAAATAGGACATGAAGAAAATGATCAAACGGCAACACTAGTGTGCTACCAACGGTTTGATGCAGTTCTCGTGTGAAACTGAAAACTGGAAATACACGATGAAAAAATGGCGGCTTTTGAAAACAGCTGTTCTGCTCTGCTGTGTAAGGGGCATAGTTAAGAAAATATGCCATAAACAAATAATTTTCCTATTTTCCCATGTTTTCCATCTCCCTCTTCAACGTCATCCTCTCCTTTAATAGCTTTGGCTTTCCATGACCAGGGTGCATAAACAGTTTCGGAGTATTAAAAATTATATATCCGACATGTGACATCGTACGAATTATTTGTCTTTGTCTGGTTTCTGTGTCTAGCATGAGAACTTCTTTTATTGAAAAATATGATCGTAATTTTGTGAAATAGAATAACTGGGAATATATTTTTTATATTATTTTTATTATATTATAAAGTCATCGTCTTTATTTTATGTCCAAGCATCTGGCAAAATTAGATTAGATTTTAATGATGATGTGGCACTTGTATGTTCAGTCCGGGTCCACAAAACTTTGCGAAGTCTATCTTTGAAAACGTCTGAGAATATTGAAGAATGACTGCGTCGATCTTGCAACAGACTGTGGCGGAAACGTTGAAACGTTGTTGCCGTAATTTAAAATACAAACGAGAAGCTAAGAAATCCCTCCTGGTTTGCTTCAATAAATTCCTTGAAATATTACAAAATAAATAAAAATGTTAAAGATTTAATTGCCTGCATTTTGGTCTCAATAATTAAAAACAATTGCTGCCATAAGAAATTAAATTTCTTCTGTTTACGGTCAAGTCAATTCTGACCGTTCTGATCAATATTGACCGTTTGAGTTTTCATGGAAGCGCAGATATTTAAAATTGTCAACCGTTTTTATTCACTAAAAGTGGTTCATGTCTCATCGAATGGAACAACTTTGTTATTTTAATGATATTAAAACAGCATGTTGAGCTTTCCAACTCAAGAAGGGATTCAACTGGCAATAAATGACTTATCATGCAAAATTATTTGTTTTCAGCATCAATTTAAAAATTCATTTCTGCTTAAAAACTGTCACTCCATATCAAATTTCAGACAATGAAAACAAAAATAAAAACATTCATTTACTGAAATACTCTACTGCATTAAGCAACAATCCAAAGTTGTATCTTCAAGTGAATATTCTTGTAATAAATTTAGTTCAATTTACTTGTCATAAACATTTTTGTATAGTTTCTCATGTCCAACTAAAAAGAAAATTTAAGCAAAAAAAAACAAAAAAAAAACTGTCAAATATATCTCTCATTTGACAAGCACTTTAAAATGATATTTCGTGTATTATTTCAGCTCTTTAGCAACAACAAAACTTGTATCTAACAAATACAAAACATTTTTATTTTTATTTGTTGACATCCATAACGAAAATATATCCGAATCATTCACACGGCCGGCCACTGATACATTGTAAAGTTCTCAGCCGTGAATAGATAAAATTCACATGCATGCACACACACACACACACTGGCGCAACATTTTTATTGTGCCATCCGTGTTGTTACACTCGAGTGAAAGTGTGGTGTGGTTTTCGGCTGCCTCGTGTAAAAATAGTTTTCTATGCAGAGTTAAAGAAATTACGGCTTAAAACAGAGAAACTAATTGGTTTTTAATGACCACGTTTTTTCCTCTTCTTCTCAAATGGTTTCGTGTGTGTTTTTTGTTTTTGTTGAAAAATATCAAAACAACAAAAATTAAACATTAATTGAATGTTGCTGCAGTAGCAACCTGAACGCTGAGCGCCTAAATGATAATGTCACTTGTCATGTGACATAAAAAAAGTTGTTTTAAATGTTTTATACAGAAATAAGGAAATTTTGAACAAGATTTGAATTCAATTAATTTTAATAAAAATGAATCGATTAGGAATTAGGATAGGCCATAGAAAATAAGCTGACTACAGAATAATCGAATAAATCATAAAAGCTGTCACCCGAATAAAGAATAAACGAATAAAAATAATAAACGAGCAATTCTATTGACACATTTTTTTCTGTTTGAAACTATCAAAAGAAAAATATTCTACTGATTTGATATTTGATCTTATTTATGAAACTTTTTTTTTTAAATATGAAATATTTCTAAAGCAACAAAATGTAGGGTGTTTTTTATAGAGTGATACAAATTTAAATCATAATAAAATAAAGTAATATATTTTTGATATCAATGAAACGGCCTTTATTGGATAGAAAATTTTATGACATTAATGTTTAAATATGATTTCGGCTTTGTGGCCGCTACGGCTGGCGCGTACAAGTCGCAATCTGGAACACCAATTTTCACAAACAGTAACATTCTGACCATCATCGTTTTTTAAGACATGTGGGCCAATGACTCCGCCAGCCATAAAGCGCACCAGACAGTAATTTTCTGTGGATGTCATGGTGTTTCGACAAAAGCTGGTCGATTCTTCTCAATCCAAATGCGACAATTCTGTTTATTTACGTACCCATTCAACCAAAAATTGGCTTCATCGGAAAATAAAATTTTGAATGGACAAAGTGCCAGGCAAGTTTGACGAACAGAACCATTATTTTGATTAAAAATTTCCACAATTTGCACGCGGTGCTCTGGTGTAAATCGATCCATAATGAAATCTCAAAGCAAACTAAACAAAAGGCAACTATCAGCTGTTAAATGGGTGGTCAAATCAGTGATGCCAACTAAAAGTTGTATCACTATATAAAAAACACCCTATATTTGATTGAAAAGAAGATCCATACCTACACTGGATCCAATCCGTTTAACTCTTGAAAAGCGTTTGTAAAAAGGAGGAAGATTTTAATTGCTGGTGTGCGGCGCTACTCCAGCTATTAATTGTTTTATTTTAATGCGATGTGCCCACTTGATGAATTTAACTTCAACTAATGCTATTTATCGCTTCATTATATATAACTTTTCATGAAATTTAATTGAGAAAGAACATATCAGTTATTTCAAAGTTATTTTTAATTTTATATTGTGTTCTTTTCTACAAAATGAGGCAACATTTTTTGCATTTTTTCAATAAAAACTTACAAATATCATGTCATTTCAAATATTGAATATATTATTAATTAATCTGTCATCACAAACGAAAATTAATATTCATTTCAAAGCAACGCTTGACTGCAATTTTTTTTTAATAAAAGGGAAAAAATTTTATTATAGAAAAAAATGCCATTAATTAAATACTTTAAAAGTTTTTTTTTTGTGCAGGAAATATATAAAAATTCAAGCAAACCTTAACACAATGAAGCGTACCCAACTTTGACTAAAAACACTTTTTGAATAGGAGAAGAAATTAACGTCATAAATGAAATGCAATCAAATTTCATATAAAAAAATTATTAATCCCATTAATAGTTCTTTGTAAAACGAGTGCATTTTAAATAAGAGAATGAAAAGAGAGGAAAAAAACTGAAACAAATTAAAAAATTAATAAATAAAAAATAAAATATTTTTTTTTCGTTAAATCTCTGATAAATAAATACAAACAGCCGGCAACATATTCTGTTAAATTGACCGTAAAGCGAAGCGCGATTTAAAGGAAGGGCGTTAATTGTACTGAAAGGCAGCAAATAAATTTAAATCTGTTTAAAACACCTTAAAATTATCTCTCAAATAAAGACCTTAAAGTTGCATTCATACATATTTATTTTATAAAAGATAATGAAGGGAAATTTTCTTATGCCAGTAAATCAAATTGAATGTTTGAATGAAATTGAAGGTGATAAAACAAATAGACGCGATCGTTGTTTGCACAATGGAACGATCAAATATTAATTCAAACAAACAAACAAAATGTAAAAGTGGAAAAATTTCATATCAGCAAATACACTCCAGCCAAAAAGTGGAACGACAAGAAGTTTCAGATATATTTTTAAGTGTTTTTTGTCAGCACAGATAAACATGATTTTAACGAAGTTTCCGCTTTTTTAATTTCTTTTGTAGTCTTTCTGAAGCATAAATCATATTTAATTTGATTTTATCTTGTGAGTTTTTATAATAGCACTAAATCTTGGATCTATTGCTGTGCTATACTGGAATGCCAGGCCAAGTTTCTTGCAATTAGGAACACCTTTAAGACCATGTTGTAGATTTCGTGAAGAACTAACCTCTGAAAATTACAACAGCATTCGATAACGATCGAAAAAACTTTATTCCACAAGTGGTCCTGTTCATTGAGATCATTGATCGTGAGATTTAACTCTTAGAGTTAAACCTTGAACCTTGAACATTTCAAAGTTCCAGTAGCTGCTGGTTTGTCGGCATGAGCCTCTGGACCTAATATGGGTCTCAGGGGAAGGAATCTCTGAGAGTTAAATCTCACGATCAGTGATCTTAATGAACAGCACCACTTCTGGAAAGAAGTTTTTCGATCGTTATCGAATGCGGTAATTCGACCCCTGCTCTTGCTTTTAACCATAAAATAAATTACTTATATAGAAACTTTTCAAAGTTTATTTGAAAGTATACAAAAGACAGCCGTGTTGTAGCTGCTTTTTTCCCAATTATTTTTATAAATTTTCAAATAAATATTTATACTGTGCTTATCTACATAAAAATAACTTTCAATCTCTATTATTTTTTTTTTTATTAATTTTTATAATATCAGACACTTCAAATTGTACTATAAAAGTATGCGATGTTGTTTAAGCCGGACTATGTTTTTGGCTACTTAATATTTTATAATGGTGTTGCCTGTAGAAACGGAAATATTATTACGAAGACAATTTACTAAATCGGCTAAATGTTTAATTGCGGTATATAATTGCGTGGTGCTTATAAAATAACTGAAGTTTCTGGTACGATGAGTAGTTGTCGTTAAAACCGTGTCTTTTAATGTTCCACTCATTTATCTTGTCTTAAAATTGTATTGTATTTTACTGTCCCATATTTTAGTTGCTTTAACGATCACGTTGTCTATTGTTGTTTATCATTTTTTATTATTAATTGGCAAAAAAAATACTCTACAATTTTTGTTTTTTTTTTTCTCAAAAAAAAATGTACTTCTTGTATTATCGAAATAATAAATTGTGTTTCTCTATATCGACAGTTAAAAAGAAATTAACAGACATACCAATTTTGCTATGAGCTATTAATTCTTATGATACGATATTGTAAAAACTTATTAGCTTGTCCTTTTATTTGAATCTATTAATATGAAGTCATTTGCCAGAACTTGTGCAATTTGATTAATTACATTAAATCTGGGCCTTTTCAATTAGAAATAATTCGAATACTTTGCGTATTGAAGGCAGGTCACACAAAAAGTTATATGTAATTAAATCCTGTTAATAACTCATAAAGAAAACTTTTTACTTAAACAAATCTTTGAAGGTAATAAATTTTTATTAAATTATAAAGTTGTAATATATAAGGTGCACATAAATATGTACATACTATGTATACATATATACGAGTATATATGCCATAATGTGCCAACGAAGAAAAAGTGGATGTGCCATTTACACAGCCAGCAAATGTCCTGTTGCTTGATCTATAGGGAAATTATGCCAGGTTTTTTAGGTCTTTTTACGTTTAGCCACTAGTAAATATGTATGAGTAAATGTGTATCCAAATATCTGTGTATGTATATACATCGAATTTTATGATTTAAATTAAAATACAGTTGTAATAAAAAACAAAAATAAACGTTTACTAACATAAAAAGCCCAGATAGAACTACATTCATACCTACACACACACTCACACGTACATACTTGTGTTGAATAAATAAATTGGCAACTAAAAAAAAAGTTTCATATAAAAATATATTAAAATAAAAAATATATATATCAAACCTGTTAAATTGAAAATTCAAATAAAACCAAATCGAGCATTAACAACAAACAATTTATTATTGATTTTTCACATAAAAATATAAAAAGTGGCAAATAATATGTTTAAAAAATAAACAAATAAATACAACAGGGCTCTTATATGAAGGACAGTTAGTATCAGATTTATAAAATAAAAAATAGATTGAGGGAAAAAAACTTCATTCATAAAAAACATGAAATGAAACCGGCATAGTTGTTGTGTCTAGAGCAGCAATAGTTGTACCTACAAAAGACGGCAGTCTCGTCAGTATTTGAACTTTGCTTACCTGGAAAGTCTGTGCTACCGGGCGACAGGACTTCATTGTCGACTTTCGTAAATGTAAATAATGAGTTTGATTTATTTTAATTACAAAATAATAAAACCTCTCAGTATTGACTTTCACAAACTACTTGAGAATTACCAAAAAACACATGCTTTAAAAATGTTATAAAACTAAATAAATCATTTATTTGATATAATTAATATAATCAATCATTATCCTTAATTGAATGAAATAATTTCACTAGAAATTCTAGAAAATGGTGTGTGATATTATTATATCAGAGTTCCTTCACTTCAATTAAATTTTCATTAAAACAACGAATTTATATAATAAATACAATGAAATCCTAAATTTTCAATAAAACTTTCAATTTTAAAGAATATAACACCCAACAGATATATAAATATTTTTCAATAAGCATTCATTGTTTTTGTTTATTCAGACACAAGTTCAATCTCGCGATTTTACAAAAATGTAATTCCGTTTTTGTTATTTTTATATGAAGGGTGTTTTTTATAGAGTGATACAAGTTTAAATCATAATAAAGCATAGTAATATATTTTTGATATTAATGAAACGGTCTTTATTGGATAGAAAGTTGTATGACATTAATGTTTAAATATGATTTTGGCCATGTGGCCGCCACGACTGGCGCCTACAAGGCGCAATCTGGAACAACAATTTTCACGAACAGTAACATTCTGACCATCATCGTTTTTGAAGACATGTGGGCCAATGACTCCGCCAGCCCATGAAGCGCTGTAATGGTGTTTCGACAAATGCTTGTGGATTCTCCTCACTCCAAACGCGAGAACTCGGTTTATTAACGTACCCATTCAACCAAAAATGGGGTTTATCGGAAAATAAAATTTTGAATGGACGAAGTGCACGATAAGTTTGACGAATAGAACCATTATTTTGATTAAAATTTCCACAATTTGCAGGCGTTGCTCTGGTGTAAGTCGATCCAAACTAAACGAAAAGCAACTACCAGCTGTCAAATGATTGGTCAAATAAAGCAGTGATGCCAACTCAAAGCTGTATTACTCTATAAAAAACACCCTATATAAAACTGTTTCCAAACAGATACCAAATGTTGTCATTAATCCAATGAAATATTTTTTAATGAAATTTCTTCACAAAATTAATGAAATTTTCATTCGATTTGTTAATGAAATTATTTCGTTGGATTTATGGAGCAAATTTCTTAGTGTAGAAATTAATATTAATTTAGCATACAGGAAACGAATGAATAAATTGAGCAATTAGTGCTTAATTGCATCTCCAACTAAAACCAGTGAGAAGAGAAAATTTTTGATCAGTGACAGTATAAATTATCAAAAGTAAAAAAAAACGAACGCGTAAAAAATTTTTCTGGTTTCTGATTTTAAGAGGATTTTAAATAGAAATTTATTGTGAATACTAAATTTCTTTTGAAAATCCAATGTAATCCTGTCAAATCCTAATTGAGTTGTGTGAACTCAATTTGGAATTTAATTGCCTCAATATAGAAGCTAATCTAAACATGACATGAGTAAGGCTAAACTTTCTAGACCTGTTTCTCTTAAAAGTAAAAACAAAAAGTTTATGTTTACAAAGATCTATTTACTTTGTATCACTTTAAAACTGCTCGAACTGACGTCGTAGACAACACATCCGTACACAAACACATACTCTGTTATACTGTTTCCGTTTGTGTTTCTCTCCCTCTCTCTCTTTTTCTCTACCACTCCCTCAGACAGTTACCATTTACATGAAATTTTCTTTTTTTAGCTATTCATTCATTTGTTACGGTATTAAGGACACAAATAAAAATAGAAATAAACGCGAAATGAAATTGACATGGAAAAATTACAGCAGCCTAAAATAAATAAAATGTTACAAAAATAATAAAAGCAAACAACAACAAATAATAAATAAAGCAGCTTTAGTTTTTAACGAGGATTTACGTTTCACAAAATTTCATGTCCTTGCTGGCATTGTAATTTCGCCTACAGAGAGAGAGAGAGAGAGATCAGCAATAAAATTTATGCAACACAAACAGCAGCACATTAAATATATTTAATTTAAGTCAAATCAGGTATGCCGAGCTCGAAAAAAAGCACGAAACTAATTTAAAATGTTTATGATTAATTTCTGGCTAACAAAAAGTCAAAAAGTGGAAAGTTTCTGGGACCATCAATAAAGGGAAACAACAAAAAAAAGCTTTTTATCACAAAAAAAATTATTGTAATATGAAAACAGGGTACTCTGTTGGAGTATCCAGAATACATTTCCCTGTAGCCGGGTGTTGGTGTTAAAGTCCTTAAAGTGTTGCCAGTGAATGTGATGGCCGTGTTTAAATAAAATGCAAATAACTGACACATCATATTAACTGCAAAACACTTGTTTTATTAAATATTATTATTCCCTGCATGTATTTAATTTTGTACCGAAATCCAAAATGCCACATAAAATTGCATGTGTGTGTGTGTGCATGTTTCAGCTCGCGTTGGCATTGTTTAGCATAATTTTTATGACTGATTATTGCTTTGGGGTTATAAAAACGCAAAACAAAAACCAAAATCGAATGAAACCAATTTCTATTTTATAAAACATATTCGTGTTATTCATAAATTGAATGTGAATACATTTTGAAAAAGTATTTATAACTGCTCGTGTCTAACCAAATCTGATATAAATTAATTTATGTCACCGTCTAGTGTTTTATTTTCTATACAATTTGTTTCAATCATGTCACATTTTCGAAATGGCAAAATTGTATCTGTTTAGCAACACACGTCGTATGTTGCATTTGATAAATTGGGCTCGTAAAGTTTTTCCATTCTTTCTCCAAATTTTGTAATAAAAAAAGTAAAAAAAAACCTTAAATTTATTAGTGTTATTTGGCGATTTCTCTTTTGTTGTTGTTATTTTTGTTTGTGTAAATATAATTCATATGAATTAAGTTCGTGTGTAAGTGTGTGCATTTGCAAGGATTTTTTGTGTTGTTGTGTTGCAACAATCGATAAGTGAATGCTGAATGTTTGTTTTAGTTTAATATTAAAATTTTATTAAATATGACCCAAATTTCGAAATTGAGCGAAAGTATTTTTGAACGGGCAGTTAATTGATCTCAATTGATTCAAGGATACATTTATTTTGTTTGTCAAAGATAAATTATGTGTCAAACGGAGCAAACAAAAAATAGCAACGAATCATTTTAAAGTAAATTTATTTTCCAAAAATGAAATTCTCCTAGTTTTTCTCTGACTTGTTTAATATTTTATTAAACTTGTCTTTCATACAAAAATAAAACTGTTGACAGCTTTTAGTAATTTCAAAATTTTATGTGAGTTTTTATTTTTATTCATACATTTTTATACAGAGACCGCTCAAGATATTTATACAATACTTGTATCGTTATATTATTGTCGTTTTAAATGTCATTTGAAATTTTGAAATATCTGTACAATGTAGTCACTTCTTCAGCCAGGTATGGTAACTATAATAGGCTGCTAAACAGCTTTTGATTTAAGTCATTAAGAAATCTAATTAAAATTTCAATTAAATAATTCAATCAATTCCTTTTGGAAGCGGAGTTGATTCGGTATTTTGGATGCTTAGAAAACGAAACAGTTTTCAGGAATAAGAATATAATTTTTTTATAAAAATTATTCTTTTTATTTTCATTTATGTCTAATATCAGACATGGTAAAATTAGACATGCCATTATGTCTAATATCGAACACCGTTTCTGATATTGGACATGATTTTATTTCGAAAAACTGTTTCATTTTAATTCTTGTAGTTTTTTTAAACCTCTTTTTAATTAATAATATACACTAAGCTTAAGGTCTCCTTATTTTTATTTTATATTATGAATTTCTTTTTTTAAATTATAAGTTTCTTTTCTTTATATTAAAAGACACGAAACATGAAATAGTTTTCCAAAATGCAATCATGAACGGAATCGGCTTCTGAAATAAAAAAAAAAGATTTCATTGCAAAAAAAACCTCTTCTAGTGTTTTCTGATAAGTTAAAATAAGTTAAGAATTGCGTTTCCGAACAAAATGTTTTTATTGTACAGGGTGTTTTTCATAGAGTGATACAACTTTGAGTTGGCATCACTGCTTTATTTGACCTCCCATTTAACAGCTGATATTTGGTTTTTGTTTAATTTGCTTTGACATTTCATTACGGATCGACTTACACCAGAGCAACGCGAGCCAATTCTGGAAATTTAGAATCAAAATAATGCGTCTGTTCGTCAAACTTATCGTGCACTTCGTCCATTCAAAATTTTATTTTCCGCTGCAGCCCATTTTAGGGTGAATGGGTACGTAAATAAACAGAATTGTCGCATTTGGAGTGAGAAGAATCGACCAGCTTTTGTCGAAACACTATGACATCCAAAGAAAATTACTGTTTGGTGCGCTTTATGGGCTGGCGGAGTCATTGGCCCACATGTCTTCAAAAACGATGATGGTCAGAATGTTACTGTTTGTGAAAATCGGTGTTCTAGATTGCGCTTTGTACGCGCCAGCCGTGGCGGCCACATGGCCGAAATCATATTTAAACATTAATGTCAAAAAATTTTCTATCCAATAAAGACCGTTTCATTGATATCAAAAATATATTACTATGCTTTATTATGATTTAAACTTGTATCACTCAATAAAAAACACCCTATATTTCTTTATCTAGGACCAACACTCAGGGGATGAATCCTGCAGTGCATTATGTCAGAACTAAAAAGTATGGATAATGTTGGGTGGATAGACGAAAACAGATAAGAAGATTTTTGGAGATATTTTTAATATATAATTCGCCGGTAATTTTTGCTACAGGTAGCGACGAAGGAGCATGGATATACTGTTCTTTAACACATGGCGTTGTTAATTGCTGCGGGTGATGTTCAGTAACCATCCAAAATAAGCTTTTGGTCATTGAGACAGGCCTATAACAATTAACACATCCATGCACTAACGCATATTCATGACTGAGTGCGGAGTCGAACTCGGGCTCTAGGCCGACGTAATCTGTTGTTCAGTACTTCAGCCAACAGCTGGTTACTGCTCTCTCTCTCTGTCTCTCTTTCTCTGCTGCTATTGTGTAGAGTTAAAATTGCTTTATTAAATTTATATGTTTCCAAAGTTTTATTGTTGACTTCATTTTAATTCTATACTCGTACTTATTTTCTTATGCAAGAAAAATTTTTTTTTATTTTTAAAATATTTATACACAGTTTTTCATTTAAATACTGAAACAAAACAAAAAAATTGCCATTTCTTTATGTATCATAATTTTAGTAAAATTATTTTTCTTGAGCTTTTCATGATTATATTTTCAAGTTTACTCGTGTACTTTTTAATCCCTTAAATACTCGTGAAAAATTTATTAGCATGAATGCAAGTATTTCTGAAAATTTAATACTTTTTATCTTTCATAATTGAAAATATTGTGAAAAAAAACGACTTGTAATATATCCTAAAGATATTTTGCTATCAGATTAGAGTTTGTGACAATTCTACACACAAAGAAAAAGTTGTAACTTAAGCAACAAAGTAAACTAATCAAGAAAAGAGTTGGTGGCAATAAATTTAGAATTTCAGCAAAGCTGGCAACACCCTCTCTAATTTGAAGCTGGCAACACCCTCTCTAATTTGAAGCTGGCAGATTATATAATAATTGTATAAGTTTTCTTTAATTTCCTGAAGAAATAAACGGATGACGGTTTCCGAAATATCAAATATAAATAATAAAACTATCAAATTGTCAATATAATTATTCATATACATTTTTCTAGTTTCTATTTCTATTTTATTATATTCGTATTGATAAATACTAATTAACAATTCCACTTCATGTTCAAACTTTATAATCTTCTTGCTTCCCCAATAAATTGAAGACATTTTAGTAGTTAATAAATTATAATCCTCATCGCCTGCAATTGTATTTAATAATTTATTAGAAAATCTATAAAACTTAATCATAAATCACAAAAACACAAACACATTTACAAAAAAAAAAACAAGAATTGTAAATTGAGGAAACTGAAAAGTCAAGGAAAGAAATTGTGCTTGTGATTGTGTGCTTGGCAAGAAATGAATAAAATTTAAAATCAGAATTAATTAACAAATTCATAAAAATAAATTAAGTTTTCCAAACACATTCACAGCTCACTCAACACCAGATTGAATAATTTTGAAATTGAAATGACAGTAATAAATATTAGCGTGCCATAATGCCATCTCGGCCCCATTGGCTGTAACACACAAACAGTGTTTGGCTTTGGTAGCCAAGAGGGTGGGCCAAAAAGTTATTATTTATTGGATATTTTTATTAAGAAATTTGTTTTTTAAAATGTTTAACTTTTAATGAAGTTTGTTTCCATATTTTTTTTAATTCATTGTAAATGAATCAAGTGATTCATATTCTTAATTATTGAATGATGTGATTCGTATAATTTGGGAAACGGCTTTCAGGGTGTGATTTGTAGTGCATTATGCCGGCGCTGTAGGAAAAAGTAAATAGTGGGGAGAAGAGAATTTTTAGGAGTCATTTTATTACTTTTTAAATATTTTATCACAACACGATTTGAAGACGAGTGTATTATCACGCCGAACTTTAAACTAGAAACAACTTATTTGCGTTTAATAAAAGCCTATTAAAATTTTAAATATAGTTTTTATTTAAAAATTCGTTGTTTACATGCAAATACGATGCCGAATTTATGAAACAACAGCTGATTTATAACAATTAAACAAGTTTTCATACAACAATTTATTTTTTTATTTTTTCCACGGTGGCCATTGCTGAAGCTGCTACGATGAAGAGGAATCAATAGAAAAAATTCTCTGTGACTGCCCCTCTCTACAGGAGCGCAGGCTGTCTTTTCTGGAGTGATCTGGACTGTCTTGGGGGTATACCTCTCATTTCCTTACTGCGCGTTGTGAAAAGTTCTGATTGCTTACAGGAGCGGGCGCACCAGTTATCAATAGAAACATGACAGACTCGAAATTACGACCACATATTCGTAATGCTTAGGTATGACATATACCTCTGGCCAATTACTGAAGTAGTCCATCACGACGGAAGCATGACGATTGCCGGCAACGGTGACGGAAAAAGATCTTCAAATAGTGCAGCAGAGTTGTCTTGTTGTAGTTGTCCTTGGGTTCTTCTTAGTGGACTTTTGGCTGCTACGCATTGCGGGCAGTTCACTATTCAGTCAACTACGGATAATTAATATATAACCCATGTTTCATTGGTCAGCGCTATGGACCTTAAGGCCTCCGAACTATTTTCTCGCTAATATGCGGGCAGCCAGTTGAACAACAGTTCAAGCTGACAACAATGATAAATTTTAATTAGAAGCTTAGCGAGTTAAAAATCTTATTCATAAAAAATATTTTAAGCTTATAAGCTGTTTATATGACTGATTTTCTATTCCAAATTTTTCATATCAGCAGCTTATAAGAATAAAATATTTTTGTGAATAAAGCTTTTAGCCTTAAACTCTTAGAAACTCATAAGAAATATGTATTCCAACCACCCTCGTATATTTATTTATGGCACTGGTTCCAATGTGTGACAACAAATCAATGTAATTAAATGAAAATTCAATTCCTTGAAAGCCAATTATACAAATAAAATAATAAATCAAAATCTGAAATAAATGTGGAGTTGCGTATCGATCGTTGTGTGTGCGTGAATGTGTGTGTGTGTGTGTGTCTGTGTTTCGGATGGCACAAACTAGAACTAGAGAAAGAAGACATTCAAGTAGACAATAATTCATATTCGTGTATAATAAATGGACAGATTGAATGAACGCAATGCAATCCAATACCTTTTTGCCAGCATTCATTTGTTGCAATTGATGTTGTGTCTCCTCCTGCAGATATTCAGATATTTGCCAGTGTCAACTCTGCTGGTCGTTATTCACTCGTATATCTTGTGACTTGTTAATAAAGTGATTGAATTTCCATTAGAATTTCAAATTTTTAGCCAAAAATATTTCGGTACTTTTTTTCTGCTGCGGTTATTGACTTAAAATATATCGCTCATTTGCTGCAATACTGTCATAACTCAAAAAATATATTTTAGGAATTAATGATGCAGAGTTTTTTTTATATATTTAATTCGAATATTTCATGTTCTTTATTCCTGAAAGAAAAGTAATTTTTTAAGATATCCGTGAAGTTGTTAGAAAACTTTTTCATTTTTTCTTTTATTTATATTTAAGACACTATTCAAGTAAATGAGTTTTAAAAGGGGAGCAAAAGTTCATAAGTTTCTGTAATAATAATCACATTATGACGTACATTATATGTAAAATTCTTCAATATAGTGCATGGTAATAAACATGTAGTGGTCTCCTAAAACAGTGGGTGTTTACTTGTATACGAGCGAATCGGTTTATGTACGACCAAATGCAGGACTTCCTAAAACATTATGTGAAATATTCTCCCCATTTAAAATTACGAAAGTGATATTTTTTTTTTACTTAAACAAGTTTATAGGCGTTCCTGTTTCAATACACTTCCACTTTATTTCAAAGCATCTTGTATATAAACCCAGGACTTTTCTGATTATTAAATATATTGAAGTACATAAATATTTGAACATTTTATATGCGTACATAGAAATAGACACATTTCTATGGTACCCTTTTAAGGTTCTTTTTGTTTATCAATATCGGTGGGAAATACATGTTTTGAGAGGTATTCTTATGTAGATGAGCACAATATGTGTGGAACCAGAAACAAGAATCGTTTTTCCAAATAATTAACCCAGGAAGCTAGAAACAAAAATTTCGTTCAGAGATGTACATGCAACATTTATTGGTTTAATTATTTCCTTCCAATAAATTTTAAATGTTATTCCAAAAGAATTTATTATGAAGGAATATGTACGATAAATTATATAAAACTTAGAAAATATTATATTAGAATATATTATATAGTTTATGTTTTTATGGTACACTTCTATGGATCTGATCGTCCATAGATATCGTTGATAGATACATGATTTGAAAGGTAATTTTATGTAGATAAGCACAATACCTTTGCTTTTTACAAACATGCACTTACACGCAAATATAAACGTTAAACGAAAAATAAAAACATCAATTTTTGCTTCCCTCTTGAAATGTGTTACACAACTAATAAAAAAAAAATTTAGACGAACAATTTGTTGTTTTTGTTTTAAATCTCAACGGAGTTGATTTAAAAAATTATCTCATAAATATGTACGTATACGCCAGAGAATTATTTTTAATTTTTAACATGAAATGGTGGAATTTCGACCACCGGGCTGGTTTTATTAAGATCAATAAAAAGATGTTCATGATGTCGAAAACTTTTTTGCTGACTGTTTTAAAAATTTTATTGTTGATTTTTACTCACAAACGCAAAATATTTTTACCGAAGTATTATTGAAATCTAAAAATTTTTTGACGCCGTGTACGGAGAAAATCACGGGCCATATAAGTCCCATTTAGCGTCAAAAGGTTAAGTGACAGCCTTGTTGTCATAAAAAGTATTTCAATAAATATGTTTATATATATTTTTTAATTATCGAAATAGGATAAAGTGTGTACAGGAATATCGTTAGCTGAAATGAAAGAGGATCTAACCAAAATATTTATAATTTTACAGGAAATGCAAAAAATATTTCAAAATGCAAAATATTGAGGTAAAAAAATTTAAAATTTTTTCAAGATCGCTACAATTTCTCATCAGTATCCAGGAATAATTGTTTAATACTTGAACGTGGAAACAGTTCCCATTTATATAGACAAAAATGGCGAATTCTTCAACCTGAAATTCCTTCAGTAGCCAGTGTTCCTTGCAGAGTCAAAATTTGTTTACAAACTGAATTTAATGTGGGATGACAAAAGGGCCGTTTCTAAACCTCAACATGTTTAAATATGTGGGCATATCGTTAAGGCCATTGTTCGTCCCAGAATTTTTTTTTACTACTGACTTGTTGTATGTTGCGCATATAATTTAACTCCTTCCATAATTGGATTATAAATATAAAATGCATCCAGGATTTGAATGTGCATTTGGAATTTTCTAAACAAAAATATCTTCTCCATTGGCCAAATTTTACTATTATGAAAATCATCGTTGTCAGCAACCAGCTGCAGCAACACAAATGGCAATTGCAACAACATCATTATTATCGATGAGCATGTTGATGGTGACAAACATACGGAAATTTCACAAAATAATGATTTATGGTTTTTGGGTTTTAGTCGAAACATTTTTATTCAAACAATATTGTTTGCAAGAGCATGTGAATGCCTGCCCTGCAGTTAAAAGGACAGGTAGTGCAGGTATTCAATTGACTTGCGATAACTTTTATTTTATCTCTGGATTTTGCCAGCCATGCTTTTCTGACTGTTGACTATTTTAATGTGGTTACATCATGGAAATGTGCACTGAAGTTAAGGGCGATGCATGCACCATCATGTCCATTCATGTCATTTGTGGTGGTTTATCGAATTGTTTTTTTTTTTTTTAACTGACTGCTTATGTGACGGTTCCCACTCTGCATTATTACCGACAAAACTGATTTCCTTTTTGACGAACGCACTAACGGGAGCAAATATTTCCAGGTTTGCGTGTGTGTGTGTGAATGCTTTGCTGCATATAAGTATGTTTTATCTAGCATTTGTGATGCCTCATTTAGAAAGTTTTAATAAACATGTAATTTCCAAAAATATTTTCCTCCACTAGTTTTGAAATTTTAAAACAGATTTTCCTGCTATAAAAGCAACTTAATGGCGGATTTCTAAAATGTTGCCGCTAATTGCCCAAACGTGCAAAATTTTCAAATGCAAGCGCCAAATATCTAAAGAACCCTCCCCACCCGCTTTGAAAGTAGTCAAAATATATCAGTGCAGTATTTGTCTTTGAAATTATTCCAACTTTTTGTTTTACTGAAACCATATTTTGAAGGGATAGAAATTAGTTCCATTCGACTGCATATTTTATTCCACTTCCGTTTTCATTGATTCTTATTGTCTTTAACTATTTCTTTAATTTATTACATTTTGATGTTGTCTTTCTTCCTGTTTTCAAATTTCAAATTTCACTTTGCATTAATCAATTATTCAATAGCAATTTTTGCTGATTTCTTCAAAATGTCCTTTTTTCATTTCATGTCCTTTGAGTTGTGTTTTTTTTTGTTTGTTTTTTGTTCAAAGATAATCTAAAATAAACAAATAAAAACTCCGTCATTTTCTGTGGCAGACAGAAAAACTGCTTAAATCTTCTTTTACTTCTAAAGCCAAATTGATTATCAGGAATTACACGTGACTTAAACAAAATAGTTTCTTTTGAATACTTTTTTTATTTTGTCTTGTGGTAATTTTGTCCCTCCGCTAAACGCCACAATCCATAAAACATAAAATAATATGACTGCTAAATTCGCTTAAGTCTACTTAAGCAGTTATTCGTTATTGCCTTGGATTTACTAAATGACAACATTATGAAACCGGGTCATATATTCCTGACATCGACTAATTTAATATGTAAATTTTGTTGTTTTCTTTATGTTTTTTGTTGGTGTTGTGCGGTGACATGCAAAAGGAACTCTGGGCTTTAAATTAGGATATTCGTTAATGTCGCCTTTTTCAGAGGAAAGAAAAATAAGAAATCTTGTCAAACTTTTATTCGCCTATTTTGAGATAAATAATCTATGAAATATAAAATCAATATTTTTTGAATACTCTTGTATTTATTAAGAAAATCGGAAAGACGTTAATTAGTTAATTGTCGCTTCCAAGTCAGTAGACATGATTTAATTAATTTATTGATTTTATTTCATTTTTATAACGCACCCCGTAGTATAACCGAAAAAAAATAGAAAACTGATTCGAAGAGTTTTTTAACGCAGGTCAACGTTTTGAAATCACAAATTTGACATGCAAAATATCTTTCTTGTGATTTCAAATCACACTGATTAAATGTGATTTACAGAACAGGGCTGATGAATTATAAATTCAGCCATTAACCACTGCGATTCTTAAATATCCTTAAAGTAACCAATACATGTCGGTATCTTAAATGCCGCACACAAACACACACAACTGGTTTAAAACTTCAAAAGGGGGGAAAAATTAAATAAGAAGTAAGCCAAAATACTTGAAAGTATGCTACACGTTTAAAGTCACTATCGATTTGTACAATTGACTTCCTGCCACCAACAACTCCGGCACTTCGATTGTGTGTTATTTTCGAAACTTTTTTTTCACCTCCTTTTCTTTCTTGGCTTTCCCTGCCAACCATCTATTACACAATCTACTACTTAATTTTGGTAGCTTAAAGTCATCCCAATACAATTTTACACTCGCAACATGTGAAAGGACAAAAGAAAGGAAAAAAATTAAATAAAAGAAGAAACAAGATATATAAGAACAAAATCCATAAGGTATTATAGCCAAAAATAGCAAAAACAACACATGATATTTATAGGAAAATGAAGTTTAAACCTCCACCAGTCAACCAGTAAATCAGGGGCATGAAGCAACAATAGGAGACTCTTAAAATCAGTACGTTCATCACAGCATACGACGAGAGTGAAAGATGAAGAAAAAGTATCTTCGAGCGAGCATTCGTAGCTATTCCATTGCCGCCATAAGCATTCAAACAACGTACTCTTCAACACACACACACTCGCATGCACACAATGGAAAAAAGACAGAAAAATTTAAATGCCAATCAATCTTGTGGAGTAGTTTAGACCTTAAACCGCATGAAAATCAAAAGTAAATGCTTAATTTTTTCCTCTTCTCTTTTTTTTGCAAAGATTTCCCTTCAAAATAAAAAACTTATGAAATACGTTTGATCCAAGAAGTTTTCGTTTTTCTGTTTAAATTTTTATTGGAATATTTTTTTTATTGTGCAGTTCCCACATGCCAGGATGGATGATTAGGCCAGGATAAGTGCGTTTGCCATTTAATATGTGGCTTCCTTTCAATGAATCAGGGAAATATATGCGACCTGTAAGAGATCAAGTAGGCCGGCAAAAGCTGTTGATTAACTTGTCAATCTGGAGAAAAATGTGCGGAGGCCTTGTAAAATTTTATATTCAATAAAACAGTGTCAATTCCAGTTTGTTGAAGTAATTTTATTTAATATGGGGAAACCCCTTTTAACCTGCAGCTGCACCTGAAAATAAAAAAATTAGGCAAGAATTATTCTTTGCTATCCTCTATATTTAAAAAAAATTCATTCCGAATTTATTCCGTTTTCTAAAGAGCCAAACTACGGAATGAAACCCGTTTCTGAACGGAATTGCACTCTTAAACTCCAAAATGATCCTCTTCAGATTTTTCTTTTATTTTTTGTTTTACGTTTTGTAAAGAAACAAAATGAAATTAGATTTCGGATGGAATTAAATTTTGTGATATGGCTGAATATAGTGAATGGAATTAGCAAAAGTTTCATTCCGAAATACTATTTCGTTTTCGGCAGAACTAAAAATTGAAAACAACTCGCTTCCGAAGGGCAAAAAAATTTCTTCAAGCGATTTTGATGCGCTGGCGCTGTTCATTGCTGCTGCTGCCGCTACTGCTGCTGCTACTGCTGCTGCTGTCATATATATCTTGTTCTTCTTTGTCATCGTTGCTTTAGTATTTGTGACACGCAGTGAATTGACAAGTTTCAAATGACTGCTAAAAAATACACTATTTGTTTGGATTCTATGAAGTTTTATTTCCAAAAATAATTATTATAATTAACGAGAACAAACACACAAAGTGAAAAAATTCTGGGAATCGAAAGTTACACGTAAAGAAATAGAGGACAAGTGAAAACAACAAATTTTTTTTTTGTGTTGTTTTATATAGAAAAATAATTCAAAACCCTGGACTCGATATTTAATTATTGTATTCAATATGAGTGCTCCAGTGAGATGGCAAAAATATACATTTAAATCCAATCACATAAAAACAACAACAACAACAGCGGCCATATAAAATAAACTGTAAATGAAGTGGATTTTATTTATTGAGATACAAGATACTTTTTCAACTTTTTTGCGATTTTGTGTGTATGTTTTTTTTTTAACTTGATTTTTTGTTCCCTATCGTATTTTATGGAATTATTTGTGTTAAAATTCAATTTAATATTCAATTTAATGACATGCATGTTTATAAAAAAAAGAAAAAAGAAATCGCAATGAATTCCATAAACTGGGTGAAAATTTCCAAAGAAGAAAAAAGAAAAATATAAAAAACTCAGCACGCCAGTAGCCAACAATGGAAAAAGTATTGAATATTATGCGAAAATGAAATTAAATGGCAGAAGAGTATTGAAGCTCAAATTAAACAGAAAGTTTCTAGTTGAATTCACTTTTCATAATGACACGGTTGGTAATAAAAGTGCAGCGACATAAAAATGTGAATGCCAGAATAAAATGGGATGTTTCCAAATGAAATTCGATAAAAATTTATATATTAAATTCAGAATAATTTTAGTCTTATTTTTTCTTTTTATTAAAGTTTTAATAACATTTTAAATAATTTTATATAATTCCATTTAATTAGGGTTTTAGTGTTAAATTGTATTTAATTGTTTATTGTTTATTTTCTTAATGAGGCTGTTCGTCACTCGAACGTTTCCTAGAGACTAATTTTAAGTGAAACTAGTTGTCCTGAATTTTGTAGTAGTCAGAACAAGTGCTGCCTAATTCCCCAAATACGTTTTTGAAATCTCCAGAATTTGCTTCCGGGGATTATTGAAAAAGAAAGTGTAATTTATCGTTACCTTAAGCTCACAATGCACAGTTTGATAATTTTAGAGGAAATCAAAAGAAAAAATCTCAAATCAGTAGTCAGAAGGAGTGCTGCCTTATTCACCAAATACATATCCGAAATTCCCAAAATCTATTTTCGGGAACAATAAATTTAAAATATATTTCTTTTTAAATTAGTATATATATTGCAAAATTTTCGTTTTAAACTCTTCAATTTTATTTGTGTGCTAGTTCTTTTTTCCCAAATTGTTATTTAAAAAATTCAAATTGCAAATTGATCAGTTGAGGGGTTTTAGCTAGTTCCGATGCGCATTTCACTGGGACGATCATCAGGGAACCTTTACCCAACATTTCTTAGCACAACTAAAGATATTTATTTCAAACTATATGGGAAGTTTAAAAACAAACATTAAAGTCATAACAAGAATTCACTGATCACATTTCCTTTTTTTGTTTTCTTACACGTCATTCTACAACTGATTGGTTTTTTGCCGACTCAATTTTTTTATTATTATTACTTTTTTTTTGTGAGTAGGACCTGCTTTCAGGGGACGATCTCCACATACGCAGTGTATTGTGCTAGAACTGGGAAAGTAGGGGGCAGTGTTAAGAGGACAGACTAGAAGGTAGACAATTTGTTGTATATATTTTTACTTTTTACGGCGATCAACTTCTGAGGAAATTGAATTTAAAAAACTTTTGAGCCTTTCAATGCGAAGGAGTTGGATATGAAATAATATTTCAGAGCTAAATCTCAAAGTTTAATTAACAACATCTATAACAATTTTCCACTCCATTTTGTAAGTCATTAAAAAATTTCTACAATTTCTAAAAAGTTGTCATTTTGCTTAATCCTGTATTCGAATTATAATATAGGGTGTTTTTATAGAGTGATACAAGTTTAAATCATAATAAAACATAGTAATATATTTTGGATATCAATGAAATCTTTATTGGATAGAAAATTTTATGACATTAATGTTTAAATATAATTTCGGACATGGGGCTGGCGCGTACAAGGCGCAATCTGGAACACCAATTTTTACAAACAGTAACGTTCTGACCATCATCGTTTTTGAAGACATATGGGCCAAGAACTCCGCCAGCCCATAAGGCGCACCAAACAGTAATTTTCTGTGGATGTCATGGTGTTTCGACAAAAGCTTGTGGATTCTCCTCACTCCAAATGCGACAATTCTGTTCATTTACGTACCCATTCAACCAAAAGTGGGCTTCATCGGAAAATAAAATTTTGAATGGACGAAGTGCACGATAAGTTTGATGAACAGAAGTTTTGATTAAAAATTTTCACAATTTGCACCCGTTGCTCTGGTGTATGTCGATCCATAATGAAATGTGAAAGCAAACTAAATAAAGAGCAACTATCAGCTTTTAAATGGGTGGTCAAATAAGGCTGTGATACCAACTCAAAGCTGTATCACTCTATAAAAAACACTTTATATTAAATTCAAGTAACTTCGATCTGACTTTTATAGCAAGAAAGGTCTACCAGCCGTCATAATAAAATCAACCACATTTAATGCAATTTGAAAGAAAAAAAAATAAGGCTCTTCTGTACATAAAATAGTTGCATTTTATTCTTGATCCACATCCAAGTGAAAACACCTCAATCAATCTGTAAGTCTGAGTGATTGAAGTGCGATACTCGGCTGCCGTATAAATATCATTAAACTAAAATTTCTTTATTTTATTTAAAAAAAAGCATGAAAAATTATACGTTTTTAATGGAATAAAACTTTTTTTAAACAAAAATCATTCGGAAAGAAATATTAAATGCGTATCTTTAATTTAACACACGGGATTTATAAACAACAACTCATATATCGTGATCTATTCAGATGAAATAAAACTACAATAAAACTGAAACTGAAACAAATAAACAAAGTATTATTTATATAAAAATAATGAAAACAAGAACAACAACATTAACAAACTGATATGGCTTTCATTAACAGTGAAAATAAAACTTAAACAAACTCTGGCACGAGTTCAAATAACGACGACAAGCAGCATTTATTTTATGTGTTCCTGGAGGCAGGAAAAAAATTCATTCAAATAAATATTCGCATGTTATAAAATTCATAGCGAAATATAAACATTTAGCCAAGTCACACACTACCAACTGCTGGCCAAAAGCCCTGCAAAACCCTTAAATTATTTCGTAGGAAAATGTACAAACATTTTCCTTTAAATTTATTTACGCTGTAAATTAAAACACATTTCGATATTCTGAATATCAATATTTTTTTTTTTTTGGTAATTCACAGTTTAATAGCAACTTTTCTAATAAAAGGTAAAAGACTTGGCTTGAGTTTTTTCAGGTCGGACAAAAACCTTTTATCAAACCCATTTAAATATCATCGGCTTCATCATGAGTTTTCATTCAAAATGATCAACTGCGAACCGAGTCTAAAGCGTAATTTGGTGCTGCTGCTCCAGGTATTTCATCTCTAACGCTGTCAAATGGAAATAGGACTCGAACTGAATCTAGAAAACGACAAACGTTTTACTTCGAAATGTGTGAGATGACCGAGTGTGAACGTTTTTGTTTTATAATAAAATATTTGTAGTTGTTGCTTTCAGCTGAATATTTATTTGATGCTGTTTTAATCAAACATGCGATTTCTGTGGAAGCAAACAGTAGAAATAAATTCATTCGACGTTATCTGTGATTATTTTGAGTATTATTTTCTTTTAATAGCGCTGACATTCAGGGGGTAACAACTGCTTGTGGGCAATAGCGTTGAGAGGACGGTTGAAAAAAGATGAGAAGATACAGAGTTTATCGGGGCAAACCTGAGATCTAGGGCTTCATACTTTTTGCCAACATCCTGCACGTATGAACATCTATAATTATGTGTGTATAGTATGTAGTATGTGTATGTATATACGAGGTCTGTTTCTAAAATAACGTGAACTTTCTTATTAATTTTGTAGCGATCAGCGTTCTTTCGAACTCTGGAAACAATTGGGGACATGACCTTTTTGAAATGTCCTTGAGCTCTCTTAGTGCTTTAGTCTTGGCTATTCTGAGCTCTTCCATTGGCTTGATAGGGCTTTGGTTTCGATGTCATCACCGTATAACCCTAATGCGTCCACAGTTCCGATCCTTCTTAGCAAATCTAGATTGTGATCGACTTCTTTCCACAAATCCTGAGCAACGTTTGTACACGATGTTTCTTATTTTAAATAAGCGATTTTAAAATGGCCTTCCTTATCATATCCTTTGTCGGTAGCTGCAGCGAAAATATTAACCGGCGAAGTAAAACGTAAAAATAGCTACAACGAAATTTCTTTTCCTCTATTCTGTCTTCTTCTGTCCTCTTACCATTAACCCCTCCTTTGCCAGTTACAGCGCACGAATTTGTCTATCTATTCCTCTATTCTGCCTTCATCTGTTCTCCTATCTTTAACCCCTCCTTTCCCAGTTCCAAAGCAATGCACTGCATATGTAAGGGTCGTCCACTGGGTGCTGGCTCCTACTCATAAAATAAAAATCTATACTGACTTTTCGCCGATTTGTCAATCTGTCGTTCCTTCGAACAAATAACATGCAAAAAAACCGAATTCTAAAATGTTTTGCTTTTATTTTAAATAGTACGGCAGCTTGTGACATGCGCGAACAGGTCGCTTAAAAATAAATTTCCAATTAATAATGAATTAAAATACTGCAAAAAAGCGTCGGTCCCTCTCGATATATGACAAGTAGGGCACAAAACAGTTACACTTTTTTTCACATTAACACTTCTATTTTTACTTATTATTGTTTTACGCGATTATTTTAAAATTTAAATAAAATTTTAACATAAGTTTTCAACTTTTCAGATCGCTTTTCTTAAAAAGCAGGCTTTTAACAATATTTTTTATTGCTTAAGATGTTTCGAAAGCGTGTAGAAATACTTGCATATTATGAGAAGATAAGAACATGAACCACATCAACCACATTGTACGAGTACAATGTGCAGCATGAGTAATATTATTAATAATATTGAGTATACGCCTAGAAGCACAGTACAAAGAGAGTTAAATAAATGCAAACAAACATGCAAGTGAAGCTACTAAAAAGTGTATAAAAAGTGACGGGTTTTGAAGGTTCTTGAGCTCTTGAACTCAGCATTTATTTCAATAAAAATTTTAGAAGAATTAAGTGATTTTTTATAAAAAAAATTTTACTTCATTTTGTAGACTCAATATTAATCCACGTATTGGGGAAACTTCTTCAAGAAATATTTAGTAAAATATTGTTTTGAAAAACATAACTAAAAGATTCGCTAAATACTGGAGTTATAGAATTAAGAAGACACTTTTTTATATAGAAAACCCCAGGACTAAAAAGTATTAATAATAAAATCCGTCTTGATGTTGTAAAATTCATGTTCTATTCTGGCACAATAAAAGTGACACTCCTAATAACTACATGAAGTTTTAATAAACAAAAATAACTTGAATGTGATATTAAATATAATAAAAAAAAGCCCAATAAAGCAAATACGACTGCGTTGAAAAAAAAAGTTGCTCATGTGCAAATATTTAACACAGAATGATAAATGTATTTGTCGTTCGAACAAGTATTCGAATGTAGATTTGAGATAAAAGTAATAGAACTTTATTTATATTCACAGATATTTTTAAATATTCATATGAATTATTTGATATTGACTGTGTAAAACACAGTCCTCCTCTCCTCGGCAGGAAAATAAAAATAATAATAATAAAATGTGAATAAAAACTGCCAACATTTTGAAAGTGAATGATTTTTAATGAAAATGAAAAAAGAAAAGTGAACTCGTACAGGAAAACTTTGCGTTAATACAAAAAGTTGTGCACACAAGATAGAAATAAATTAAAAAGTTTTTCACAATTCGTTAGATGTCGAAAATGAATTCATTTCTGAAACGAGTTATGGAAACGTGGGATTGGTCTTGTTGCCGCCGTTTTGGCGTAACTAATAAATTCATTTTTCTCAGTTAAATATAATTAATCAAACTATTCTTTATGACTCCCCAACTTGCAAATATTTGTCCTTAACCCTAGATGGTTATGCTACCGAACAATTTTAAAATAATTCTAATGCAAAAATTTTTAAAGTTCAAAATAAACAAAATTATTTTTAGTCAAGTATTTTACTCAAAAAATAATTAAAAATAATTATAAATTAAAAATGGTTTTTCACTGTTAAAACTCCATACGAGTTCTAGGAAACATTGAAGAGTTATATGATAAAGAGTAAGTTAGCTTTGTCTTCACCATCCAGGGTTAATGATTGTCCATGCACAAAACAAAAAACCAAACGAAAAATTATTCATAAAGTTTTGCTGGGGCATGAGGTTTGGCATTTATCCAGACGAAAGTTTATCACAGTTTTAGGAGACACACGACACGGCCTTCTAATCAATAGACAAATAAATAAATTGATTAAAGATTTACATAATTCTGGCATTTCTTTTGTTCAACATTCGAATAAATTCTTTTTAATTTCCTTAAATTTTATCACGTTCTTTTTGTTTTCAATTAAATTGTATCTCTTAAAAACCCATTAACCTTTTCTGTTGCTCTTCGTATTTGTTGTTGGCGCTCAACCAGCAGCAATTTGAATCAAAAAGACATTTTCGAAATTTGTTTTACATATAAAAGCTGCCTATTAAATTAATTATAAAGTGAAAAAAATGTAGGGTTTCTTGCGTAGTACCGTTGCTTCGTCTTGTGTTTGTCATTAATTTTTTGCTTTCAGATTTTCGTTCGTTGCTCATAATTTTAATCTAATTAACTCTTTGATATGCTTTTCTTTTTCTCTCGCTTTAAATGTCTCACAAGGTTACATTTCGTTGGGAAATTATTATAACTTAACTTGTTTTTTTTTTTTGTGTGTGTATTTTCAAACAAATTCCTCAATGCAAAGAGTCGTTTGTAGTTGTTGTTGGAGAAATTTCCTTAAAGGAGCCACGCATTTGCTGAATAATAAATGGGCTTAAATAAAACATATTTTTCATGTTCGTGCAACACAATTAGGCAGCATCCTTTTCAGCAGCATTTTGCGCTGCCTGTTTAACCTTCAAAATGGTTGTTTATCTTGCCTTTAATTTTTATTTATTTATTCTTTTTTTTTCGTATATATATTTTCTGTTTTTTTAGGTCCATTTTAAAGGATTATTTTTTCTAAATGAGTGCATATTGTGTAACACAATCCCAACCGCTACATTCAGCCATACAACTGCGTAAATTTAATCAGAAGGGTTTTACACCAGCACACAAGTGCGCCAAGTCTATAAGAAAAAACAAAGAAAAATATTCTTAAAATATCATTTAAATATGTACCCAAGTTTTAAAGCAAAAGCTGGAAATTTTTAAGGGGCAAAATGTTATTTAAATCTATTAATTGCCTGCTCTAATCAAAGTTTGAATTTTTTAATAAAATTTTGGGAAAAAAGAAACAGCACATAATTGAAATTGAAGAGTTTAAAACGACAATTCCCCAAAATATAGACGAAAGTTATCGTTGCTAATTGCATGTTAAAAAATTGTTTCTCATCTTGTGTTCTGTTCTAGAAAACATGTAACATATTTTCACTTCTATCAAAACTTTGAAAGAAATTTATTTCAATAAAAAATACCAAATTAATTTCCAACAACTTCACTATTCTTAAATGGCATAATGTTGCCATATGTTGTTAAAAAGTGTAAAATATTTCGCATTATTTTTTTAGAAAGAAAATCAGACCTACGGTTGTTACTGTTTGTGAAAATTGGTGTTCCAGATTGCGCCTTGTACGCGCCAGCAGTGGCGGCCACATGGCTGAAATTATATTTGAACATTAATGTCATAAAATTTTCTATCCAATAAAGACCGTTTCATTCACATCAAAAATATATTACTATGTTTTATTATGATTTAAACTTGTATCACTCTATAAAAAACAGCTTATACGATTTAAGGAATAATATGCTGTCTTTTTTTTAGTATAGGGATTCATTCATCCAGATGTATTCATAATTATATGAGCAATTAAATATTCCTCAGCCTAATTTCGAAAGAATTTTAAGCAAAACTAGTTTCTGTTTTTGAGTAGCGAATATTTAAAATGTATGGGAAAATAAGTAACAAAACATACGTTCTGCGAAAAATTAGTTTTGTGAAATAAACCACGTATAGTGAACCGCCCTATTTTTATTTAATTTTATTGAAACAGAGTTGATTTTTTGTCTAATAAATATAATATAAAATATTTTAAATATTTCAAAAATGCTTTTTCGGTCTTAAAGTTGAATAATTTGATGCAAAATTTAGTCACAAGATTAATAAGAGCCGCCTTGGAAGGTCGCCTAAACAGACCATGATATCGGAAAACAAATTTTTATAATAAAATTCAATAACCTGAGAGCTCTCATTTGGAATTCAATTCATGTTTAAGTTATAGACCAACATTTTTAACCGCAACATGTTACACGAAAACTGTTGAACTGCCAAAACGGTGTTGCCAAAAAGAAAGTTGCCAAAAACCATTCTCTAGCAGCAGAGATTTTTCTTTAAAGTATTGGATTTTTCTCTAAGCCGCATGCCAAACACGGCAATACTGGCATATCCTAAGCAATATAATTGTAAGAATTAAATTCACGCCGTCGTGTTTGCCAAACCGCTGTTTTGTTTATTTGGAGTTTTTCTTGAGCACTGGTTATAAATGTGTAGCGGCTTTCGAAAACAGCTGTTCAGCTCTGCTGTATAATTTGACATTATAAATGCTGTTAGTTTTCCCTGGTTTCTGTGAATATTTATCGGGTCTTTGTTAAATTTTCTTTTGCTGCTAGAAGTTTTAATAAATTTTAAATTTTAATTATTTGTTTGCCGCTTATTTGGAATGCAAACAGTGTTGACAACTAATACGAATACAAAATTGGAGCTTTTCTTAACGTTGTTAATATTCATTTATAAAAATTTGCGATCTCATAAATGCGATAAAGTGTAACTAAAAACCTCTGCGCCAGCTTATTTGAAATAGAATAACAAAATCAATGACGCCACGAACGGTGCAAAATGGAGTTGATGATCGATTGTTACATAAGAAAATACAGGAAGTTTTATTTTCTTTAGCTTTCGCTTTTCATTTATTTTCTTCTATTTTTTTGGAAATAAGAGAAATAGTAACTGCTGGTTTGCTGTGAAAATGCTTTTGTTTGTAAAAAGGTGCATCTTATGCTTTTTTCTGTTCTAAAAAAAGAATGTTACATATCGTACACTTTTCAATAGAAGAACGCAACTTTATGTCATTTGAAAATAAAAAATTTACTAGTAAATTATCCAACATTCCTTACGAAAACTTGTTTGCATCTTAAAACTTTTCTAAACTGCGGCCTTTTAGAAAAGAGGGGAAAAAATTTTGCCTTTTTCCAGAAAAGAACACTCTATTAGTTGTTCGATTTTGTCAAATGATATTTAATAGTCATTGATGTAAATTATAATTATAAATTTTGCCTTAATAAACTTCTTTTAGAATTTACTTCAAGAATATAAAATAATGAAATTTGAATATATTAAATTTGTTTAGACTTCAATTGAGATTTCATGTACAGAACCTACTACGACACTTTTTGTTGTTGTTCTGTCGCTTTCTTCTTCTTCGTTTTCTTGACTGTAGCGCAAACAGTTACCTATTTCCATTTCCGACCTTTCATAGGAATTCAACAATAGCAAGAGGTCATTATCAGCACGTAAAATAAACATATTTTTCTAAAGGAAATGTTAATATTTTTTATATATTCATTTATTTATATATTTTTTCTTGTTTCTTTTTTTTATCTAAATATCTGGGGACATGTAAAGAGGCAAGCAAATATTCAGTGTACGAGTGTTTGTTTGGATGGAAAATAAATGAAATCTAAATACAATATTTAACAAAGGAGAACCGGCGGACGGACAGACAGACAAACAAACCATCAAATGAACGAACGAATAAATAAAAAATCCATACGAAGTGAACCAATATTTTCATAATTTATTTCCTCGTTTTTTACTTCTTTTTTTTGTCATTTCAATACTCCAGTGGTTGGTTGTTTGAATGGGCCAATACCCCAAAATCAGAAAATGCATGCCAACTAGAAGAAAAAAATAAAAAATAGATAGAAAAGTATATTTAAACTTTAATCTTTTATTTGAATTTTAATCTGGGCTGGCTGGCTGGCTGACTGGTTGGCTAAAGTTTGTTTGTCGCATACTGATGACTGTCTTTTTTTTTTTTGTTTGTTCTTTTTTCTGCTTCTTGTTTGTTTGTTCGGCTTGGAAAAGAGTCTTCCTGTGTAATTTTGTTAAAGTACTCGTGTCTCAATGTAAAAAAGTATATATTTCAAATACTACTTACTCGCATGTTTGTTGTTGCTGTTGTAATTGTATGTAGTATTTATTTAGCATATATCACTTTGATAAATGTTTATAAATCATCAATAACAATTGTTCTTCTTTGTTTTTCATTTTTTCTTTACAGATTGTACTACTTCCACTTCAACCAAGACCCCGGCTGATTTCGAAAAATAACATCATCCATCTACAACGACACAAATAACACCAGCATTGGCAGCGAGCAACATCTATTGTTACGAAGAAAATCAGCTTGTCTTGTCTGTTTAAAAATTTGAAAAATGTTCTTTTATTTAAAAAAATTTTTTGTTATTCGAAAACAAAATGTGTATGCAAAAGCTTCGGAGCATCAGCGGAGCAGCTTGAACAACTGACTTGAAGTTTGAAGAAATTTTCAACTGTTTGTTTTGTGCTTAAAGTTGGTAAGAGTTGCTTCTTTTTTTTTTATTCTTAAACTTTTTCCTTTATCGAATATGAAAAATTGTTTGAAAATATTTATGCGAGTTTCATCGAATTTATTATGTATGAATTGTCTATTAAGATAATATGAATCAATAACTCTTTAATGGGAATTTTTAGACAGGACATTCTTTAGTTTAAAAATATCTGGGACGTTAAGTAGTCTTTTGATTTCTTGGATACAAAAAATAAAAATATTATTTATTTGTATAGGGTGTTTTTTATAGAGTGATACAAGTTTAAACCATAATAAATCATAGTAATACATTTTTGATATCAATGAAACGGTCTTTATTGGATAGAAAATTTTATGACATTAATGTTTAAATATGATTTCGGCCATGTGGCCGCCACGGCCGGCGCGTACAAGGCTCAATCTGGAACACCAATTTTCCCAAACATCATCGTTTCCATCTGACCATCATCGTTTTTGAAGACATATGGGCCAATGACTCCGCCAGCCCATTAAGCGCACGAAACAGTAATTTTCTGTGGATGTGATGGTGTTTCAACAAAAGCTTGTAGATTCTCTTCACTCCAAATGCGACAGTTCTGCTTATTTACGTACCCATTCAACCAAAAGTGGGCTTCATCGGAAAATAAAATTTTGAATGGACAAAGTGCACGATAAGTTTGACGAACAGAACTATTATTTTGAATAAAAATTTCCACAACTTGCACGAGTTACTCTGCTGTAAGTCAATCCATAATGAAAAGTCAAAGCAAACTAAACAAAAGGCTCAAAGTTGTATCACTCTATAAAAAACACCCTATATTTGTATTTGTATGGAAGCACGAGCAAGAACTCTCTTGAAATTAGCAGTTCTTTATGCGACAGTCAGGTTATAGTTTAAAGTTTTACCTGGTCACACACATTTCTTTAGAGGTCCTTGCGATCTGGGTTCAGTTTCTGAAAACTACAAGTTACTAGTCGACAACTAAAAATGTCTAACGCTTGTACAAAATTTATTTTCGCTTCGTAGGTATTTTACTTGTGGGTTTGTAACTTGTAGTCTGATGGTTTCAAATAAAATAATCTACTTCATTTCATTGAATCGTTCTCAATTTAAATGACAAGTAAATTTAATCCGCATGTACCAGTAATGCTAATGGCATATTTTGTGGTACTCTTTTACCTGTCTTATCGTCCACAAATTTTTCTGAAATATATATCGTTTACAAGGTATTTTTATGTATATCTGCACAATATATTAGAAATTTCCTTATTTGAAATAAAAATGTTTTCAAATTTATTGTGTTACAAATAAAAAAAATATGTTTTGTTTGAAAAGTGGTATCCCCTTAAAAAATTCCAAACAAGAAGCCTCTTTTTTGAAACTACTGGTTCTAACAAAAACTTCAGTTTTGTCCAAAAGCATTGGCCACTTAAAGAAGTACTATTCATAAAAGTACATTCTAGAAGAGTACATTTTTAAAAACTATTATTTAAAATAAATCTAGCAGTTGAGATTTAAAGCACAAATCATGAGCGCAAATGTTATGCATTAATCGAGCGCAAGAACATGCCCGACATACACCCCAATTAAAACCGATTTTATGTTCCGATTTATAACTGGAAACGTTCGATTTTGTTGCACACTGTAATTACCTTAAGTTTTGCAACACAACTTCTTTTAATGGTTTCGACAATCGACAATCGTTTTCTCCGTTCTTGATAATGAAATTCCAACACTTTTGGCTCCATCAGTCTACAACACACCCACACTCACACACACTCCCCGCTGCACACATGCTTACATCTCTTTAATTTTAATTCGATTTGATTGATTGTCACTCTGTTCTCTTTATTATTGTTACTGTTTATCCAGTGCCAACATTAACGTCTTTACACTGTCGGTTGCCCCAACGAAACCAGAGTCATACAACTGTCGATCCCTATAAAACAATCGAGCGTTTATACAAAATTGTTTCGTATGTGCGTTCGTTCATATGCAATTGTTTTCTGTCCGTCTGTTGTGTTGCTGTGCTTTCATATGAGTACAACAAAAAATAAAAAATTGTCATTTATTTTTCAATTTTACCACATTCTTCAGCATTTAACCGTGTCGAAATAAATATTGAACCAAGTGTGCAACCTCAAACTAATAAAACAACAATTGAGTTGATAAAAGCGCGTGCGTGTGTGTGTGTTGCTGTTTTTGGGGTAAAATGAATTTTATGTTATTGAAAACAAACAAACAAAAAATTGCTTTTCAATAACAATTTAATAAAAACAAAATAAAATGGAAAATTTAAAGTGATTAATAACGTTTCTGGATGGAAAGTTTATTAAAATGCAATTTATTTCTAACCAGATGACATGTTTCGGTGTATGGGAATACAATGTTGGACATTTTTTTTTTTTAATGGAACAGTTGGACCAGCAGCTGTTTCACAAAATTTTCAACATTTTGTCGCAGTTGTCTTCATTATTGAAGAAAAATACGGCCCATAAGACTGAAGTTCAAGCATGGAGTTGTTAGTTAATAGACAAACACGAGCTCGTATTTCAAGTTAGTGAATAGCAAAAGTTTTGAAAATATTCCAGTTGTTGGAAATTCCCTTGGCCACTTGGATGCTTGTGTCGTCAATTAGTCATTTAGTTCTCATGAAACGCGTTGCTTTCTTTTCTTTTCATGTTGAATAGAACAAAAGTTTGTTGTTTGGTAATAAAATTGTTTGGGTGGGTCAGTGTTTTGTTTTCAGAGAAAAGTGAAAATCTTTGGGTATCAGATGTTTTAAAAAATATCCACAGCAAAAAATTTTTAAGTGTTGTTGTTAAAATATATTTGAAAAAAAGGTACTTTTTCGTAAAGGTACTCCTGCGTAGAATAGCATGTTTGAAAAATTTCTTTTTTTAAATATCTCTTGAGAAGAGTTACTTGAAAAGGTACTTTTTGAACGCATGTCTTGTAAAGGTACTTTTTGTACATTCCTCTTCATCAAGGCCTACTTTGATAGAATGGTACTCGTACGTTTCTTAAAACGTACTGGTTTCAAATGGAACCCTTTTATTATAATTTTTAAATTTAATTTATTTATATTTTATTTATTGTTATTACTATTTATTTAAGTTTTTTTTTTTCTAACAAAAAATGCAGTTTTGAAAACGTCCTGTTTTCAAATGCTGCAATTTTGATAATTAAATATAAAAAAAAACATTTTAAAAAGGCTATTTTTTAAATGTTTCTTTTGCTTAAACATTTTAATTAATTCTTTTCGTTGCAAATATATTTGAAGTTCATAGAAAAAATATACCCGCACCTCAAGTTTGAATTAATTAAATTAATAACTGCAAAATGGCAAACAAAAGTTTTAGAAAAACAACAACAAATTTGTTTGCTGTTATTGATGCTTTATAAAACTGCATTCTGAATGTCAACAACATTTTTCATGTAAATATTCCGCATTAAAAATGTTTGTCTCTTGTATGAAAATAAACATTTTTGATTTTAATATATTAATAAAATTGAAATGAAGTTGGGAGAAAAATAGTTTAAATAAAAACAGGAGTTTTCATTTCTACTTTTTCAATAAAAACTTTTTGTTTTACTTTATATAGAATAAAGTTGTCAGTTGATATTTTAATATGCAGGGGTTGGACATGACCAAATACCTGAAGAGTGAAAATAAAAATCTTAATTTATTAATCCCAGCGTAACAGAAAAACTCATTAAAAAATAAACTTTGATTTTCACAAAATAGCTGGAAATAAGACTTATTTATTTACTTATTTATTTTTTAATAGTAATTAACTATTGTTATAAAGTTATTGAATATATCTTTGGCTAGAAAGGCCATCAGCGGTTTTCATTAAAATAAAGTTCAAACGAAGAATTCAAATTCAAATTGTGTTATAAATATTTAACATTTTTAGCAAATTAATTACGTTATTTATGTTTTCTTTTGTTAAGTTCATCATTAAATCTTCAAACGCTTAGTTGTGTTCGAGACATAATGACATTTATTTACCAAATGTTGAAGAGACACGATTAAATAATGAAATAAAACTAAAATTTAAAAAAAAATAGCAGAACTTGCTGCTGAGGCGGGGTATTTAAATTTATTAGTGATCTTCAGAAGAACTCGAAAGGTGAACTTGTGTTAGCGGGTGCTAAGTTTGGAAAGATAGAAAATACATAGAACTTGTATGTACATATTTCTTTGTACGAAGCATGAAATATCGGACTTTTTCTGATCTTCATTGTTGTGTCGTTGTATTGTCGTCCTGTTTCAATGACGCATGCATAGTTGTGGTAGGTGATTATTACCGTCAGCGCTTGACACTATCAGTGTAATTCAGAACCTCTCTGGTCAGTAGTATAAATTCGAGGCAAAGTAACTATTGAAAATGTCTGCAACAAATTTTTTATTTTCTCATATATCTTCATCTCTACTCTCAACACTATTCCCCACTTTCAGAAAACAATTTATTTGAGTAATTGGATTACTTGCAAATTGTACGAGTAGATATTAAAATATCACTCGCGGTTATAGATATTTTTCAATCACGTCAGAGTTCCTGATTCATTAACTTGAATGGTGAATTCACGTATACGCAAATGTCGTTGGTCCAGGTACAAAAACTGCAACCCTTACTTTGTCCGAAATAGAGATCTTCATCGATTCTAACACATTTTACTTAAATACATTTTCCATCAATTATAGGAGCTGGGACTTGGGACTTTTCTTCGTCAGACTGACGATTCTGCTCAAAATAACTTTTTGAAGCCATTAATGCGTTTCTAATTGATTTGTGTCAATCTATTTCTTATTGTAAGTTGAAGTAATTCCAATGGATCCTTCAATAAATACTCAACGGTTTTGGTTCTGTTTCCGCTGCCTTCAATTGACTTTATCGGTAGGATAGTGAGTGCTTTGTCGCATTTACAAGGCTAGAAGAAGGGAAGATAAATGCACAAATTTCATTTGAAAAACAGAAGCATGCCTCTAAAGAAAGTTTTTTCATATCTATTTCATATATTGAGTTATGACTCTATTGCAGCAAAGGCGCGATATGTTTACAACTATTATGTCGCATGATATAAATTAAATATTGTTTCTAAAATGTACAGAATTTCATGTGTGGACGACTAGAAATAACTAAAATCTAAATGCACAAAAATAACACTCCTTCACTTGTACGCAAAGAAACGCATAAATACATGTGTTTGAATGTATGTACTCGTATGCATGTGCAAATGCCCATGGTGCAACAACGGCAAGTACAGATTAAGTATTAAAGAGTAGATACACACTTCCATTCATTTGTAGATACAATCAACTAAAGTAAAGAAAAATAAAGTGCATTTTTACGCGGGTTCCTTGAAGAAATTTTAAAGACCAACAATAACAATAATGCAGCCACATACGAAATGATAAACAACAGCTATAAACAACAAATGTAAAGTACCGTTCTTCTTGAAAACGCATGCACACTCCTGCTCACACAATTGCAAACATATTCCTCTCCGACTTCTTTTTTGATTCTCATGCCTTCTACTCTCCGTATTTGAGAAATGAAATACGAAAAAAGGAAAAAGACAATAAAGGAAAACAACACAAACATTTATTTTATTATTATTCCTTCTTTTATTTTTGTTTTCTTTTTTCGTTCACAAACATGAAATAACAAATCGTAAAAATGTTTTAAGTGCACCTTTATTTCTTGTATGCGTGTGTTTGTATGTTTGACTGTATGCAGATGTGTGTTGTTGTTATTTTCTTACTTTATTTTTGTAATATTCTTTGTACTCTATTCTCATTTAAGAAAGATACAGACATAAAAGTAAAGTTGGAAAAAATAGTCAAGCATGCATCCAGCATAAACAGTGTTGTCAATGGCTTCATTTTTTCATCAGTTAATGTTAATTGCTGCACTGCCATTTGTATCGGCACTGTTGTGTTAGCTGTTCCCGTGATATAATAAATATAAGATGGTATCGCTGCGACTACAAATACATGTGTTTGTGTAAAGTCATGGTCCACGTCAAAAATTATAGGTACAAAACATATTAAAATACTGCACACTTGCGCAATTGTAAATAACGCCTACATTCACAAACATAACGAGAACTCGACATGACTGTAGTCAATAATGGTTGAGCAAACACCAGCCATCTGGCTTAGCTGTGCCACCTTACATTTGTTACATCATGACATGTTTCTAAAGTGCCCAGGAGACATACAAACAAACCATCAAACACATAGTTGTGTGTGTGCAGTTTTTTTTCGGCTACACGCACACGTTTTCGGCAGTGATTGATGAGAATAAAAAAATTTAGATATATTTATTTGACGGCTCGAAATCTGATTGACGAAAGAAACGTCATTTGCTTTCTTTTATTTGTTGTGCGCGGGTGAGAAAAAGTTTATTTTGCATCAAAACACAAATGTTGATTGACGATTTTATTTGTGCGTCTGTACGAAAAATCATCAATCACACGACTTTAACACATTCTTACCGATTGATGGTATTTGTGTACGTCTCCTGGGCACTTAAACAGTGATTACTATAATTAAAAATATTTCCTGTCATTGATAGCCGGACAGGACGAGACTTGTAGTTATGTGGCCTGCATTGGCCTTCTTCATTCGAGGTCCGAACATACTTGATGTATACTTCAGACGAATAGTAAAATTAATTGCAGTGCCAAAAAATGGTTTCTAGTCCCTTCAAACAAATAAACTCTTTCAAGAGGTGCTTTGGGACCGAAATCATTGAAGAGATTTATGAAATATAAATAGGTTTGATCGTAAATATTTCTCTAACACGAACAAAAAATGATAAGAGAAATAAAATATACAATCCAGCTTAAGCGCTTTTTATAAACTCAGCTGACAACACTAACACAACGAGAAGAGCCAGCAAAAGAGAATATGAAAAACAACAACCGAAAAATATTGTGTGGACCCTGCTGTTGGTTGATTTTAGCCTTTAGTTTGCTTCTTGCCTCTTGCACATACTCTGCGCTCGTGTTTCGTGTCTGTGCAAAGCAACTTGAAAATAATAAATATATTTTCGAAATTGATTGCCGGTTAGTTAAAAAGCAAAAATAGATAAATAAAGTACGCAGTGAAATAAAACAATAGCAACAATAACAAATAAAAGAAGGAATAATATCCCTTCTGGGAGTGTGTAGTTGTGTGAGTGCTCACTTGCTGGCGTATGAAGGGAAGTGCTGCTAAAGTATTTCACTCCTTCTAACGCAGCTCGAAAGGATAAATAGTGTTTTTTTTAAAAAGCATAAAATAAATTGTGATTTTTTTTTTCTTTCTGTGGAATAGGAATAAAATGCTTGTAAACAATATAAAAAAGCAAAAAAAATTGAATGAAAAATAAATGTTTAAAACACAAATCAATGTTAAATAGCGCCATGTGTGCACGCATCGCTCATTCATTTGTCGGTGGCTTAAAATAAGTTTTATATTTTCCGCATGCAGTTGTTATTGTTATTGGTCGTTTATTCTAAATAAACATATTCTTTTTATACCCGTGCTCGTATCTTCCATGTATAAATTGTTGTTCAAAATTGTGTTCGCTGTGGATATACCACGTTCATACTTCTTCTATTCATATTAAAATGGTGGTGGCAACAAAGTACAACAATTGTTGGCTCTCTCATGCCAGTCAGTGTCATACATACGATACAATTGTATCTTGAAAATAAATGTGAAATATATCACAAAAATCATGTGCGTTTTATGAGTTTTTTTATTATGAATAATATCTTCAAAATACTAAAAAAGAAGAGATTAATAAAAATGAATTTATTTACTACAGAAGTGTTTAGTGCTCAGCAGTGTCTAAAAATGAAAGCAGTCTAAAGTGAGTTAATGTTGTCATTAATCTAAATCCAAATAAATAAATTGTAAATAAAAGTGTGCCAAAGTTATTAAGTAGTTATTAAAAAGAAGGAAATTTTTTATAAAAATTAAATACGAAAAATTAAACACAAACTCCATGTGAGTTCTTGTTTCCATAAATTGCGTTTTGTGTCGGTGTGGTTGACTAACCAAATCCAACAAAATTGTTTTTAGAAGAAAAAAAAAGTGAAAAAATAAAACATCTTTAAATTCTGTGATATGGGATTACAAATTAACCGGATTTATTAAACATCGCTGTGGAAACCGGTATGTTGTTCGCTCTCTTCTTTTTTTTACGTTTCTTAAAGTTGTTTTTAATTTCGTAGGATTCGGTTGAAAACATTTTAATGCTTTTCTACGCCAGAATCTTAAACTGAGAAGAAAATCTTCATTAAAGCTTAATTATTTACGAGAACAAAATGTGAATTAGTTTTGGATTATGAACTTGTGTGTCAACGTTTTTATGAATATAATTGACTGCCGGATTTAATTGTTGTCATGTGTGTGAAGTTGTGGTCTTGGTGACTTGGCCAGTGATTAGCGCTACTTTAAATATCTTCCAGTCTTATTTTACAGATATTTAATTTTTTAAATTATAATTTTGTTAAGGAATTCCATTTTATCAAAATTTCTTGTTAAGCAAATAAGCACCTGAGATAAGCTTTGCTGTCGAAATTTTTGGCCTGGTAAAAACTTTGTTTATATTATTCATAAAACTATATAGAATATCAATGATATTCAGAAAGGTATGATAAATATTCCAAAGCACAAGTCAACATCAGTTTTTAAATATTCAACTTACACAACAGAGCAGAACAGCTGTTTTCGTAGGCCTCTACGCTTGCTCCTTATAGGTACTCATTCCTTTTTTTTATTTTGGCACTTGTTAATTGTCTTAGTTGGGAATTCCATTTTATTAAAATTTCTTAATAAGCAAATAAGGACTTGAGATAAACTTAATTATGATCCATGACCTAGTAAAAAAATAATTTTTTTTTCTCATAAAACTAAATGGAATATTAAATTCGCTTTTAAGAAAAAAATTTGTTTGATTCAGCAAGACATGATAAATATTCCAAAGGACAAGGAAAAGTCAACAGCAGTTTTTAAATATTTACCTAACGCAACAGAGCAGAACAGCTGTTTTCGTATGCCTCTACACTGGCTCGTTAGTGCTCAATATTTTAATTTTTTTTTACATGTTTTATGTACTTGTTAATTGTCTTAGTTGGTGCCAGCAGTTTCTTTTTTATTATGTCCATCTTTTATGCTGTCCATCTTAACGCGACGTCGATAAATAGTTACAGAATAAAGACTGTTTATTCATCACAGCAAAACAGCTGTTTTCGCAAGCAGCTGCACTTGTGTTATTAGCTCTTATGTGATGTTTGCAGCAGCCTTGGTCATCAGCATTCTCAGTATCGACTTTGAAGCATCATATTCCATCTGTTCGTCTCACAACAGCATATAGAAATTGCTGCTTTCGGTTAGACCGAATTGGGACAAGCGGTATTACGATCCGAGCTTTCTCCCACCGACTTTTAGTGAAAAAACACAATAACTATCTGAACGTCCATGGGATAACTCTCCGATATCTGGCCACAGAATCATACAACACTCATTGAGGGAGCAGCGCTTTCGTTCCATAGACTGCACATACACGAACATCATAGTTACAAACACTCAATATGGAATCTAGGTTTCTGGCGAACATCTTCACTCTAACCTTCGGAAAGGCATTTCCATGTCGGGTTACTGGTCAAGCCTTCAAAGCAAAATCAATATCTAATTTTGACCGAAATTAGGTACCTCTCCGCCTCTTTTTGTTAAACCAGACTATATAGAATATTTCTTATATATACACTCACATATCTGCGTTATTTCAGAGACTGGATGAGACAATAGGTTTTATGGGCTACTAGCGAAAATAATGTCTGGAGGGTTACTCTGTATTGCGATGCAAAAGAAAGCTTTACGCATTTACATGCTATTAACATTCAAATGCGAAAGTAAATTCTTTCGCATCGTAAAACAGCGTAACTCCCCTGGAATAACTGTGCTACCCTCTCCCTCGGTCTGCACTACAAAAATCTGTATCAATCGCTTAGTTGCCTGTTGTACTCCCGGGAGAACTATTGCAGATCAGTTAAATTGAATCGAATATTGACAGCAGAGCGCACAATCAAGCCCAAAATCTTGGGCTTCGTAGATTACTTTTTATTACTGCTGCCTCGGCTTCCCATTGACTCAAACCTTTATTAAAACTGCTAATATTTAACAATACTTTACCCCACCACCAACATAACATTCCACTTTGCATAATCGTTTTTCTAATGATCCTCTTCGTGGAAGTCTTAAATGAGTGAAAAATAAAATAATAAAAAATTGCGTTTAATCAAAGATTCGCTTCATCTCACTTCACTGTTAATCTATTAGTTACAGTTTAATAAGTTGATGCGTTAACAAATTAAATTCGAATTATTTTGATTATCATATAGTTTTAAATAAAGAAAGAAAAAAATCAAAATGGTTACAAAATACTATAATTATAAAAATAATATTTTATATATTCAATATATTTTCATTTAATAACTGCTTCCTACTTCAATCAATCTTTAATAGATACAATATCTTTCTTAATTGTCTGATCATAATTTTATTACTTGTAAATATCTTCCGTCTGTAGGGAAACCACAAATTTTGTTTAAGATAAAATATAAAAAATAAAAATAAAACTTGTTTAAAATAAAAAAAGAATTAACCATAATTACTACTTCTACCGCTTGCGGCAACGAATCCAGCCAGCGAACCAAGACTACAAAACGAAATAATATGAAAATGAAGAAGAAGAAAAATTATAGCAGTCTATCTGATAGATGGATAGAGCTGCAGTTATATAAACTAGAAAAAGTGTTAAAACTATTGTGCCATCGTCATAAATCATAAATGATGATGAATACCAACCACCACGTCTCACAAATTGAAGCTCGCAAAGTTTAAAGTTGTGGCAGAATTTGAATGAATTCCAAAAGCCATTATAAATAATAAAATGGCTATAAAGAGTATAATAACATAATTGACTATTTCTACAGCCAACTCGCATAATTGTGTGGTATTTTTTCTTTTACTACTTCATGCTGTTTTACGCTAAATAAGTTGCAGGAAAATTTTTCTCTTCGAGAAGGGAAACGTTTTAGAGAAAACACATTCACTTTTCTTGCAGCGATTTATATTTGCTTTCGTTTTTGTAAAACTAAAAAGAAGTTTGACGGAATTTTTCATATATTTTAAAAACTCCATGCGGGTCAAGTGAAAAATATAAATTAAAAGCAACACCGTTTATGAGAATTGGATGATATATTTTGCAAAAGAAGTAAATCTTGAAAATGTGGGGATCAGTAACTCTTCCGTTGAATAGGTGGAAGTATAACGTCAGGATTGATTTTGAGAAAAGTTAAAATAATCTTAAAAAATGTTTTAAAATAAATTTTGTAGGAAAATTTATTTATTTTAATGAAAATTAACTGCTCTTCCCGTTTCCATAATTAGCGAAGAATTTGCCTGTTATTAATTGAAAATTTTGGAATAATAAAAACGCATTATGTTCTTCATGATAACCGATTTTCGATTTTCAAAACCAATTGCTTTCTTTTCTCTGAAAAATATGTAACATTTCTTCCCTTATTTTCAAGAAATTTACAGTTTTCAACAGTTTTAAAATATGAATAATATTTCTGAAGGCATTTGGAACCAGTAAATTCTTTATTTTCAATTGAAAGAATTTTGATATTTTCTATTAAAAAGTGTAAGAAATGCAGCATTTTTTTTAAAGAGAACAACATAATATGGGAGTTAATAATTCTTTATTTTCAAATTAAAGAATGTTGCCATTTTCTATTGAAAAGTGTAAGAAATGTAGCATTTTTTTAGAAAAGAGAACAACTTAATATGGGAGGTAATACAACCGAATATGCCCGTACCGCTGGTTGACTATTGTATTCTCGTTCTTAACTTCAGCTTATATTTTTCTGTACTCCCTACTATAATTTTATTCAATTCTTATTAATAATTCAATATCAAAATAAACTCGAAATGTAACCTTCGCATCCATGTCTGGAATTAAAATAGTTTCTACGAGGACTACAAAAATTCGGATGGCTGCTTTCTTTCAACGGCATGAGATCTTAAGATGACAAAACAAGACAAGAATATTGTTGAAATGAAATTGGATTTATTATAATCTTATAGACAATTTTATGGAATTAATTTTTGTATATGGTTTATGGCATATATCCGTCACGTCTAAAAAATTTATAACCCATTCGATTAGACAAGCTTTTAACTACTTTTCCGAATAGATTTGATGGCTTCAATAATGTTAAACCATGTGAATTTAGAAACCTATTTTATTATCTAGAAGGTTTTCGGAAGTCTCTACACCCCCATCATCAGTACGCTTGTATATGTTTTATTTGAGTGAATATCAAAATAGTTCTAATTTATTAAAATTACGTTGGATGTTTATAATAATAAACGATGTTACAAATTTTGTTCCATTTTTCAATTTCTTAAGAAATAATTTTTTGGTGCTTCAAATTCCCATCATTGTTATCAATCCGAAAAATATGTTGGTTCTTGATATTAAAAATGATTTCATTTCCAAAAACATTTTTCGTTTTCTAAAGGTTCTCTGTGACATGGCTGAATCGTGTGAACTACAAACCAGGAACCAGACGTCGTAAAAATAAATGAAAAAAAAAATCATTAAAAACCTGAAAACTCTTACCGTGTGATAAAGAATAATTTCCCTTATCATTCTTAAATTACTGCTGCTCGTATCTAATTAAACTCTTTGCCTGTTGGGGAAAATGGTCGAACGGTCTGGTGTGTGTTAAAGACTCTTTTCAAACCTCCTCTCCATCCGCTTGGCTGTAGCATGAAAATGTGTTTTTGTATAATTTGCATGAGTGAAATGTTATTCTTGAAATGCATTTCAACAAGTAGTTGATTTAATTACTCAACTGATTAAAAGATAATAAAAATAAAGCTCAGAGTATTAAATGAATGAATGCAAACACTAAAAGTGTTTGTATGAACGCCCGTTTGTTTGAGATAAAGATAATAAATAATGTTTAAGTTAATTAGCATGTTTTAAAAGGCTCAAATTAATCAGGCAAACAAGTACTCGTGAATGCATTTCAACAGCACAGAAACGAAAGAAAAGCCTTATAAAATCAGCATTTATGCCGTCTACATGCGCTAATGACTGCATGTAAAAATAATAATAACGAATCAATATAAAAATGTTTTGTAAAACATTTAAACAGACGGCGCGTAAAAGAATTTGTGTGAAATAAAATATTTCATTTTGAAAAGAAAGACCGCCTTGTGCTACTCTATTTTGTTTCGATGGATGTTCTTTGAACGCAAACGGAATGCATGTTGCACTCGTATTGAATTCTTTTTTTTTTTTTACTTATTTTGTGTGTAAAATTGTTCACTTCTTAAAAGCATTACAACTTTTTATTTTTTATTTATTTATTTATTTTTTTTGCTGTTTGAAACTATTATGACTCTTACTTTTACTGCAAAGCAGCAGAAGAAAAACCTGGTATTTGTTAAGCATTAAATATGCTGCAGTACGGACAAGTAAATTCCCCATCTATTGTTTGGCGTTGGTTCTATTTATGCACTGCAAGCGGGTAAAAGAGAAAAGCTCCCCTAAAGAGTTTATTTTTTTCATATTAAACAAATAAATAAAACGTCTGATTGCTCTTGTCTTGTGTTTTCGGGCTGCCAGTAAAAATGTTAGTTCATTTGAAAAAAAAATCTTTCAAATCATTGAATAGAACACATGGCGGATCTTTTAAGGGATACTTTTATCACTTTCGTTACACTGTGTGACAGTAAAAAATAAATTGTAAAATTAGCGAACGCAGGTTGTGCACCGGCACTTTTATTGCACCCTCTAAATCAAAAATTAACAACATAAAAAAGTTATTTGTTGGCTGTTCGGGCACTTAACTTTTTTCACTAACTTATTTCTGCCCCGGATTTTTTTTTACCTTTTTATGAATTTGTATTTTATATCAAATAATCTTTTCTGGATATTTCAAAGCAACTTGGCGATATATAGAGTGTTTTTGAGTGTGATACAAGTTTAAATCATAGTAAAACATAATAATACATTTTTGATATCAATGAAACGGTCTTTATTGGATAGAAAATTTTATGACATTAATGTTTAAATATGATTTCGGCCATGTGGCCGCCACGGCTGGCGCGTAAAAGGCGCAATCTGGAACACCGATTTCCACAAACAGTAACATTCTGAACATCATCGTTTTTGAAGACATATGGTCCAATGACTCCGCCAGACCCTAAAGCGCACCAAACAGTAATTCTTTGTGGATGTCATGGTGTTTCGACCAAAGCTTGTGGATTCTCCTCACTCCAAATGCGACAATTCTTTTTATTTGCGTACCCATTCAACCAAAAATGGGCTTCCTCGGAAAATAAAATTTTGAATGGACGAAGTGCATGATAAGTTTAACGAACAGAACCATTATTTTGATTAAAAATTTCCACTTTTTGCATGCGTTGCTCTGTCGAACCATAATGAAATGTGAAAGCAAACTAAACAAAAAGGAACTATCAGCTGTTAAATGGGTGGTCAAATAAAGCAGTGATGCCAACTCAAAGTTGTATCACTCTACAATTAAAAAATTTATAAAAGAGGTGGATGACGGAAACAACTCGAGTTTTAACAATTAAAATTTGAAATATTTTGTGCAAAATTTATTTATATAAATATAACTGAAGCTTATATATTGATGGAAATATTTAAATTCATATCGTTGTTGCTTTATCAAATTATTAGCAGACTTGAACTGCAGTTTTGAGAAGTTTCAAACATCGCATTTTGTGCAAAAACTTTTATAAACCATTTGAGAATTTACAAGTGATTTCTAAAATTCACATCACAACCCATGAATCTCATGCAAACCAAATCCAACAATTTATAATATAAAATAATAATATAGAAAAATATGTGACAAAACTTAAAGTTTCTTATAAAAAACAACCAAACCTTTAGGCATGATTGGCATGCGTGGCGGAAATCGTTCTTGCACTGTATTCCCTTACTGTATGGCGTTGCCCTGCAAACTGTAAATATTTAAATGACATCACAAATGCTGCAAAATGTCATAGGGTGTTGTCAGTTTAAGTTAATAATATTGTCAGCCATGTGACAACTGTAAGAAGAGAAGAGTTGACCTCGTCCGATAACTATCAGATTTCTTAAGATCGGGTATATCGGAAAATTTGTCTTACGGCGTTTTCTTTTCTGAAAAAAGTGCAACATATTTCAAGTTATTTTTCCAAAAACAGGCAGTTTGGAGGAGTTTTGAGACTGAAATAATTTTTAGCAGGAGAATCTAAATTAATTTCTAATAAATTCTTAGTTTTTAAATGCAATTAAATGCCATTTCTTATAAAAAGTGTGGAAAATGTTGCACTCTTTTCTAGAAAAGAAATCAACATTAATTTCGTCTAAAATGTGCTCTATTTTTTAATTAGCCAACAATATGATGCCGGATAATACGCTCCGAATTGAATGATTTCAGTCAAATCATATAACTTTTAGATTGTGCTGTCACTTTGCCTTGGCAATTATGGCGAAAAGTTTTCTAAACCGTTTTTGAATTTTATATCAGGTGTATTGACTTCCTTTTGAGCCAAGATTATCTTACAAATTATATTCTGTACGTTTTTAATTCTCTGCAGTGCTACAAATCGAGCTTTTATGTTAATTATAATTTTATAAATATAGACATGCATGCATGTGCATGCAAAGAGCTATTTTTAGCGAAATATATTAACTATGTAGGATATCAATTACGTACTAAATACAAGTCTACACAAATACATGCACAAATTTATTTAACATCGCTGGCTCGTATAAACAGCCTAGAAATATTGAACCAATTCGCGGTAAAAAGACGGTAGATAAAATTGTGCATTCGCATTAGAAAAAAAAGTTAATGTTTACAAGAACTTTGAGAAATCAAATAGAAATTTACAGATTAACATCTTAAAGATACGAACAAGTACGTACGGATAATTGCAGCCAATAAAATTTTATCGCTGTTCTTAATTCTTTTTTCATACGAAATCTGTAGATATAAAAATATAATTATTTACTATTCGCATGTGACTATAAAAAAGGAAAAAATATTGTGTACAAATCAAGAAAATCATGTGGACAGGGTGTTTCTACAGGAACTTTGCAACTTTGTTGAAGCCAAATCTGTCAAATTAGCTGTCATTTATTGATTCTGTTTTGTGCAATCGCCATGGACGGCAATTATTTTATCAGAATTACTATTTTGTTCGCACAACGTACCGCGCCTTTTTTACGGTCGCCATAATCGTCCTAACGACAGGACTACTCGCACTGTAGTGAACAAACTCGAGTCCACCGGCTCAGTAAACGACAACCCATCATTTCTACGTCGACGAAACTCAAGATTTGTCTAAAACATCGCCGCTTTCAGTGTGATTGTGCAGGCGAAGTCGGCCTTTCGCAAACCACAACTTGGCGAATTATACGTCTTGACTTTTACCTGCAGACGGTCAAAATTCCTTTCTTCAAGAGGAACTGACAATGACGTGTGTTCGCTGAATGGCCTTTGGAGCAGTCGTTTTAATTGATCTCAATTTTCATCGCAAAATAATTTTCAGCGATAATGTCCACTTATGAACGCACTCGTAAGTGAACAAATAAAGGAGCCGAGTTCAGGACGATAATAGTCCACATGAGATCAAAAAAGTCACTGCTTGGCGGGAATTTCGGACTAACGGCGTCATATTTAAGAAGGACATTGGCCAGACCATCGCTATAGTTCGACGGTTATCAATTGCTTTGAGCCGGGATTAGATTATCAGGACATGATAATAAGATGGTGATTCGTACCACACGCCTCATGATTCATTGGAAATTCTATACGAGCTATTTAAGGTCATGGTCCTCTCAGGTGGAGCGGGGGTTTACTGGCCAGCCAGATCGTGCGGTGTGTCCCTGTTAAGAGTCTATCTTGTGGGGTTCTACCAACGCGCGAATGTATGCAAATAAGGCATAAACTACAGCGGTCTTCATCCAACAAATTCAGCTTGAGTTATGTACCAGAGTTATGGAAAATAGAACATATCGGATGCTCTCCATCCGGAGAAGCCGAAAAGAACATTTGAATAACTTTATATTCCACATATAATGACGCCTTTCAAAGGAATTTAGATATGTTCAAATCAAAAGATAGTGCGCACTTAATAAAAAACCCTTTACATACACATACATGACATGTAGATGCACATGCGCTTACGCGAGTACGTGTGCCAATGAAAACGTTTGTGCATGAAGCATTTTTATATATTTTAACAAACAAAAAAAAGAAGAAAAAAACAGAAAAAGTTATTAAATAAGGAAAAACTGTAGTTGAAGGAAAACATAAAATAATTACCAAAGAGTGAAAAGAAAGCAACAACTACAACGACTTAAAAACAAATAAAACCGAAAGCGAAGGCAAAAACCAGCAACCAACAACAATAAACAAAATCCAACAATTTATAGTAAATAAACACACAACAACTACGAGCGCAAGATTAGCGGCGGTAAAATGATGATATTGAAAAATAAAATAAACGTAAACAATTCACATCGATGTCGATGAGAAGTATTAACGATAATGTCTCCTACTGATCGTCATCAGCAGCTACAAAAAAAAAATAAATAAGAAAAATAAGATAAAAAATAAAAACCAGCAACAACAAACAGCACGCATACAAATCAACGCCAGTAAGAAAGTTTACATTGAGAAAAGTTTACATTCAGAATAAATCCAGTGTTGGGTTTTGTTCTTAATTGGGATTGGATAATAAATTTTCGTTCATGGTACACATTTACTGTGGTTTTATTCGAAAATAAATTCTCTGAAGGAAGAAACTAAAAATGTTGTAGGACTGCAGGAACGTGCAAAATCTTACCCCAACATGCACTAAAAGAAAGGAAGATTGGGAAAATATTATTTTTCACGGGTTTGTGCCAGGAGAGTTCCTACTTTTTTTATATAAGATTTCGATTCGACACGTCCAAAATCTAAATACACATGAAATAATAGTGACTACGACTGGGATCTGTCAGGTCTATTATTTTTACACTAACTTAATTTGTCCCGTGTTTTTTACTTATTCTTTTCCCCACAAAAAGAAAATTTCGTACCAGAAAGTGTACTTTTATACAGAGTATTTCAGCACCGATCTTTCAACCACATGCAAACAACATTAAGTAAACATTTTACGTACAAATAATAATAACAACAATATTATGGCGAAGACGAAAGATAGCGGCGGCAATACAAAAATGCGTACCACCAACAGGTCATCACTACTGCATGCAATAAAAATGCGTTGTATGGATTACATACTCTTCATTTAATGTTTTCTTTACTTTAGTTTATTTCTTAAGTCAATAATAAACACGGTGATAGTAATTTCAACAACAACAACTACAACATTGTTGTTCAAAAATCCTAGAAATCAATGTTGCCGATATCAAAATTTCACTTCATTTTGTCACGGCTGCAGAGTTGTTGAAAAATGAAACAGAATTTGAAATTTAGATATATTTTTTAATAAATCTGAGGCTTTTGTTTGGGAATAAATATTGAAAAATATATTTTAATGTGGACCAACATCAAGTCTCGTTAACTATTTTCACTTTATATTGAACTGTAGGGTGCTTCCGACTGCTGATTTTCCTATACACTTCCAACAAAATCAATGCGATAATGCCCAGACCTGATCATGTCTGTCTGTAACGCTTCCACTCTCTTATCAATTTTTTTATAAACTTGCCAAGTCCTTTTACGGTACATCGATTATAACGACCACTAGCACCCCGTAGGGCCCGAAAATCGTCCTCGTTTGAAACGCCACTTTTCCAGTAAATTTTACTACTGTTATTCCTTCTTCAGTTTTGTAAGCGATACATATTCGTAAATAGCAAATTTATCTCTAAATTTATAACACTTCCGATTGCAGGTATTTAATAGCCAACGGTTGCTTTTAAAATAAATATAAATATAGAGAATTTTTCTAACAAAGGATTTAGGCCCCATTGTTACCATTTTTTCAGATTCAAAATTTTTTTTCGAGTATAACCTTGTCCGATGCAAATATATTTCATATCCTACTATAATTTGCTTTGAAAACTTATTGAAATTAAATAATATGAAAATATTAACATAAATAAGCCAAACAATTTATTTGTGGTACATTTTTAAATATCTTAACGTCCATCAATATTGATAAATCATATATATTTGAAAAGGTATTTTAGTGTAGATATGCCCTAAATATAAATATAAAAAAATTGTTGTTTTAAAAGGCTTGAAATTTTATTCAAAGTTAACAACAAAATTGCCTATAAAGATTTCTATTTCCTATAAGCTCTCTGTAGTCTGCAGAGATGTCTTCTGTCATGGATGACGATAAACGGTCAATTTCATTTAAATATATTTTATATAGTCATGCTTTTCAAGAACACATTTCCATTTATATGATACATTTTTAAAATAATGACTTATGACGCTATTGCAGCAAAGGCACGATGAGTTGTGTTGCAAATACTAGGAAATATGAAAAGCGTTTTATAATTATTCTCAAAGTTCAGTAGTGCCACCAATTTGAAGAAAGAGTCGCTTCTACACACCCGCACACATACACTCCCACACACACGCTTGTGCAATAAAAACTTATTTGAACTGTAAATGTCAAGTGGTCTATTATTAGAAAATAATTGTACAAGAACAAAAAAAAACCCCTATTAATTATCTAAAAATTACAAACAAATCGGTAACGCTGACAGAAACCCATACGAATAGTCGAACTGATAAACAGACAACTGCAGGCAACAACATTAACGTAAATAAAAGTGTCAGACGGTTGTGTGTACAGTGTGTGCTGCAGTCTATTCAAAATAAAAATTTGCGTTCATTTCTTTAATAAACTCAAACGTGAAAGCATCGCATACGACTAAAACACAAACCACAAAAACAGAAACAAAAACAAAAACAAAAAGCAGTAAAAATAATCGTTAACATTTTCGGCAGAATTGTGAGAAAACACGAACGTAATGAATTTCTTTTAATATTAACAAAAAAAAAGAAAAAAGTAGCCCGCTTTTGACTGTTGTTAACCCTCGTGTTGATATATTTTTGGGGTCAAAGGGGAGACATGTGACTTTGTGTATGTGTGTGTGTGTCTGTGTGCTGTAACTGAGTTTGAAAAGTGTTTGTGTTTCGCGGTTAGTGTTCATTTTTCAATTATGACACACGCAAAGTGTGAGGAATTATATTCGTATTAACTGTTTGTAATAAAAGTTGAAGGTTGTAACGAAATTTGGGTTACGATTCCATTTGCCAGAACATCAGTCATCAGTGTTAGTTGTAGTTTTAAAATAGTTTTTGTTTTTTTTTTTTTATTTAAACTTCATGGCGGTTAAGGAATTCGTTTGGGTTTCATCATCTGAAGCAAACAATTAAATATGGAGTTTTCGCGCGAAATGAAAATAGTTGATGGTCGGCAACGATGTTCACTCATCGTTCTTTTGAGCTGAGAAATGTTTGAGAGATGTTTTTTTTACAAAATAAAACGAATAAATATTGAAATTGCTTTGTTGTAGTCTCTTGTGTCTTAATTAGCGATCAAATAGAGTCTTCTTGAACCATTTTTTTTTTATTAAAAATTTATATTCTTTTACATATGAATCAAATAAATTATTAAAGTAGTTAAAGTTGCTGTAAAGAATTGCAGTTTTCAGCCCTGAAATGTTCTTGGGAAAAGTGCCAAAAAGTTGCAACATCTCTTATATTTCATATTAATTATTTGCGTGTGTGGAAGGAAATAAAATGTAAATTAAATGGAATTCAAAAGTTCTGTGGAAATTGAATTAATTATTGTACTTGAAGAACTGAAATAATTATAGGCTGTTTTTATAGAGTGATACAAGTTTAAATCATAGTAAAACATAGTAATATATTTTTGATATCAATGAAACGGGCTTGATTGGATAGAAAATTTTATGACATTAATGTTTAAATATGATGTCGGCCATGTGGCCGCCACGGCTAGAGCGTGCAAGGCGCAATCTGGAACACCAATTTTCATAAACAGTAACATTCTGAAATATAATCGTTTTTGAAGAACATATGGGCCAATGACTCCGCCACCCCTAAAGCGCAGTATTTCTCTATGGATGTTATGGTGTTTCGACAAAAGCCTGTGGATTCTCCTCACTCCAAATACAACAATTCTGTTTATTTACGTACCCATTCAACCAAAAATGGACTTCATCGGAAAATAAAATGTTGAATGGACGAAGTGCACGATAAGTTTGACGAACAGAACCATTATTTTTATTAAAAATGTCCACAATTTGCAAAATTAATATTAAATATCTTGATTTATTAATTTCAACTGATTACCAAGTATTTAATTTTCCTCAAACAAAAAGCATCATGGGAATCACACTGGCAAAGTTCACTACTGGATATTCTCAAAACAACTTTATTTCCAAATTCTTTCGTTTAAACTTTGAGCTGTTTTTAATAACTGTTACTTGCAGGAAATACTAAATGTAATCCTTATATTTTATTAAAATTTTTTGTAAATGTCTTCTATTAATAATTATCAGTAAAAGAAATGAATTATAAATGAGTGTTTATTCGAGCTTAAGGGATTAATTGTTGAGATAAGAATTATTATTCAGGCTTTAGTTCAAACCAGGGAACTTAAATCTAATTTTTAATTTCTTTTCAATTCGAATTCATTAATAAGAGTGGAATATTTTTAGAATATTTTTCTATATTCATCAAACTAACAGAACGGGTCAGTACTGATTTCGAGTCCGCTGTGCTGTTTCAACAGCACCCTCTCTTAATTTTTCCACTTTTCACGGTCGTATCAGTCATTAAAAATATCAATCTTTTTAATGAAATACAATATCAGAATTATATCTTATAATAATTTTTAAATTAACTCATTTTTAGTTAGTACAATATCCCCAAACTCTGTCTGATATCTACAAATATATATTTTATTTATAAAACAAAAATTATTGAAAACTAAAAAAAAAAAAAAATACCAGAAAGCACATGACAATTATGATTCATTAAAGTGCAAAAATCTTATTATAATCATCATATTAGCAGAACCGGTCAGTACTGATTTCGAGTCCACTGTAGCATGTCAACAGCGTCTATTTTTAATATTTCCTTTTTCACACGAGAATTATTTATTCTTATATTAATTATAAATTTAACTTAATTTTACTTAGTTCTAAATTCCCCAGCCCTGATGACTATTATTCTTAATATTTCTTTTTCTTGTTATTTTTTCCAAAACCATGGACTGCTATTTATTTTGAATAATTTCCCTATCAAAATTGAATTAAATAAAGCAACAATGATTGAAAATTATAAAAAAAAGTACAAGGAAATGTATGACAATTTTCAATAATTAAAGTACATTAAAAAAAGCGTTGATAACATTCAAAGTTTCTTAAGTTTTTTAATTATATTAAAATAATTAACGAACAATTTCCGCCAAAATAGTGCACATATTTGACGATAATAAGCGTTTTGGTGAAGTCTGTAAGTCGCTAGAAAATTAAAACACTTCGTCTCAGCTATGAGAAAAAAACTATGTGCCGTTTCAGACTTCCATACCAGACAGCAGAAGAATCTGCTGAGCATTTGAAAGTTTTAAAAAAGTCTGTAACAAAATGTTAATTATGAAATGAATAAACACGAAAATAATTTTAAAAAACTATTATTTGATATAACGAAAAGATAAACAGAGCAAAAAACAGTCTTCAGTTTACAGTGTCATGGCGTTTACTGAGCCAAAAGCGTCTCAGTCAAGTTCAGCATAATGAATCTTCCATATCGATACCCGTTCCTTCATAACCTACAATGCCCTGCTAGACGCCATAATATTTAGAACTCATTAAAATTTAACAACACGGTCCACGTTGCGTATACTTCATATGAAAATTTTCATGGTTCTGCATAACGTATACGTACGGGGTTACCATGAAAAGAATTTTGTACAATTGCAAATAACGTATACGCACCGAACTACTAAAGCTTTTCAGAGTATTGGTGCTGGTGATATCTTAAATCGCTGTACTTTCATAACCCCACGTTTCTTGGGTTCTTCAATGTGCTAAATTTTATGAACCGAAATAATTTTACGTCTGCTCAAATTGTATAGGGTGTTTTTATAGAGTGATACAACTATGAGTTGGTATTTCTGCTTTATTTGACCACCCATTTAACAGCTGATAGTTGCTTTTTGTTAAGTTCGCTTTGACATTTTATTTAATTATAATGAATACACCAGAGCAACGCCTGCAAATTGTGGAAATATTTAATCAAAATAATGGTTCTGTTCGTCAAACTTATCGTGCACTTCGTCCATTCAAAATTTTATTTTCCAATGAAGCCCATTTTTGGTTGAATGGGTACGTAAATAAACAGAATTGTCGCATTTGGAGTGAGGAGAATCACAAGCTTTTTACATCCACAGAAAATTACTGTTTGTTGCGCTTTATGGGCTGGCGGAGTCATTGGCCCATATGTTCTTCAAAAACGATGATGGTCAGAATGTTACTGTTTGTGAAAATTGGTGTTCCAGATTGCGCCTTGTACGCGCCAGCCGTGGCGGCCACATGGCCGAAATCATATTTAAACATTAATGTCATAAAATTTTCTATCCAATAAAGACCGTTTCATTGCTATCAAAGAGATATTATTATGTTTTATTGTGATTTAAACTTGTATCACTCTATAAAAAACACCCTTTATTTGTTGACTATAGCTTTATTTGTTAATTAAAACTTTAGCAAACTCTATATAAAAATATTTTTGTTTAAAATTTTGTCAACAAATAGTTTAAAGAAAAAAAGAACAGTAAAAGCGGGTCAAAACATTTGCTAAACTGCTCATGACCCGTTTATTTATTCCAGAATTTGCTCCAATTTCCTTTTAATATAAATTTTTTTTTAATTTATTGGTTAATAAACCTTTTATGTTCTAATAAATGGAATGAAAATGCAAATATTCTGTATTTAGGAAACTGGTGCAAAAACTATAGAATTAGTGGCGTTAATGTGTCGAAGAATGACTCCAATTTAGTAACGCAAAAATTCTACAATTTGTAATCCACGACACTCGCATTTAAGAACTCAGTTTTACTGAACCTTGACAACATTTTGTAATAATTTTCAAATTCATAAAAACATTTTTTGGAATAGACTGTTTTGTCAGGAGCACATTTTGTTTACTATTTTCATACGAATTAAGAATAAAAGAAACCCCATCAGCATAATTATCATCGTCACACATGGGTTAACGAAATAGTCCATAAGAATTAAATTTAACGCAACCACTAGCTGTAATGAAAACCTTGACGGCTTAACCATATTTTCTTTCTCTTTAAATATTTTCAGATATTTGCATGTTGCTGTTGGAGATTTAACGCAATTAAACGATGTCATGTTATCAACATCTACATCATATTATAGCAGCAACAACAAGAACACAAGCAGTAGCAACAAGAAAATCGACAATAACACTAAACAAGACAACAGCAGCAGCAGTGGAAGAAGCAAGAGCTACAAGGGACATAATTATCAATTCGAACAACATCTACCACAGACGCTAAAACTTGAACAGCATCTCTTGTATTTATTGTTGTTGTTGTTGCTATCTTTGGAAAAAAGTCGCAGCAAACTAAAGCAACCAAAAAATAAAGTCAGCATAATTGGCGCACACAAAAGACAACCAGCGGCCGGGATTAGGAAGGGGCCGCAGTAGCAGCAGCAACATCAAGCTCAAAAGAAATCACATCGCATTATTGTTAAAAATTAAATCCAATGGAAAATGATGACGATGATGTTTTACGTAAACAACAGCTTTAAAAGCAACAACAACGACAACAAGAATAGAATCAACAGCAGCCGCAGTAAAGCAACGACAGCTGGAGCAACTACCAGCAGCAAAAGTAGCATTAACAGTTGTGCCAGCTGTTGTATTGACAGCAACAATGTTAGCAATCAAATAACGTTAAAAGAACAAAAACAAAATTATCAAATTGAAAGGACTGAAAACTCAAACATAAAAGCCAGCAACAGCAGTTGCAACGCCAGCAACGAGCGACATAGTGTTGCGGTCTTTAACGACGATGAAGATGAGAATCTACAAAACCAACATTATTGCAGCAGCAATAACAGCATTTATTTAACAACCACTACAGCAACAACTTCAACTGCAAGAGAACGAAGACAACAACAAGATTTAAAATTTACGACACCAACAATTGTAACAAAAAGCGGGAATAGCTGCAATACGCCATCAACAATAGCAAAAGCATCAACATCATTAACGGCACAACAACGAATAAGGTGCAACAACAACAACAACAGTAGCCATTTTGCCACTGGCAACAACAACAGCACCAGCAGCAACAGCAGAAGTAGTGAAGATAAAAACTATTTTAGCTGTAATTTCCATAATAGTAAAACAGCAGTCAATAATTTTTGTTGCACATCATCAACAACAACAACGGCAACAGCACCAGCAGAAACATCATCAACAACATCAGCATCAGCATCACCACCATCATCATCAGCATCAACCTCGACCCGTAAATGCAAAAATTATAGCCTTAAAGCAACTTCAAGCTTCAGTAGCAGCCATTCCCGATGCCGCAACAACGGCCGCAGTAGAATTGCCAGCAGAAAGACTGGTGGCGGCAGCGGTATCAGAGGTAGCGGTAGCGGTGGTGGCATCACATTCAACGTCCATAACATCATTAGCCTCTTTGGCCTTCAGCTGTGCTGTCTCCTGCTGTTGCGGCTAACACATTTAGCCACTGGTCTTGCTGTTGGTGTCGACTCAACAAATGCAAATCTCACAGATTTGGGTAGTCCTGGTACGTATTCGACTGTAAAAATGTGTAGCGAAATTATCGATTTCTTTTTTTCAAATATTTATTTTTTGTTTTGTTTTCAAGTTTTGTTCGCTGTTCTTATTACACTTTTTTGTTTTGTTATTTGTGTAACATATTTCTTTAGAGAAAAATTAACCCAAATAAACTTTGGATTTATTTTTGTTGTCCTTTGCCAGCGAGAGGCATTAACGATATAATCAACGCAACAAAAGTTTCAAGTTGTTCTGTTGTTTCTTTCTCCGCTAGCAAATATCCTTCCTATAACACTTTTTTACTTCTTTCCTTTTTTATGCGGGGTTTTTTGTTCTCTTTTTGTTGCTTGTTTGCTTGTTTTGTGCGAACAACAAATTAAGTAAAGAAAAAGGGGGGAGAATACTAAAGCAGTGATTTAAAGGTATAAATTCTTTGTTGTCTTGCAAATCTTTTGGTTTCACTTCTTGTTTTAAAGTGAACGTTCATTTTGCGGTTTTAAAAGTAAAGTGGAGTTACAATTTCGATGAAACTCTTACATTATTTTAATGTTTAAACATTCTCTTATGTGTCCGGGTTGATATGAGTGAGTGTCTATAGATTGGCTTAAGCAATAGATTCTTTTCATGTAGTGAAAATTTTGTTCTCCGAAAAGTAAAAAAAAAATTTAAGAATACTTTATGTATATGAATGGAGTTGAGAATCCAAATTCCAAATACACCGCAATGAGCCATAAAAAAAATATATGACGCTAAGAAAATGATCACCGTCCTTACAGATATTTGAAGTTGGGGTTCCTACTTACGCTTTTATAAACGAGAGCGGTTTTCACTTGGATGAAAAGGTGTAGCGGTTTTCGAGAACAGCACTGTTCCATTATGTCATGTAGATTGAACTCCAAATTGATGTTGGTTGTCTCGATTTGATTCTTCGATAATTCATCATGTCTTAATTATGATAAATAAAAATATTAAAAAATCAAATTTAGTTTATCATGACTTGGAATTATATTAATAAAATTGAAGCTCAGTGTCCTTTTTACTCGTTTATTAATATTCAGTATGAACTGATTTATTAAACCAAATTGTTCGAAAATAACAAAAAAGACATGATAAATATTCGCAAGCACAAGGGAAATTCAATACCAATTTTAAATTTTCAAGTTACACAGCCGAGCACAACAGCTGTTTTCGAAAGCCGCTACACTTTCATCTCTAGTAGTCTTGTGTATATTTCGTTTATTTTATGTTAATTGGCTTAACTGAATGCGATAACATTTTCTATTTGTACATGGGAGGATCCGATTGAATTCATAATTAATAAAATAAGAGCATGGAAAATAATTTGACTAGTGTAAACAACCCTTTATGACAAATACCCTACTATTTGAATCGTCCATTTTATGTTAGACATTTAAGCACTAAACACAATAACGACAGCAGACTACAGACTACAACTAGTCAAAAATAGAATACATGTGCGTATATACGAATAATAATTTTTACTACTACAGACAACACGGCAACGGGTTGTTCTCCATGCTGTTTTTGTGGTTTTAACCAAATTAAAAAAAATTTCTGATTTGATGAGCGACAATGAATAAATGAAATGTTGCCAGTATAGTATAAATAAATTCAATTATTGTAAACTTGAAAATATGCTGTTTTATTATACAAAAAGAAACAACAAACTATATTTCCCAGCTAATAAAATGATTTCTTGTCATACACTGTAGACTTTAAATATATTTTATTGGAATAACACTATTTAAGAGTATTACAAACATGAAAGCGGCTACACTGGCGTATGAAGAGAATTCTACTACAAACAACAACACATGGTTATTGATTTGGTGGTGTCGTTGTAAAAATAATTAAGTGTCTGACTACGAGGCGACGATTGTAGCCAACGACTTATGTAGTCGGTGTTTGTGTAGCCTGCTGTTGTTATTGTGTTTAATGCTTTACATTTACATGCTGCTTGTTGGCTGTCTTCTGTTCTTTGTGATTGGCTGAGAAGCCTTTTTTGGATGTTAATTGAATTAAAAGCCATTTCAGTTTCATTATGTATATTTGCTCTGGCTTAGAAACACCGCCATTGGAACATCTACATATTTGTGAATAAGCTTATTGTGTTGCCTTTAAACTTCTATATATATTTTATTATCTACTAATTATTATTGTTCCTTTGTTTCCTACAATCAACTCTTTTAATTTCTTTGCTTTATTTGAAAATAAATTATTTTTCCCCAAAAAAATATATATCTGCCTGTCATTAAATGTTACGTTGACAGCGCCACAAATAACTACCAACTAACAACTACCAACAATTGACAATTTTTACATCTTCGTAATGACACTGCGGTTGCGAAAGAGAATGTCATATAATAATAAAATCGTTAACTCTAATTATTTTATAATATTTGTTATTTGATCATTTTATTGGGATTTACATTTACAACTGTAGTTGCGGCAACTGTTAGAAACTACTAAAAAATAAATATTTATTTACACTGCTCGACACCGAAAAATAGCAACTGTTGAACATAAATTTAGCAACTAAAATTTCCTTCATAATTGTGGATGTTAGATAAATGAAATTATTTTTTATTATTTCAAAATTTAATAATTATTTAGAAAATGTTGTGGAAATTGATTTGGTGGTAGGGGTCTTTCGTATCGCTTAACGTAGGCTGCCACGTAAAAGAGTCCTTCGAAAAGAATAGGTGACATTCTTCCATGCCTTCTCGTATAAACTAAGACAACAGTTTTTTTTTATTGGAAGCAGAAACAGCCCTTGAAGCAATTCTAGTTGTAGCCGAAAAATATTCGAATTCACAAATCGCAAAATCAAGAGTCTAGAATCACTAACAATCAGCCTCATCTTCAAGTGCAGTCATTTCTGGCATTCTAATGCCAGCATACAATTTTTAATCCTTAAAAAAAATTCAATTTGGTCGATTAGTGTAGGAAGTATTGGGCCAATAGATTATCTGTTTAACCAATTGTAATTGAAGTACATTACGAAGGCATTTACTCCAGCTGACATTTAAAAATAGATGTTGTATGAAGTTAATGCCCAAACTCAAGGTTGTTTAGTGTTTTTTATTATATATATTTTTTATTTTTATTTTTTGGTTTGTAACTTCAAACCTTCAAATGCAAGTTTGTAGATTATTTTAAGATATCGATATTCACTGGCTTGTGCTTTTACGACATCATAATGACTTAAACCTTGACGTTTGCATTAAATTGAAAATTAATTTTATGAAGCAAAAAATTGTTATACATTTTTAATGTTTTTTTTATCTCTGAGTGTACGCTGCATCTAAATGAATTGTATAAACAAACCGTAATATTGTTTTAATAATATCTGATAGATGCTTTTTTATGAAAAAAATAATAGTAATAAAAATTATATTAGTTTTCAATCTAAAGTGATTTTAAAACTAAAAACGGAAACACATTGTGGCATTTTATGTAACCGCAAGCAAACACAACAGTGTGTACTAATGGCATCGCCTGTCATTTTCGTGTATTTTGTTATTTGGCTTTGCCTTTGAAACGATAAATTTCTGAATGACATTTTAAGTCTTGTCAACTTAAAGTTCATAACGTGACACTGGGAAATAATTGAAAATTATTAATATTCCAAAGAACCTGCATGGCATAACGTGGTTCGTAAGATTTTGCGTTCTATGCGAAATTGTATTTTTGATAAATCCCAGTTAAAGTCTAGTTAAAGTTGTTCCAACGTCAATCTATGCATGATAATATGCCAGACTACTGATCATAAACGTAGAAAAATTAGCACAGTATAACAGTTTGTTTATCAGCTTTATTGCACTTAAAACCCAACCCCTTAAAACTTCAATAGTTTTTTATTTTCATAAACACATTTTTCTTCGTCCTTTTTTACCTTTTACTTATTTCGATTTCTTTTCTAGAAAAAATGCAACATTTTTCACACTTTTTAATAGAAAATGGCAACATTTGCCGTTTCAAAATAAGGAATTTATTAGAAATGAATCCAACATTCCTCACGAAAAATAATTTCTGTTTTAAAACTTTTCCAAACCGCCACTTTTTAGAAAATAAGTTTAAAAAAATGTTACATGTTTTCTAGAAAAGAAAATGCCATTAAACTTAAAAAATCTTTTGACTAAAATTTTGTTTTTTTTAAACAAATTTTTAGTAAAAAAATACTATTGAAATATTATCAGCTTTAATTACATTAATTATGAAAAAAAGAGCAGATTAAGTCTTCACTATTCCTCAATGAAATGCAGGAATAGCCAACTACCGTTTCGTCAGTTAAACGTTGCACAATGGGCTGTTGTAAATAAAACAAAAAAAGAAGGCGAAATGTGACAACTTACAAGCATTTTGGCAATTGGCCTAATCAGTTTAAAAATACCATATTTATTACCACTATTATTTATACTGTACGTTGTTGGCCAAGAGTTTATTATATATTTTCTAACAGTTTATTTCTTAATTTCTTAAAGCATTAATAAATTTGCTTTAACCAGCGTTTCTTCTCTGGCTGATTATAATTTGAGTTATACTCTTTCATTTGCTTTTGATTTTGTTTTCTATTTGAATCGCATTAAATAAGTTTCTTTATCATGTCTAGACTGGATGGCTTCAAAGGGAGTTAAATGGAATTAATTGTGTTTTCCGAAGAAAAGAAATGTTTTCATAAATAAGAAAATTTCACATCAAGTGGCCAGTTATCGCATGCTTTGGACATTTTATTTATATAATTTTCAAATAGATTTTATTTTTTCACAGAATTGCTTATCTTGTATAAATGATCTCTTCTTAGCCTTAATTGTGTTGCAAAATTTTCTTCAATTTGACCACTTTGTTCATTCACAAATCCTGCGAGGATAACGTACGCATATTTTCTCTCCATTATTCGCTTTGTACGGATTAAATTGAAAGTTAATATTCAGCTTTAAGTGCAAAAGAATCAAAAGTAAATTTAAGATTTTAAAGCAAGAATTACCAAAAAAAATGTTATCTTAATTATAAAATTAACGACTGCCTGCGGAAGAAACCGCTAAAGTTGTCAACACTCTAAATAGTTCTTTTTTTACACTCAAACAATTGTTAGCTGTTGTTGTTCTAATCTCTTACAACTACAATTACAATTGAAATAGAGTAAGAAAATAAAAAGGAGGAGTAAGCAACGAGTTGTAGTCATGACTTTCGTGTTTCCTTACGCTTCTTATTTAGTTAATGTCTAGTTTAAAATAATATCTTCAAATGTCAGGTAAAGCCTCCCAGATGATGTCTATTAGCCCCAGCGCGCAAAGGAACTAGACGAAAGCTCTCAATGGATCACTTTAAATTTGTAAAACATTTAGAAAAAAAGAATCAACACGATAAATTATATAACATTTTTCAAATCTTTAAATTTTAAAACTTTTTTTTTATAAGAATTTGTCTTAAATACAAAATTTGTTTGTAATATTTTCTTAATATTATTTTGAATCGCTTTTAATAGTAATTAAATTTATATGTTAATGATTACATTTAGAGAAAAACTGTTAAAGTTATAGTTTATTTTTCTTGATACACTTTATGATTTTTAACTCACCGTCTAATGATGCAGAACAAATTGTGGTAAAAAAATCATTAAATCGAATTTTCTTTTTTACTTTAAAAGATTTCTTTATTCCTTCCTTGGAATGTATTTTATATCCTTTAATCCTTAATTGTGTTGGGAACCATAATGTTTTACTACTGAGACACTCTAAAAAGTAGCAGGGGGTTGCTAAAAGAACGTGAGTGTCCTATTTTTGTTACTCAAGATTTCTTTCGCAAACGGAATTCATTCCATATTTTGATTCTTCAAAAAACGAAAAAATGTTTGAAACTAAATGATTTTTAAGAGGATTTAATGCCACGTCCTATAAGGGGTCCACTATTTCTCTCCGAATGTAACGAAAACGAAATGATATCATTTCGGGCCATAATATTCAAAATAGTTCTAATCGTTCAGTTTTTAGTGTCCTGAATAACCAAAATAATTATTGAACTCCTTTTTCGAATGGAATTGAACTGATAAAATATGGTTGATTGCCCCGTCCCGATGTGATGTCTTCCATTTGAACTCTCAAATATCTTTAAAATTAAACTGGCAGAATATTCAGGACTTGTATTTGCCCGCAACACAAAATTAAACATTTCAAAAGTCTAATCAACTTCATGTGTCTTATAAATAAAGACTTAACTTCAGTGGAGTTTTCCTTCTACTACTTGCATTGACTGTTAATTTTCGTTATAGTTTTTCACAGGCGTCTTGTGTATTTCCATAAAATAGTTGCTCAAATAAAGTCAATTAAAATGCGGAAACTTTTAGCAAAAATCAATTATTCTCTGTCTTGAGTTTAATAAATAACCAATTTCGTATAAAATAAATTAATTATTGCTTTTAATAATAAGACATAACATTTGTGGTTGCTGTTTGTTGTTGTATATTTGCTGTTGTTGTTTGCTGTTGTTGTTGTGCAAATGATTTATGAGTCAATTTATTATGATTTCGAATTAAACTTTCGGCTGTTTAGCATTAAAACATCTACTGGATTTGAAGCAAACTTGTTTGCTTCAATATGATTTGCATAAAGATGTGGGATGGAACTTTAATAAAAACCAAACCAACAAAAACAAAAACTTTAGCTGTTGTTTACCCTACTCAGGGCAATATGAACCCAAAACATTTTACTATTCAACAATGACTAACACCATTTAAATAACAACTTCTCGGATTTCATGCAAGTGTCTTCATCATATTCAAGCATTAAACTGAAACTGCCTGTTTAATTTGGAAGTTATTGCTGTTTACGTTTGGCTTTTGTGTGTTATTTTGAATTCGAGTTAAGCTTGGAAATTATGGACCGACTGACTGGTAAATGTGTGAACAAAATAATAAAAAAAATAATAATAAAAAACTTGTGTTTTCTCAATGGATTTGATTAAATTGATTTGGTGAATTCATGTTCAAGCACTTATAAATTACAAACGGTGTTTAACAATTCAAAAAAGGAGAACGTAAAATTTACAAAGAAGTATTTTTTCAAAATACATATTCCCACGTGTAGTTCAGCCGACTGCTTGCCGCGGTTATCTCATATCTATTTGAGTTTATAAATTGAGCCATTGCGAGCATTGATTTATTTAAATCTTTGAAATTATAACAAAATATCAGTAGGAGTTTGAGAGCTAAACAGGTGATAAATAACACACAAAACAAATATACACTTAATGTTCAGCAACGCACATGAATTTTCCTGTTTTGGCTAAAAGATAGACTGCAATACGGACGACAGTATCTGCTAGTTACACTCAAAGAAAAGCTATGAAAGTTGTATCAAATTCGTGCGAATAAATAAATTCAAATATGATTAAATCCAGCGTGACAAACACTACATTCGTACAGGGTTGCGTGTGAAAATCTGAACATATTTTAGTGTTTCAGAGAAGATGAATTTAACAGCTGTTTGGTGCGTGTGACGCACGCTACATATAGAGATATACATGTTTTTAAACTTGAAGTGTGTTTTCGTAATTGTTAAAGATGTTTGCATAATAGAACTTAATTCCCGAGAAATAACCGAATTTATATTGTTCTTAGTTTTTTATATTTTTCTCTTCAAAATAGTTTTCCTTAATTTTAATAAATTTTGTGCTTCCAATCCTGGAAGCTTTTGTTCCCTGAACTTTTTGCTACAAACCTGAGCTCCTTTTTATCCATTCGGATTTTATCTGAGTCTGTTCGAACTTGGGAAGAGGGAAAATTTGCATAGAGCCAAAATTTGTTGAATGCCGTTTCTGAGGCATGATCGCGGTAGTGCTTTTGGCCGAAATTCATGCATTTTAGAATGAACTACGCTGCCCAACCTGTAGCCGATGTCTTCTCTAAAAGTGATTTGATGTTGCCATTCATTTGTTCTCGACCTGCTTTGAAAAGGGGCCACCTCTTTCTGAAACAGACTTCTATCAAAATTTCAAGTGTTTTTGAGCACTTTTAACACAAGACATGATGCCAATTCATTGATACATTGTTTCGATGGCGGAAAATCGAAAAACATGTAAAACATTTCCAAATATTTTTCACTTATGAAAAGTTTTTTTCAACAGACCTCGTACATACCGTTAGTTGATGTATGAAACCACTTTCGATTTGTATAAAATATATAAATTTTCTTAAGATATATTTGTTGAGAAATAGTTCATCATAAATTGTGTAACGCACGCTACAAAAAAAATTAGAGTAGAGTTTCATTACAATCTTGTAATTTGTAGCGATTTCGGCCTTAAGAATCTTATTCATAAAAGAGAATTTTATATAAGAGAATTACAAAATAACTTATTTGATGGCTTTCTGGTGTTACACACTATGTAACGCACGTTACATCTTCTCCAATTGATCAACCAAATCCACTATTGTTCTCTTCGTATGTCTAACAAGAATTCACTTATCATTTTTGTGAAATTTGAAATTAACTTGTTGCACTTATCTGACAGGCAAACTCCATTTACTTTGTCTTAAAATAAATATTTTGACACGAAAGTCAGTTGAGAAGTTGGGGAAAATGCAAAATATATCCTACAATAAAATTCAAAAAATTTTAAAGTGGCTGCCATATTGTGTGGAAGCTTACAAATCATTTCAATTTAACTGGGAAAGCGAAATTTCTTTTCTTGTTTTTACAGGTGCAAAGTTTTACAAAACAACAACAAAACATATTTAAATTTTTTTTATAATTCAAAATTTAATAACTTTAATTGTGCTTAAATTTAATTGAATTTATATTATCAGTTTCTCGTATTACGAAGTGGAAAATGTTACCTTTTTTCGTCGAGAAAAGAACACGCCATTAGTGTCATGAATATAACATAAAAATTTTTGAATTAATTTAAAAACTTTTGGTGGAATAATTCTTCCTTTTTCCCCATTAAAAAAAAAACCAGCGTCCTGCAAAATAACCCCAATTAAAATTTAAAAATCACTCAAATTTTTGTTGGTTTTTTATATGTAACTCCGCCGTTTTATCGCCCGCAAAATCAACAAAAATTGCATTTCTTTTAATTCTACAAGAGCTTTTATAACTTGAAATTGCTGCCTTAAATTTAAATCCTCTCCATCCTGTTTATTTCACTGATAAGAAAATCTCCCCAGTTTCTTTTTAACACTTTAAACTCTCTCTCTCTCTCTCCTCCTTTCGTACTGACTGAGCCCCAGCAATATCTTGCCAATTATTCAAGTTTTTTATATGTTTTCTTTTACTTATTTTCTTTTCCGAGTTGTTTTCTTTTTCGTTTTTATTTATCTGCAGGTTGTTGCCGTTTTGTGGGTGGATTTTTGTTAATGGATTGGTTTTGGTTTGAAGGTCACTTGATTGGAGAGCAGCAACATGCATCGAAAGTCCTTAATAAGTTTTTAACTTATTGAGTTTTTAATAATCAAATAACTTCCTTTAATTTCAGCTTTCAGTGGCAAATGACTTTTTATATCTTCTTTTTCTTCTTCTTTATGTTTGACTGCTGTGAATAAATAAATTTCGTATTTTCTTTCAGGATGTTTAATTAAATTTTTGTTTTTTGCAGCGACTGGTCTTTTATATGTATTCAATCACTTTTCTAATAATTTAAACAAAAATTATTCATTTCAGCTCATTTTAAGGTGTTGCCGTTGTAATAAAAATGTTTTTAAATATTTTCAGAGTTGCGTAGGCAAAATTGAATTGGAGTGCCCAAGACGATATTTTTAATAACTAATTAAATTTTATTTAATTTTTTGCTTTAGACTAACTAAATTAGATTTCACTCGAAATGGATTTAGTTTTGGCTGTCGTGCTATAGTTTTTACAACAACTTGTATGATGAAAGTTCGCATTTTATTAATTGCAAGTGAAGCACAGAATTAATAAATAATTTTTTATGCTCTTAACTTGATTTGTTTCCTTCTTCTCGTTTTTACATATGCAGCCACAGCGTTTTCACAGGCCGCTATGGGTTAAAGAAGTAGTCAGATAATCCAGACTTTCATCAAAATTAATGGCATTTAGAGATAAATTATTTTAGTAATAGAAATTAATTTTATTACATTTAAATACAAATTTTATCGTAATTTGAATCCCGATACATACACGTGACTAAAACAAATATTTAAAAAATATTCCGCTCTAGAAAAAAATCCAATTTAATTTTAAAAAAATTGAAATTTTTAAGGTCGATTTCTTTTCTAAAAAATAATGCAATATTTTTCACACTTTTTAACAGAAAATGGCAACATTTTGCCATTTAAAAATTAGAAATTTATTCGAAATGAATCCAACATTCCTCACGAAAAATAATTTCTCTTTTAAAACTTTTACAAACCTCCACTTTTTACAAAATAAACGAAAAAATGTTACATGTTTTCTAGAAAAGAAAACGAAATAATTCTTTGCTTGATAATTTACTCTAAAATTTCGAATAATTTTGTGCATATTCATAATTATTAATAAAATATCATGTCAATTGTATCGTATTTAAAAAAATAAGTTTTTAAATCCATCATTTAAATCTCATGTCAATCAAAAGTATAATTTTTTGCGACGTATACAAGTTTCTACTCTTATTTAACATGAAATTGTAGTTCAGTTAAGATATTTAATCTACAAATATTTTTATTAAATTAAATAAACTACTTGTAACACAACAGTTTGAAAAATTTTAGGCCCTGATTTTGTAAATCACTTTGCGTTAGTGACAGCAGCAACGAATGCGTGAATGTCAATACGTTAGTTCTGGAAACAAATTGTTTACAAAATGAAAACCAGTTTCTTAAAAATTATATAAATTTCATTAGCTCAAAGAGATATTCAAAATCAAGGCCTAAAACGATTTTAAAATAAATTAATTGTATACGAAACATAATCCTTTTGAGTTTTATTTAAAATATAAGAAAATTAGAAAAAGGAGGTAAGTAAGAACATGCAGAAACGAATAAAATTTGGCCAATTTTAAAAAAATTTTTAAAAGTCGACATTTTTAGCAAAGAGGTACCCCTTATGAAATTTTGCAATTTCGACCTTTTTCCAAAAATTTTTAAAATATGCTTCCAAACAACCGGAAGTGAATTGTTTTCGATTCTAATGGCCAAAACGCGAGTCCTACCAAAAATTTGGCCAATTCTAAAAAATTTTTTCAAAAGTCGATATATTTAGCAAAGAGGTACCCCTTATGAAATTTTGCAATTTCGACCTTTTTCCAAAAATTTTTAAAATATGCTTCCAAACAACCGGAAGTGAATTGTTTTCGATTCTAATGGCCAAAACGCGAGTCCTACCAAAAATTTGGCCAATTCTAAAAAAATTTTTAAAAAGTCGATATTTTTAGCAAAGAGGTACCCCTTATGAAATTTTGCGATTTCGACCTTTTTCCAAAAATTTTTAAAATATACTTCCAAACAACCGGAAGTGAATTGTTTTCGATTCTAATGGCCAAAACGCGAGTCCTACCAAAAATTTGGCCAATTCTAAAAAAATTTTTAAAAAGTCGACATTTTTAGCAAAGAGGTACCCCTTATGAAATTTTGCGATTTCGACCTTTTTCCAAAAATTTTTAAAATATGCTTCCAAGCAACCGGAAGTGAATTGTTTTCGATTCTAATGGCCAAAACGCGAGTCCTACCAAAAATTTGGCCAATTAAAAAAAAATTTTTAAAAAGTCGACATTTTTAGCAAAGAGGTACCCCTTATGAAATTTTGCGATTTCGACCTTTTTCCAAAAATTTTTAAAATATGCTTCCAAGCAACCGGAAGTGAATTGTTTTCGATTCTAATGGCCAAAACGCGAGTCCTACCAAAAATTTGGCCAATTCAAAAAAAATTTTTAAAAAGTCGACATTTTTAGCAAAGAGGTACCCCTTATGAAATTTTGCGATTTCGACCTTTTTCCAAAAATTTTTAAAATATGCTTCCAAGCAACCGGAAGTGAATTGTTTTCGATTCTAATGGCCAAAACGCGAGTCCTACCAAAAATTTGGCCAATTCTAAAAAAATTTTTAAAAAGTCGACATTTTTAGCAAAGAGGTACCCCTTATGAAATTTTGCGATTTCGACCTTTTTCCAAAAATTTTTAAAATATGCTTCCAAGCAACCGGAAGTGAATTGTTTTCGATTCTAATGGCCAAAACGCGAGTCCTACCAAAAATTTGGCCAATTCTAAAAAAATTTTTAAAAAGTCGACATTTTTAGCAAAGAGGTACCCCTTATGAAATTTTGCGATTTCGACCTTTTTCCAAAAATTTTTAAAATATGCTTCCAAACAACCGGAAGTGAATTGTTTTCGATTCTAATGGCCAAAACGCGAGTCCTACCAAAAATTTGGCCAATTCTAAAAAAATTTTTAAAAAGTCGACATTTTTAGCAAAGAGGTACCCCTTATGAAATTTTGCGATTTCGACCTTTTTCCAAAAATTTTTAAAATATGCTTCCAAGCAACCGGAAGTGAATTGTTTTCGATTCTAATGGCCAAAACGCGAGTCCTACCAAAAATTTGGCCAATTCTAAAAAAATTTTTAAAAAGTCGACATTTTTAGCAAAGAGGTACCCCTTATGAAATTTTGCGATTTCGACCTTTTTCCAAAAATTTTTAAAATATGCTTCCAAGCAACCGGAAGTGAATTGTTTTCGATTCTAATGGCCAAAACGCGAGTCCTACCAAAAATTTGGCCAATTCTAAAAAAATTTTTAAAAAGTCGACATTTTTAGCAAAGAGGTACCCCTTATGAAATTTTGCGATTTCGACCTTTTTCCAAAAATTTTTAAAATATGCTTCCAAGCAACCGGAAGTGAATTGTTTTCGATTCTAATGGCCAAAACGCGAGTCCTACCAAAAATTTGGCCAATTCTAAAAAAATTTTTAAAAAGTCGATATTTTTAGCAAAGAGGTACCCCTTATGAAATTTTGCGATTTCGACCTTTTTCCAAAAATTTTTAAAATATGCTTCCAAACAACCGGAAGTGAATTGTTTTCGATTCTAATGGCCAAAACGCGAGTCCTACCAAAAATTTGGCCAATTCTAAAAAAATTTTTAAAAAGTCGACATTTTTAGCAAAGAGGTACCCCTTATGAAATTTTGCGATTTCGACCTTTTTCCAAAAATTTTTAAAATATGCTTCCAAGCAACCGGAAGTGAATTGTTTTCGATTCTAATGGCCAAAACGCGAGTCCTACCAAAAATTTGGCCAATTCTAAAAAAATTTTTAAAAAGTCGACATTTTTAGCAAAGAGGTACCCCTTATGAAATTTTGCGATTTCGACCTTTTTCCAAAAATTTTTAAAATATGCTTCCAAGCAACCGGAAGTGAATTGTTTTCGATTCTAATGGCCAAAACGCGAGTCCTACCAAAAATTTGGCCAATTCTAAAAAAATTTTTAAAAAGTCGACATTTTTAGCAAAGAGGTACCCCTTATGAAATTTTGCGATTTCGACCTTTTTCCAAAAATTTTTAAAATATGCTTCCAAGCAACCGGAAGTGAATTGTTTTCGATTCTAATGGCCAAAACGCGAGTCCTACCAAAAATTTGGCCAATTCTAAAAAAATTTTTAAAAAGTCGACATTTTTAGCAAAGAGGTACCCCTTATGAAATTTTGCGATTTCGACCTTTTTCCAAAAATTTTTAAAATATGCTTCCAAGCAACCGGAAGTGAATTGTTTTCGATTCTAATGGCCAAAACGCGAGTCCTACCAAAAATTTGGCCAATTCTAAAAAAATTTTTAAAAAGTCGACATTTTTAGCAAAGAGGTACCCCTTATGAAATTTTGCGATTTCGACCTTTTTCCAAAAATTTTTAAAATATGCTTCCAAGCAACCGGAAGTGAATTGTTTTCGATTCTAATGGCCAAAACGCGAGTCCTACCAAAAATTTGGCCAATTCTAAAAAAATTTTTAAAAAGTCGATATTTTTAGCAAAGAGGTACCCCTTAGGAAATTTTGCGATTTCGACCTTTTTCCAAAAATTTTTAAAATATGCTTCCAAGCAACCGGAAGTGAATTGTTTTCGATTCTAATGGCCAAAACGCGAGTCCTACCAAAAATTTGGCCAATTCTAAAAAAATTTTTAAAAAGTCGACATTTTTAGCAAAGAGGTACCCCTTATGAAATTTTGCGATTTCGACCTTTTTCCAAAAATTTTTAAAATATGCTTCCAAGCAACCGGAAGTGAATTGTTTTCGATTCTAATGGCCAAAACGCGAGTCCTACCAAAAATTTGGCCAATTCTAAAAAAATTTTTAAAAAGTCGACATTTTTAGCAAAGAGGTACCCCTTATGAAATTTTGCGATTTCGACCTTTTTCCAAAAATTTTTAAAATATGCTTCCAAGCAACCGGAAGTGAATTGTTTTCGATTCTAATGGCCAAAACGCGAGTCCTACCAAAAATTTGGCCAATTCTAAAAAAATTTTTAAAAAGTCGACATTTTTAGCAAAGAGGTACCCCTTATGAAATTTTGCGATTTCGACCTTTTTCCAAAAATTTTTAAAATATGCTTCCAAGCAACCGGAAGTGAATTGTTTTCGATTCTAATGGCCAAAACGCGAGTCCTACCAAAAATTTGGCCAATTCTAAAAAAATTTTTAAAAAGTCGATATTTTTAGCAAAGAGGTACCCCTTATGAAATTTTGCGATTTCGACCTTTTTCCAAAAATTTTTAAAATATGCTTCCAAGCAACCGGAAGTGAATTGTTTTCGATTCTAATGGCCAAAACGCGAGTCCTACCAAAAATTTGGCCAATTCTAAAAAAATTTTTAAAAAGTCGACATTTTTAGCAAAGAGGTACCCCTTATGAAATTTTGCGATTTCGACCTTTTTCCAAAAATTTTTAAAATATGCTTCCAAGCAACCGGAAGTGAATTGTTTTCGATTCTAATGGCCAAAACGCGAGTCCTACCAAAAATTTGGCCAATTCTAAAAAAATTTTTAAAAAGTCGATATTTTTAGCAAAGAGGTACCCCTTAGGAAATTTTGCGATTTCGACCTTTTTCCAAAAATTTTTAAAATATGCTTCCAAGCAACCGGAAGTGAATTGTTTTCGATTCTAATGGCCAAAACGCGAGTCCTACCAAAAATTTGGCCAATTCTAAAAAAATTTTTAAAAAGTCGACATTTTTAGCAAAGAGGTACCCCTTATGAAATTTTGCGATTTCGACCTTTTTCCAAAAATTTTTAAAATATGCTTCCAAGCAACCGGAAGTGAATTGTTTTCGATTCTAATGGCCAAAACGCGAGTCCTACCAAAAATTTGGCCAATTCTAAAAAAATTTTTAAAAAGTCGACATTTTTAGCAAAGAGGTACCCCTTATGAAATTTTGCGATTTCGACCTTTTTCCAAAAATTTTTAAAATATGCTTCCAAGCAACCGGAAGTGAATTGTTTTCGATTCTAATGGCCAAAACGCGAGTCCTACCAAAAATTTGGCCAATTCTAAAAAAATTTTTAAAAAGTCGATATTTTTAGCAAAGAGGTACCCCTTAGGAAATTTTGCGATTTCGACCTTTTTCCAAAAATTTTTAAAATATGCTTCCAAGCAACCGGAAGTGAATTGTTTTCGATTCTAATGGCCAAAACGCGAGTCCTACCAAAAATTTGGCCAATTCTAAAAAAATTTTTAAAAAGTCGACATTTTTAGCAAAGAGGTACCCCTTATGAAATTTTGCGATTTCGACCTTTTTCCAAAAATTTTTAAAATATGCTTCCAAGCAACCGGAAGTGAATTGTTTTCGATTCTAATGGCCAAAACGCGAGTCCTACCAAAAATTTGGCCAATTCTAAAAAAATTTTTAAAAAGTCGACATTTTTAGCAAAGAGGTACCCCTTATGAAATTTTGCGATTTCGACCTTTTTCCAAAAATTTTTAAAATATGCTTCCAAGCAACCGGAAGTGAATTGTTTTCGATTCTAATGGCCAAAACGCGAGTCCTACCAAAAATTTGGCCAATTCTAAAAAAATTTTTAAAAAGTCGACATTTTTAGCAAAGAGGTACCCCTTATGAAATTTTGCGATTTCGACCTTTTTCCAAAAATTTTTAAAATATGCTTCCAAGCAACCGGAAGTGAATTGTTTTCGATTCTAATGGCCAAAACGCGAGTCCTACCAAAAATTTGGCCAATTCTAAAAAAATTTTTTAAAAGTCGATATTTTTAGCAAAGAGGTACCCCTTATGAAATTTTGCGATTTCGACCTTTTTCCAAAAATTTTTAAAATATGCTTCCAAGCAACCGGAAGTGAATTGTTTTCGATTCTAATGGCCAAAACGCGAGTCCTACCAAAAATTTGGCCAATTCTAAAAAAATTTTTAAAAAGTCGACATTTTTAGCAAAGAGGTACCCCTTATGAAATTTTGCGATTTCGACCTTTTTCCAAAAATTTTTAAAATATGCTTCCAAGCAACCGGAAGTGAATTGTTTTCGATTCTAATGGCCAAAACGCGAGTCCTACCAAAAATTTGGCCAATTCTAAAAAAATTTTTAAAAAGTCGACATTTTTAGCAAAGAGGTACCCCTTATGAAATTTTGCGATTTCGACCTTTTTCCAAAAATTTTTAAAATATGCTTCCAAGCAACCGGAAGTGAATTGTTTTCGATTCTAATGGCCAAAACGCGAGTCCTACCAAAAATTTGGCCAATTCTAAAAAAATTTTTAAAAAGTCGATATTTTTAGCAAAGAGGTACCCCTTAGGAAATTTTGCGATTTCGACCTTTTTCCAAAAATTTTTAAAATATGCTTCCAAGCAACCGGAAGTGAATTGTTTTCGATTCTAATGGCCAAAACGCGAGTCCTACCAAAAATTTGGCCAATTCTAAAAAAATTTTTAAAAAGTCGACATTTTTAGCAAAGAGGTACCCCTTATGAAATTTTGCGATTTCGACCTTTTTCCAAAAATTTTTAAAATATGCTTCCAAGCAACCGGAAGTGAATTGTTTTCGATTCTAATGGCCAAAACGCGAGTCCTACCAAAAATTTGGCCAATTCTAAAAAAATTTTTAAAAAGTCGACATTTTTAGCAAAGAGGTACCCCTTATGAAATTTTGCGATTTCGACCTTTTTCCAAAAATTTTTAAAATATGCTTCCAAGCAACCGGAAGTGAATTGTTTTCGATTCTAATGGCCAAAACGCGAGTCCTACCAAAAATTTGGCCAATTCTAAAAAAATTTTTAAAAAGTCGATATTTTTAGCAAAGAGGTACCCCTTAGGAAATTTTGCGATTTCGACCTTTTTCCAAAAATTTTTAAAATATGCTTCCAAGCAACCGGAAGTGAATTGTTTTCGATTCTAATGGCCAAAACGCGAGTCCTACCAAAAATTTGGCCAATTCTAAAAAAATTTTTAAAAAGTCGACATTTTTAGCAAAGAGGTACCCCTTATGAAATTTTGCGATTTCGACCTTTTTCCAAAAATTTTTAAAATATGCTTCCAAACAACCGGAAGTGAATTGTTTTCGATTCTAATGGCCAAAACGCGAGTCCTACCAAAAATTTGGCCAATTCTAAAAAAATTTTTAAAAAGTCGACATTTTTAGCAAAGAGGTACCCCTTATGAAATTTTGCGATTTCGACCTTTTTCCAAAAATTTTTAAAATATGCTTCCAAGCAACCGGAAGTGAATTGTTTTCGATTCTAATGGCCAAAACGCGAGTCCTACCAAAAATTTGGCCAATTCTAAAAAAATTTTTAAAAAGTCGACATTTTTAGCAAAGAGGTACCCCTTATGAAATTTTGCGATTTCGACCTTTTTCCAAAAATTTTTAAAATATGCTTCCAAACAACCGGAAGTGAATTGTTTTCGATTCTAATGGCCAAAACGCGAGTCCTACCAAAAATTTGGCCAATTCTAAAAAAATTTTTAAAAAGTCGACATTTTTAGCAAAGAGGTACCCCTTATGAAATTTTGCGATTTCGACCTTTTTCCAAAAATTTTTAAAATATGCTTCCAAGCAACCGGAAGTGAATTGTTTTCGATTCTAATGGCCAAAACGCGAGTCCTACCAAAAATTTGGCCAATTCTAAAAAAATTTTTAAAAAGTCGATATTTTTAGCAAAGAGGTACCCCTTAGGAAATTTTGCGATTTCGACCTTTTTCCAAAAATTTTTAAAATATGCTTCCAAGCAACCGGAAGTGAATTGTTTTCGATTCTAATGGCCAAAACGCGAGTCCTACCAAAAATTTGGCCAATTCTAAAAAAATTTTTAAAAAGTCGACATTTTTAGCAAAGAGGTACCCCTTATGAAATTTTGCGATTTCGACCTTTTTCCAAAAATTTTTAAAATATGCTTCCAAACAACCGGAAGTGAATTGTTTTCGATTCTAATGGCCAAAACGCGAGTCCTACCAAAAATTTGGCCAATTCTAAAAAAATTTTTAAAAAGTCGATATTTTTAGCAAAGAGGTACCCCTTAGGAAATTTTGCGATTTCGACCTTTTTCCAAAAATTTTTAAAATATGCTTCCAAGCAACCGGAAGTGAATTGTTTTCGATTCTAATGGCCAAAACGCGAGTCCTACCAAAAATTTGGCCAATTCTAAAAAAATTTTTAAAAAGTCGATATTTTTAGCAAAGAGGTACCCCTTAGGAAATTTTGCGATTTCGACCTTTTTCCAAAAATTTTTAAAATATGCTTCCAAACAACCGGAAGTGAATTGTTTTCGATTCTAATGGCCAAAACGCGAGTCCTACCAAAAATTTGGCCAATTCTAAAAAAATTTTTAAAAAGTCGACATTTTTAGCAAAGAGGTACCCCTTATGAAATTTTGCGATTTCGACCTTTTTCCAAAAATTTTTAAAATATGCTTCCAAACAACCGGAAGTGAATTGTTTTCGATTCTAATGGCCAAAACGCGAGTCCTACCAAAAATTTGGCCAATTCTAAAAAAATTTTTAAAAAGTCGACATTTTTAGCAAAGAGGTACCCCTTATGAAATTTTGCGATTTCGACCTTTTTCCAAAAATTTTTAAAATATGCTTCCAAACAACCGGAAGTGAATTGTTTTCGATTCTAATGGCCAAAACGCGAGTCCTACCAAAAATTTGGCCAATTCTAAAAAAATTTTTAAAAAGTCGATATTTTTAGCAAAGAGGTACCCCTTAGGAAATTTTGCGATTTCGACCTTTTTCCAAAAATTTTTAAAATATGCTTCCAAGCAACCGGAAGTGAATTGTTTTCGATTCTAATGGCCAAAACGCGAGTCCTACCAAAAATTTGGCCAATTCTAAAAAAATTTTTAAAAAGTCGATATTTTTAGCAAAGAGGTACCCCTTAGGAAATTTTGCGATTTCGACCTTTTTCCAAAAATTTTTAAAATATGCTTCCAAACAACCGGAAGTGAATTGTTTTCGATTCTAATGGCCAAAACGCGAGTCCTACCAAAAATTTGGCCAATTCTAAAAAAATTTTTAAAAAGTCGACATTTTTAGCAAAGAGGTACCCCTTATGAAATTTTGCGATTTCGACCTTTTTCCAAAAATTTTTAAAATATGCTTCCAAACAACCGGAAGTGAATTGTTTTCGATTCTAATGGCCAAAACGCGAGTCCTACCAAAAATTTGGCCAATTCTAAAAAAATTTTTAAAAAGTCGACATTTTTAGCAAAGAGGTACCCCTTATGAAATTTTGCGATTTCGACCTTTTTCCAAAAATTTTTAAAATATGCTTCCAAACAACCGGAAGTGAATTGTTTTCGATTCTAATGGCCAAAACGCGAGTCCTACCAAAAATTTGGCCAATTCTAAAAAAATTTTTAAAAAGTCGACATTTTTAGCAAAGAGGTACCCCTTATGAAATTTTGCGATTTCGACCTTTTTCCAAAAATTTTTAAAATATGCTTCCAAACAACCGGAAGTGAATTGTTTTCGATTCTAATGGCCAAAACGCGAGTCCTACCAAAAATTTGGCCAATTCTAAAAAAATTTTTAAAAAGTCGACATTTTTAGCAAAGAGGTACCCCTTATGAAATTTTGCGATTTCGACCTTTTTCCAAAAATTTTTAAAATATGCTTCCAAACAACCGGAAGTGAATTGTTTTCGATTCTAATGGCCAAAACGCGAGTCCTACCAAAAATTTGGCCAATTCTAAAAAAATTTTTAAAAAGTCGATATTTTTAGCAAAGAGGTACCCCTTAGGAAATTTTGCGATTTCGACCTTTTTCCAAAAATTTTTAAAATATGCTTCCAAGCAACCGGAAGTGAATTGTTTTCGATTCTAATGGCCAAAACGCGAGTCCTACCAAAAATTTGGCCAATTCTAAAAAAATTTTTAAAAAGTCGACATTTTTAGCAAAGAGGTACCCCTTATGAAATTTTGCGATTTCGACCTTTTTCCAAAAATTTTTAAAATATGCTTCCAAACAACCGGAAGTGAATTGTTTTCGATTCTAATGGCCAAAACGCGAGTCCTACCAAAAATTTGGCCAATTCTAAAAAAATTTTTAAAAAGTCGATATTTTTAGCAAAGAGGTACCCCTTAGGAAATTTTGCGATTTCGACCTTTTTCCAAAAATTTTTAAAATATGCTTCCAAACAACCGGAAGTGAATTGTTTTCGATTCTAATGGCCAAAACGCGAGTCCTACCAAAAATTTGGCCAATTCTAAAAAAATTTTTAAAAAGTCGATATTTTTAGCAAAGAGGTACCCCTTAGGAAATTTTGCGATTTCGACCTTTTTCCAAAAATTTTTAAAATATGCTTCCAAGCAACCGGAAGTGAATTGTTTTCGATTCTAATGGCCAAAACGCGAGTCCTACCAAAAATTTGGCCAATTCTAAAAAAATTTTTAAAAAGTCGACATTTTTAGCAAAGAGGTACCCCTTATGAAATTTTGCGATTTCGACCTTTTTCCAAAAATTTTTAAAATATGCTTCCAAACAACCGGAAGTGAATTGTTTTCGATTCTAATGGCCAAAACGCGAGTCCTACCAAAAATTTGGCCAATTCTAAAAAAATTTTTAAAAAGTCGATATTTTTAGCAAAGAGGTACCCCTTAGGAAATTTTGCGATTTCGACCTTTTTCCAAAAATTTTTAAAATATGCTTCCAAGCAACCGGAAGTGAATTGTTTTCGATTCTAATGGCCAAAACGCGAGTCCTACCAAAAATTTGGCCAATTCTAAAAAAATTTTTAAAAAGTCGACATTTTTAGCAAAGAGGTACCCCTTATGAAATTTTGCGATTTCGACCTTTTTCCAAAAATTTTTAAAATATGCTTCCAAACAACCGGAAGTGAATTGTTTTCGATTCTAATGGCCAAAACGCGAGTCCTACCAAAAATTTGGCCAATTCTAAAAAAATTTTTAAAAAGTCGACATTTTTAGCAAAGAGGTACCCCTTATGAAATTTTGCGATTTCGACCTTTTTCCAAAAATTTTTAAAATATGCTTCCAAGCAACCGGAAGTGAATTGTTTTCGATTCTAATGGCCAAAACGCGAGTCCTACCAAAAATTTGGCCAATTCTAAAAAAATTTTTAAAAAGTCGACATTTTTAGCAAAGAGGTACCCCTTATGAAATTTTGCGATTTCGACCTTTTTCCAAAAATTTTTAAAATATGCTTCCAAACAACCGGAAGTGAATTGTTTTCGATTCTAATGGCCAAAACGCGAGTCCTACCAAAAATTTGGCCAATTCTAAAAAAATTTTTAAAAAGTCGACATTTTTAGCAAAGAGGTACCCCTTATGAAATTTTGCGATTTCGACCTTTTTCCAAAAATTTTTAAAATATGCTTCCAAGCAACCGGAAGTGAATTGTTTTCGATTCTAATGGCCAAAACGCGAGTCCTACCAAAAATTTGGCCAATTCTAAAAAAATTTTTAAAAAGTCGACATTTTTAGCAAAGAGGTACCCCTTATGAAATTTTGCGATTTCGACCTTTTTCCAAAAATTTTTAAAATATGCTTCCAAACAACCGGAAGTGAATTGTTTTCGATTCTAATGGCCAAAACGCGAGTCCTACCAAAAATTTGGCCAATTCTAAAAAAATTTTTAAAAAGTCGACATTTTTAGCAAAGAGGTACCCCTTATGAAATTTTGCGATTTCGACCTTTTTCCAAAAATTTTTAAAATATGCTTCCAAGCAACCGGAAGTGAATTGTTTTCGATTCTAATGGCCAAAACGCGAGTCCTACCAAAAATTTGGCCAATTCTAAAAAAATTTTTAAAAAGTCGACATTTTTAGCAAAGAGGTACCCCTTATGAAATTTTGCGATTTCGACCTTTTTCCAAAAATTTTTAAAATATGCTTCCAAGCAACCGGAAGTGAATTGTTTTCGATTCTAATGGCCAAAACGCGAGTCCTACCAAAAATTTGGCCAATTCTAAAAAAATTTTTAAAAAGTCGACATTTTTAGCAAAGAGGTACCCCTTATGAAATTTTGCGATTTCGACCTTTTTCCAAAAATTTTTAAAATATGCTTCCAAACAACCGGAAGTGAATTGTTTTCGATTCTAATGGCCAAAACGCGAGTCCTACCAAAAATTTGGCCAATTCTAAAAAAATTTTTAAAAAGTCGACATTTTTAGCAAAGAGGTACCCCTTATGAAATTTTGCGATTTCGACCTTTTTCCAAAAATTTTTAAAATATGCTTCCAAGCAACCGGAAGTGAATTGTTTTCGATTCTAATGGCCAAAACGCGAGTCCTACCAAAAATTTGGCCAATTCTAAAAAATTTTTTAAAAAGTCGACATTTTTAGCAAAGAGGTACCCCTTATGAAATTTTGCGATTTCGACCTTTTTCCAAAAATTTTTAAAATATGCTTCCAAACAACCGGAAGTGAATTGTTTTCGATTCTAATGGCCAAAACGCGAGTCCTACCAAAAATTTGGCCAATTCTAAAAAAATTTTTAAAAAGTCGACATTTTTAGCAAAGAGGTACCCCTTATGAAATTTTGCGATTTCGACCTTTTTCCAAAAATTTTTAAAATATGCTTCCAAGCAACCGGAAGTGAATTGTTTTCGATTCTAATGGCCAAAACGCGAGTCCTACCAAAAATTTGGCCAATTCTAAAAAAATTTTTAAAAAGTCGACATTTTTAGCAAAGAGGTACCCCTTATGAAATTTTGCGATTTCGACCTTTTTCCAAAAATTTTTAAAATATGCTTCCAAACAACCGGAAGTGAATTGTTTTCGATTCTAATGGCCAAAACGCGAGTCCTACCAAAAATTTGGCCAATTCTAAAAAAATTTTTAAAAAGTCGACATTTTTAGCAAAGAGGTACCCCTTATGAAATTTTGCGATTTCGACCTTTTTCCAAAAATTTTTAAAATATGCTTCCAAGCAACCGGAAGTGAATTGTTTTCGATTCTAATGGCCAAAACGCGAGTCCTACCAAAAATTTGGCCAATTCTAAAAAAATTTTTAAAAAGTCGACATTTTTAGCAAAGAGGTACCCCTTATGAAATTTTGCGATTTCGACCTTTTTCCAAAAATTTTTAAAATATGCTTCCAAACAACCGGAAGTGAATTGTTTTCGATTCTAATGGCCAAAACGCGAGTCCTACCAAAAATTTGGCCAATTCTAAAAAAATTTTTAAAAAGTCGATATTTTTAGCAAAGAGGTACCCCTTATGAAATTTTGCGATTTCGACCTTTTTCCAAAAATTTTTCAAATATGCTTCCAAACAACCGGAAGTGAATTGTTTTCGATTCTAATGGCCAAAACTCGAGTCCTACCAAAAATTTGGCCAATTCTAAAAAAATTTTTAAAAAGTCGACATTTTTAGCAAAGAGGTACCCCTTATGAAATTTTGCGATTTCGACCTTTTTCCAAAAATTTTTAAAATATGCTTCCAAACAACCGGAAGTGAATTGTTTTCGATTCTAATGGCCAAAACGCGAGTCCTACCAAAAATTTGGCCAATTCTAAAAAAATTTTTAAAAAGTCGACATTTTTAGCAAAGAGGTACCCCTTATGAAATTTTGCGATTTCGACCTTTTTCCAAAAATTTTTAAAATATGCTTCCAAGCAACCGGAAGTGAATTGTTTTCGATTCTAATGGCCAAAACGCGAGTCCTACCAAAAATTTGGCCAATTCTAAAAAAATTTTTAAAAAGTCGACATTTTTAGCAAAGAGGTACCCCTTATGAAATTTTGCGATTTCGACCTTTTTCCAAAAATTTTTAAAATATGCTTCCAAACAACCGGAAGTGAATTGTTTTCGATTCTAATGGCCAAAACGCGAGTCCTACCAAAAATTTGGCCAATTCTAAAAAAATTTTTAAAAAGTCGATATTTTTAGCAAAGAGGTACCCCTTATGAAATTTTGCGATTTCGACCTTTTTCCAAAAATTTTTCAAATATGCTTCCAAACAACCGGAAGTGAATTGTTTTCGATTCTAATGGCCAAAACTCGAGTCCTACCAAAAATTTGGCCAATTCTAAAAAAATTTTTAAAAAGTCGATATTTTTAGCAAAGAGGTACCCCTTATGAAATTTTGCGATTTCGACCTTTTTCCAAAAATTTTTAAAATATGCTTCCAAGCAACCGGAAGTGAATTGTTTTCGATTCTAATGGCCAAAACGCGGGTCCTACCAAAAATTTGGCCAATTCTAAAAAAATTTTTAAAAAGTCGATATTTTTAGCAAAGAGGTACCCCTTATGAAATTTTGCGATTTCGACCTTTTTCCAAAAATTTTTAAAATATGCTTCCAAGCAACCGGAAGTGAATTGTTTTCGATTCTAATGGCCAAAACGCGAGTCCTACCAAAAATTTGGCCAATTCTAAAAAAATTTTTAAAAAGTCGATATTTTTAGCAAAGAGGTACCCCTTATGAAATTTTGCGATTTCGACCTTTTTCCAAAAATTTTTAAAATATGCTTCCAAGCAACCGGAAGTGAATTGTTTTCGATTCTAATGGCCAAAACGCGAGTCCTACCAAAAATTTGGCCAATTCTAAAAAAATTTTTAAAAAGTCGATATTTTTAGCAAAGAGGTACCCCTTATGAAATATTGCGATTTCGACCTTTTTCCAAAAATTTTTAAAATATGCTTCCAAGCAACCGGAAGTGAATTGTTTTCGATTCTAATGGCCAAAACGCGGGTCCTACCAAAAATTTGGCCAATTCTAAAAAAATTTTTAAAAAGTCGATATTTTTAGCAAAGAGGTACCCCTTATGAAATTTTGCGATTTCGACCTTTTTCCAAAAATTTTTAAAATATGCTTCCAAGCAACCGGAAGTGAATTGTTTTCGATTCTAATGGCCAAAACGCGAGTCCTACCAAAAATTTGGCCAATTCTAAAAAAATTTTTAAAAAGTCGATATTTTTAGCAAAGAGGTACCCCTTATGAAATATTGCGATTTCGACCTTTTTCCAAAAATTTTTAAAATATGCTTCCAAGCAACCGGAAGTGAATTGTTTTCGATTCTAATGGCCAAAACGCGGGTCCTACCAAAAATTTGGCCAATTCTAAAAAAATTTTTAAAAAGTCGATATTTTTAGCAAAGAGGTACCCCTTATGAAATTTTGCGATTTCGACCTTTTTCCAAAAATTTTTAAAATATGCTTCCAAGCAACCGGAAGTGAATTGTTTTCGATTCTAATGGCCAAAACGCGAGTCCTACCAAAAATTTGGCCAATTCTAAAAAAATTTTTAAAAAGTCGATATTTTTAGCAAAGAGGTACCCCTTATGAAATTTTGCGATTTCGACCTTTTTCCAAAAATTTTTAAAATATGCTTCCAAGCAACCGGAAGTGAATTGTTTTCGATTCTAATGGCCAAAACGCGAGTCCTACCAAAAATTTGGCCAATTCTAAAAAAATTTTTAAAAAGTCGATATTTTTAGCAAAGAGGTACCCCTTATGAAATTTTGCGATTTCGACCTTTTTCCAAAAATTTTTAAAATATGCTTCCAAGCAACCGGAAGTGAATTGTTTTCGATTCTAATGGCCAAAACGCGAGTCCTACCAAAAATTTGGCCAATTCTAAAAAAATTTTTAAAAAGTCGATATTTTTAGCAAAGAGGTACCCCTTATGAAATTTTGCGATTTCGACCTTTTTCCAAAAATTTTTAAAATATGCTTCCAAGCAACCGGAAGTGAATTGTTTTCGATTCTAATGGCCAAAACGCGAGTCCTACCAAAAATTTGGCCAATTCTAAAAAAATTTTTAAAAAGTCGATATTTTTAGCAAAGAGGTACCCCTTATGAAATTTTGCGATTTCGACCTTTTTCCAAAAATTTTTAAAATATGCTTCCAAGCAACCGGAAGTGAATTGTTTTCGATTCTAATGGCCAAAACGCGAGTCCTACCAAAAATTTGGCCAATTCTAAAAAAATTTTTAAAAAGTCGATATTTTTAGCAAAGAGGTACCCCTTATGAAATTTTGCGATTTCGACCTTTTTCCAAAAATTTTTAAAATATGCTTCCAAGCAACCGGAAGTGAATTGTTTTCGATTCTAATGGCCAAAACGCGAGTCCTACCAAAAATTTGGCCAATTCTAAAAAAATTTTTAAAAAGTCGATATTTTTAGCAAAGAGGTACCCCTTATGAAATTTTGCGATTTCGACCTTTTTCCAAAAATTTTTAAAATATGCTTCCAAGCAACCGGAAGTGAATTGTTTTCGATTCTAATGGCCAAAACGCGAGTCCTACCAAAAATTTGGCCAATTCTAAAAAAATTTTTAAAAAGTCGATATTTTTAGCAAAGAGGTACCCCTTATGAAATTTTGCGATTTCGACCTTTTTCCAAAAATTTTTAAAATATGCTTCCAAGCAACCGGAAGTGAATTGTTTTCGATTCTAATGGCCAAAACGCGAGTCCTACCAAAAATTTGGCCAATTCTAAAAAAATTTTTAAAAAGTCGATATTTTTAGCAAAGAGGTACCCCTTATGAAATTTTGCGATTTCGACCTTTTTCCAAAAATTTTTAAAATATGCTTCCAAGCAACCGGAAGTGAATTGTTTTCGATTCTAATGGCCAAAACGCGAGTCCTACCAAAAATTTGGCCAATTCTAAAAAAATTTTTAAAAAGTCGATATTTTTAGCAAAGAGGTACCCCTTATGAAATTTTGCGATTTCGACCTTTTTCCAAAAATTTTTAAAATATGCTTCCAAGCAACCGGAAGTGAATTGTTTTCGATTCTAATGGCCAAAACGCGAGTCCTACCAAAAATTTGGCCAATTCTAAAAAAATTTTTAAAAAGTCGATATTTTTAGCAAAGAGGTACCCCTTATGAAATTTTGCGATTTCGACCTTTTTCCAAAAATTTTTAAAATATGCTTCCAAGCAACCGGAAGTGAATTGTTTTCGATTCTAATGGCCAAAACGCGAGTCCTACCAAAAATTTGGCCAATTCTAAAAAAATTTTTAAAAAGTCGATATTTTTAGCAAAGAGGTACCCCTTATGAAATTTTGCGATTTCGACCTTTTTCCAAAAATTTTTAAAATATGCTTCCAAGCAACCGGAAGTGAATTGTTTTCGATTCTAATGGCCAAAACGCGAGTCCTACCAAAAATTTGGCCAATTCTAAAAAAATTTTTAAAAAGTCGATATTTTTAGCAAAGAGGTACCCCTTATGAAATTTTGCGATTTCGACCTTTTTCCAAAAATTTTTAAAATATGCTTCCAAGCAACCGGAAGTGAATTGTTTTCGATTCTAATGGCCAAAACGCGAGTCCTACCAAAAATTTGGCCAATTCTAAAAAAATTTTTAAAAAGTCGATATTTTTAGCAAAGAGGTACCCCTTATGAAATTTTGCGATTTCGACCTTTTTCCAAAAATTTTTAAAATATGCTTCCAAGCAACCGGAAGTGAATTGTTTTCGATTCTAATGGCCAAAACGCGAGTCCTACCAAAAATTTGGCCAATTCTAAAAAAATTTTTAAAAAGTCGATATTTTTAGCAAAGAGGTACCCCTTATGAAATTTTGCGATTTCGACCTTTTTCCAAAAATTTTTAAAATATGCTTCCAAGCAACCGGAAGTGAATTGTTTTCGATTCTAATGGCCAAAACGCGAGTCCTACCAAAAATTTGGCCAATTCTAAAAAAATTTTTAAAAAGTCGATATTTTTAGCAAAGAGGTACCCCTTATGAAATTTTGCGATTTCGACCTTTTTCCAAAAATTTTTAAAATATGCTTCCAAGCAACCGGAAGTGAATTGTTTTCGATTCTAATGGCCAAAACGCGAGTCCTACCAAAAATTTGGCCAATTCTAAAAAAATTTTTAAAAAGTCGATATTTTTAGCAAAGAGGTACCCCTTATGAAATTTTGCGATTTCGACCTTTTTCCAAAAATTTTTAAAATATGCTTCCAAGCAACCGGAAGTGAATTGTTTTCGATTCTAATGGCCAAAACGCGAGTCCTACCAAAAATTTGGCCAATTCTAAAAAAATTTTTAAAAAGTCGATATTTTTAGCAAAGAGGTACCCCTTATGAAATTTTGCGATTTCGACCTTTTTCCAAAAATTTTTAAAATATGCTTCCAAGCAACCGGAAGTGAATTGTTTTCGATTCTAATGGCCAAAACGCGAGTCCTACCAAAAATTTGGCCAATTCTAAAAAAATTTTTAAAAAGTCGATATTTTTAGCAAAGAGGTACCCCTTATGAAATTTTGCGATTTCGACCTTTTTCCAAAAATTTTTAAAATATGCTTCCAAGCAACCGGAAGTGAATTGTTTTCGATTCTAATGGCCAAAACGCGAGTCCTACCAAAAATTTGGCCAATTCTAAAAAAATTTTTAAAAAGTCGATATTTTTAGCAAAGAGGTACCCCTTATGAAATTTTGCGATTTCGACCTTTTTCCAAAAATTTTTAAAATATGCTTCCAAGCAACCGGAAGTGAATTGTTTTCGATTCTAATGGCCAAAACGCGAGTCCTACCAAAAATTTGGCCAATTCTAAAAAAATTTTTAAAAAGTCGATATTTTTAGCAAAGAGGTACCCCTTATGAAATTTTGCGATTTCGACCTTTTTCCAAAAATTTTTAAAATATGCTTCCAAGCAACCGGAAGTGAATTGTTTTCGATTCTAATGGCCAAAACGCGGGTCCTACCAAAAATTTGGCCAATTCTAAAAAAATTTTTAAAAAGTCGATATTTTTAGCAAAGAGGTACCCCTTATGAAATTTTGCGATTTCGACCTTTTTCCAAAAATTTTTAAAATATGCTTCCAAGCAACCGGAAGTGAATTGTTTTCGATTCTAATGGCCAAAACGCGGGTCCTACCAAAAATTTGGCCAATTCTAAAAAAATTTTTAAAAAGTCGATATTTTTAGCAAAGAGGTACCCCTTATGAAATTTTGCGATTTCGACCTTTTTCCAAAAATTTTTAAAATATGCTTCCAAGCAACCGGAAGTGAATTGTTTTCGATTCTAATGGCCAAAACGCGAGTCCTACCAAAAATTTGGCCAATTCTAAAAAAATTTTTAAAAAGTCGATATTTTTAGCAAAGAGGTACCCCTTATGAAATTTTGCGATTTCGACCTTTTTCCAAAAATTTTTAAAATATGCTTCCAAGCAACCGGAAGTGAATTGTTTTCGATTCTAATGGCCAAAACGCGAGTCCTACCAAAAATTTGGCCAATTCTAAAAAAATTTTTAAAAAGTCGATATTTTTAGCAAAGAGGTACCCCTTATGAAATTTTGCGATTTCGACCTTTTTCCAAAAATTTTTAAAATATGCTTCCAAGCAACCGGAAGTGAATTGTTTTCGATTCTAATGGCCAAAACGCGAGTCCTACCAAAAATTTGGCCAATTCTAAAAAAATTTTTAAAAAGTCGATATTTTTAGCAAAGAGGTACCCCTTATGAAATTTTGCGATTTCGACCTTTTTCCAAAAATTTTTAAAATATGCTTCCAAGCAACCGGAAGTGAATTGTTTTCGATTCTAATGGCCAAAACGCGGGTCCTACCAAAAATTTGGCCAATTCTAAAAAAATTTTTAAAAAGTCGATATTTTTAGCAAAGAGGTACCCCTTATGAAATTTTGCGATTTCGACCTTTTTCCAAAAATTTTTAAAATATGCTTCCAAGCAACCGGAAGTGAATTGTTTTCGATTCTAATGGCCAAAACGCGAGTCCTACCAAAAATTTGGCCAATTCTAAAAAAATTTTTAAAAAGTCGATATTTTTAGCAAAGAGGTACCCCTTATGAAATTTTGCGATTTCGACCTTTTTCCAAAAATTTTTAAAATATGCTTCCAAACAACCGGAAGTGAATTGTTTTCGATTCTAATGGCCAAAACGCGAGTCCTACCAAAAATTTGGCCAATTCTAAAAAAATTTTTAAAAAGTCGACATTTTTAGCAAAGAGGTACCCCTTATGAAATTTTGCGATTTCGACCTTTTACCAAACATTTTTAAAATATGCTTCCAAACAACCGGAAGTGAATTGTTTTCGATTCTAATGGCCAAAACGCGAGTCCTACCACAAATTTGGCCAATTCTAAAAAATTTTTAAAAGTCAATATTTTTAGCAAAGAGGTACCCCTTATGAAATTTTCAAATTTGTGCCACAAACCACAACATGAATTTTGTATTTGAATTGTGACACACTTACCTTTTTGGATTTTATTTCGGTCTTCATTTTTAATAAAAACTCAACGTCTTTTAGTCTTAAAATCAATTATTTTTTATTAATTTATTTTGGTTTTTTATAAAAAGTTTAGTTTAAGGTCTTTGGCGCATAAATTAATATGCGCGTATGTGAAACATTTTAAAAATTTTCTTTAAATGGAATTGGGAGCTTTTTGTTGGAAATTCATTTTCCGGTCTATCCAATTGTTTTCACTTTGATCCCAAAAGATAAATCCTGGAACATTTTTGTATACTGTTTTACCACAAACTGCACTTTACATACACATACACAGATATACGAACATGTTTATTTCACACAACCTTATAAATTAATCGTAAAAGACATGAAGTCGCCAGCATCAGCAGCAGCCGCTGTTGTTATTGAAAATTGAATACTATTTTGAATTGCATATTCAGCTTTCACAACAACAAACTTGCTCCCGATGTCAAAAGATATCTAATGAAAATATGTATAGACATAAAAAAGGATAGTTTTGATATATTAAATAAATCGATATGAAAATATATCGATATCGATATCATTATTTGAAATACACTTTTGAAAATACATAACAGCAGCCACAATTGTTGTTATTATTTTTTTTTTTCAAAAAACTACAGGATTTCAGTCAGGCTTCACTTCGTGGTTTTATTCAGGTATTGTCGTTCAGTTTTAGTCGTTGCCAAAATACGATACTTTAGAAATGAAAAGTTTTTGAATATCTTTCATATTGAAAATGTTTATTAAAATAACATATAAAATATAAAAAATATTTTGGTGAAACAATAAATTAAAAAACGCAACGATATATGATATTTAAAAAAAAAACTCCACAAGCCGGCAACTAAAGAGTTTTACGCAAAACAAATTTTACGTAACGTTTTATTTGTTGCCGTAGCGAGGCCACCTGGTTATTCCACCATGATCACAATCAAAAATCATAAGGTTCCTTAAAACTCAAGCGATCGCTCATCTCTATCCAATACTATCGATAGTGAAATCTGAGCTGATCGATTAATATCGAAACTATTGACAGTATTCCAGCTCTAATATGCAGTTTGTTAATTTAATTATCTGTTCGTATATATCAGGAACAAATGAAGTCTTCTTCTGCATGGCCCATAACACAGCGACGGCTCCTGGAAAGTAAGAGAATTTAAGATTTTATTAAATTTATATATAAAAAATTTGTTCTAAAATTATTTTGTTGTTACTAATAAGAATTTAATTGGTTTTCTTTATTTTAGCAGACGAACCAGCAGATGATATCTCGTCGCTCAATATTCAGTTTCAAACAATAAATTTGGCGCTCATTGAATTATTGAACACTTTTTAATAGTCATCCTGCAAAGGAATTTAGTTTTGATGTCAGCAAAACTGAAAAGTCAAAACACTACATTCAAACAAAGAAGACTATTGGCCAAAAGGAGGATTCTACCAAAAATTTGGCCAATTCTAAAAAAATTTTTAAAAAGTCGATATTTTTAGCAAAGAGGTACCCCTTATGAAATTTTGCAATTTCTACCTTTTTCCAAAAATTTTTAAAATATGCTTCCAAACAACCGGAAGTGAATTGTTTTCGATTCTAATGGCCAAAACGCGAGTCCTACCAAAAATTTGGTCAATTCAAACAAATTTTTTTAAAAGTCGATATTTTTAGCAAAGAGGTACCCCTTATGAAATTTTGCAATTTCGACTTTTTTCCAAAAATTATTAAAATATGCTTCTACACTTCCGAAAGTGATCTGTTTTGGAATCTATTGGCTAAAAGGAGGATGCTGCCACAAATTTATATTTTTCTTAGAAAGTTTTGAAGAATTTAATTTTTTATTGGTTCTTGTTACCAGAATTGGCTTCTTAATGAGGTCAAAAGTAAATTTTGTTTTCATAATTGTTATAGCAACAAACTCCCCTTTCCCATCCCTGTTGCACACTTCACTTGTAGTCCCCTTTAAGATTTTATTTTAACCACACGACTAAAATCCGTTTATAAAAATAATAATTTCATAGATTTTTCATTTTGAGTTCCACTCTTAAACCGATATTTTCTTCTCTTTTTAAAAACATCTCACACGTAGACATTTTTTTTTTCTTCCTTAACTTTTTTTTGTTGTGATTTAAAAACTCAACGTTTGCCATGTCAACATATTTTGCACTTAACTTTTCTGGTGGCTGGCTGGTGTAAATGTTTCAGTGTGTTGGTTATATTTCAATTGCATGGTGAATGTATGAGTTTCTAACGAAGTACGTAAGCATTTGGGTGTGTTGTTGTATGCACTGCACCCACTTGACCACAGGCTGCAAAATAAGCATATAATCGTCAAAGAGATAATTGTTGGACTCAAAGTAGTTGGAAGTATTCAAGATATTGCATATTTAATATTTAATGAAAAATTTAATAGATAAATAAAATATTAAATAAAAAAACATTTCTGTAAACAATTTGAGAATAGAATTATTCTTTCAACAAGAAATGCCACTTGGGGAATGATCTCTACTAGAACAATTCATTATGGTGGATCTATAGAGTGGAGAGAATAGTTTAGGAAAAACAATTCGTGAAAGCTGAGAGGACACAGAGTCCCTCAGTTGATCACTTTGAATTTTTTTAGAAAGATTTCGGGAAAAAAGAATCAGTTGAAAATTAAAATAAAAAAGAATTTTTGTTGGTCGCTGCTTGTTTTCATTGCTTTTCTACTCCGTCCAGGCTTTTTTTTGTGTGTAACATGAAAACGCCAATAAATTATAGCGTTAGAGGCAACTGCCACGCCTTTTTCATATAACCAAGCCGAGAAAAACTACCACAACCGTGTATTAAAACAGACAGAATTCCGCTACATATTCTTGAAACTGAAGGTTCGTAGTCCACGCGTTGCGTACTGCAACAACACTCTAAAAAATGTTGTAGTAAATTAAAAATTTAGCCAAAGTTTTTTTATAAAAAATATTTTTATAATTTTTTTTCATATATATTATTGCCAATTCCTTTAATACTACTTTCGGACGCTTTATTTTCAATTCAGTTTCCTGTAAAATAAATTTATAGGTTCAGTATATTTGGCAGTTATATTTTAAGAAGGGTTGTGGTCAAGTGGGTAGTCGTTTCAAGGGGATATGAAAGTGTACGATTAAGTTCATATGAATGAGTACGTTGTCCTTCCCTCCTATCGACACCTTTTTCTTGGTGGTAGTGCCATTTCATTTGTTGACTGCACCCACTGAACATACTCAATTGAGTGCGTTCAGTTGGTTTATTATTGATTGTAGATGGTATAGGGTGTTTTTTATAGAGCGCTACAACTTTGAGTTAGCATCACTGCTTTATTTCTCCATCGATTTAACAGCTGATAGTTGCTTTCTGTTTAGTTTGCTTTGACATTTTACGCGTGCAAATTGTGGAAATTTGTAATCAAAATAATGGTTCTGTTCGTCAAACTTATCGTGCACTTCGTCCATTCAAAATGCTATTTTTCGATGAAGCCCATTTTTGGTTGAATGGGTACGTAAATAGACAGAATTGTCGCATTTGAACTGAGGAGAATCCACAAGCGTTTGTCCAAACAACATGACATCCACAGAAAATTACTGTCTAGTGCGCTTTATGGGCTGGCGGAGTCATTGGCCCATATGTCTTCAAAAACAATGATGGTCAGAGTGTTACTGTTTGTGAAAATTGGTGTTCCAGATTGAGCCTTGTACGCGCCAGCCGTGACGGCCACATGGCCGCAACCATATTTAAACATTAATGTCATAAAATTTTCTATCCAATAAAGATCGTTCATTTATATCAAGAATATATTACTATGTTTTATTATGATTTAAACTTGTATAACTCTATAAAAAACACCCTATATTTAGAATACTTTGGAAATGAATTTGCACAGAAGCCTACTGGTCACTATGACCATTATGATGATGTTATGAAGCCGAATTCTAGCCGTTGACTTATGACTTCACGTAGTCAGTTTCAGCGCAATTGACCACGGGGAATTTTTTAAAAGAACCGTAATCGTATAGAGTCATCTGAATTAAACAACTTGACTAGTGCGAGTGAGACGGTCTAATTGCACTTAAAAAATAACTGCCAAGGTGCCTGGATGTTGATTAACTCCGAGCTGCTTTGCAACTGCTGGTTCAATATACTGAAACCCGATATAGGAATTATTAAATATCTGAAGCAGTCAACAGCGGAGTTTGTTACGAAACGAGATTAAAAATTAAAGAAAAGATAAAATACTAATTGCGATGGGTCAAAATGTTTCCAATTTGTTTTCTTTCTTCCTTGTTTCTCTCTGTGGAATTTTTGTTAATAAAGAATAGTGTTAATTGTGCAGCTGGAGAAGAAGAACGGATTTCGTAGTATCCCATTCTTTACACAAACAAACTTAAGTATTCATCCGTCAGATGAAATTGATCCATCACATGAAATTGATTTGCAGCAGCACATATCGCACAATAAAATGTTTACTGGCTTGTTTTAATGCTTCCTCAACAATGTAGGTGTGTGTTAAAGATTGTTGTGTGCGTGTGTGTCTGGCACATGTTTGAGTACACAATTTGTGTTTGTACATGAATGCCTGCATTTGTGTGTTTACTTAACATAAACCACCTTTAAGCAACAATTAACCCAATTCTCAAATCCATTTGCACCTATTTTTGCAGTGGAAATTGTGCGTTACAAAGTTTGTTTTTGGCCTTAAAAAAACAACAACAACAACAACAAAAAACCAGGCCAGTACGGAAACTGTAGTACAGATACTGTTTGTTTCTTTCAAAACTGCTGCTGTGTTGTAGTTGTTGACGTTCTTGTTTACTCTTTTAATCGTATTCTTGGCTCATGTGATATTTGGAACGTTCGGATGAGTGGATGTCAGAAGAGTTTTCACTTGCTTGACCTTCTCTGTTTAAGCAACTGCTACTACGGTCATCATCATCATCATCATCATTATCATCGTCATCATCATGCCATTGGATCTTTAATTTTTTTTTTTTTTTTGAGAGATATGATACCAACAGCAGCAATAATCTGACAAACTGAAGAAGTGCCAAGTGTGTAATTCGTTTAACTGCAATAAATGTTTGATGGAAATATTCAGCAAAATCGTGTTGTCCTTTTTAAAGAGTTAAATATTTTTCGTTACTTAAAGAAAAATGATGACGTCTTGACATACATTTTGTGAGATACAAACGAGCAAATATAAAAAACGGTGCACCGTCTTAAATGAATGGAATTTTACACATTTACTTTCTGTCGCTACTCTTTTCAAATTAAGTTCTCATGCAGGGAGTCCTTAATGTCCTTTCATTACTTAAATCTGTTTATCTTCTTACAGTCGCTCAACTCCCCTTTAATATTATCAAAGTCTTATTTATTAGCGATGCTTTTAACAGAATTGATTTTTCTTAATGGATTGATTTTGGTTTATCTGTTGGCTGAAATGCACTGCCGCCAGCGAACATCATGCGTTGAATATTATCAACAGGTTCTTAAACATTTTGTTTCTATTAAACGAATCAAGACTTGAGATTGCATTTTCTCTTTGCAAACTTTTTCTGTTGCAAACATTTTCTTCCTTGAAAATTAATTAAATTTATCGACTGTTTGGTGGCCTTGTTTTTCTGATTAAATTAAAACATTTAAAAATTAAAAATTTATTAAACATTTTCGGTTGTTGCAATTTATCTCGCGTTAATATATTAATTTTAAATTAATTTGCAACCGTGCATATCTAAAATTGTGATATATATAATTTACAAAATATTTTATGTTCAACTAATTTAGTCGCTCTCGTGTATAACCGACTATGTTCACTTTTTGTTGCAAAGGAATGTTTGGGAGTACAGAACAGCCACGTCAACTAATTGAGTGTTTAATTTATTATTTTTTATTTTTTGCTCAATTGAAGTTTAAGAAAAAACTATGGGAATTAAAAATATCGCATATTTCTATTCGAATAATATCAATTCCAATACGGGAATTGTTAGTCAAACTGAAAAAACAAAATGGTTAAATAAAATCACTTGAAATTATTCGCTGCAATCCTGCACTCATAGTCACAAATAAGTCTTTGGTTTTATAACTCTATACTTCTCGTTATTTTTTATACATATAAAAAGTGGATATAACGACTTATTCGGTTTTGTATAAAATCGGCTTTTTATGGAATATTTTTAATGCTTAATTTATGCTAATAAATAATTAAATCTTCTATTTAAAATAGTTTAGGTCGCATTTATTGGTCATTAACAGGGATCGGATTATTGTGAAACTTAAAAAGCGATTAAATAGTGCATTTAAAAGATTAAAATTGTTCCCAAATAAATGAAGAGAAATTGTAATAATTATTAAACGTTAGACGAATGTGGCTGTTGCAGTAATAAAATTTACAAAAATATATTTTCAAACAAACTTTTCTAATCTCCAGCTGTTCTTTTAGCATTTTTGTTACATATTTACTCCCTAATTCACAAACGATTGTTAAAGCTAATGAATGCTTAAGAGATCTTTAACCATAAAAAAATCTATACTTTAAAGCCATTCTAATTTTATTAATCGTTTATGAATTGGGATTTATTATATTGATGATGTATAAATTGACTTCAATTAGATTTCAAATCAGAAGCAGATAATAAATAGTGGCTAATAAATAGTGGCTGGCGAAATAAAATAACAAGTGGAAATGGCGCCTATAAATTTGTTTACCTCTTCATATCTTTTCTCCTCTCTTCCCAATAGCTCCGGTTAATTGGGACATCTTTTTTCATGTGCCCTGTCACGAGGTGAGGTCATACCCTGGGTGCCGGCCTTAGAATATATATCTTTCCCTGGAAAGTTCCCCACATCTTTTTCTCTTCTGCAAAAAAAAATTAAATAAATTCAATTTACACAAAAATCCGAACCCTGCTTCATTAATAATAATTTATTAAAATTTTTTGTATTTTTCTTAAATTTTCAATTTGCTGCAATAATTTGTTATCACATGCAACTATTTTTATAGTAGAATATAAAATATTGTGGGATATTTAGTTGGGAATGATTTGCAGTTATCGCATATAAAAATTGGTTTTGCAAACAGACCGGTATCCTCATATGCCATCTTAACTTCTTGAGGAAAGAGTAGGCAATAATTTAAATTATTGTCTTATTGTGCCATCGAATTTTTTCGTACATATTTGGCTTTTTAGTACAAAATTGTTCAGAGATCAGTGCGGTGCATGCCTTCGCTATTGAAGTGGACCGACTGCAACTCAAAAGAATTAAGGTCAGAAGGACTTAAAAAGCTGCGTTGGCTTACAACATTCAAGAGGGCCTTGAAGGCTTGGCAATGAAGAGATCCACTCTGAGACTGTTTAAAAATTATTCTATCTCATAATTATGAGACCCTCAGCAGACTTGAAACTCCCACGTTTCAGTGGATTGAATTTGATGTGTTGCTTATAATAAAGGGTGTTTTTTATAGAGTGATACAAGTTTAAATCATAATAAAACATAGTAATATATTTTTGATATCAATGAAATGGTCTTCATTGGATAGAAAATTTTACAAAATTAATCTTTAAATATGGTTGCGGCCATGTGGCTGTCACGGCTGGCGCGTTTAAGGCGCAATCTGGAACACCAATTTTCACAAACCGTAACATCAGCGTTTTTGATGACATATGGGCCAATGAGTCTGCCAGCCCATAAAGCGCACCAAACAGTAGTTTTCAGTGGATGTCATGGTTTTTCGCCACAAACTTGTTAATTCTTCTCACTTCAAATGCTACAATTCTTCAATTCAAAAAATGGGCTTCATCGGAAAATAAAAGTTTGAATGGACGAAGTGCACGATAAGTTTGATGACCAGAACCATTATTTTGATTAAAAATTTCCACAATTTGCGCGCGTTGTTCTGGTTTAGGTCCATTCACAATAAAATGTCAAAGCAAACTTAACAAAAATCAACTATCAGCTGTTAAATGGGTGGTCAAATAAAGTTGTGATGTCAACTCAAAGTTGTAGCACTCTATAAAAAACACCCTATATTAAATAAAAGGACATGAGCGAGTGTGATATAGAGGGAGAGAGGGAGGGAGAGGGCGGGAGATTAATAGTATGCAAACACTGTAATTAGTGTTTTGTGACGTCATCTCGTCATAAAATCAATAAAACAAAATCAATGAAAATATTATGACGGTCAAAAACGTAAACAACTCTTGACAACACGGAAGAATTTTAACTGTCAATATGCAACCCTAAAAAAATCATCCAAAGAGTTGAAGTGGCCCCTTTATTCGGTCATGGGTTTATAGATCCTTTTGTGCTCAAAAGAAGCCAACAAGTGTAACTGAATTTGTTAATCATGTGGAGGTAATTAATAAGTCATTCCGTGAGACTGGCTGCGGAATGACTCCACTGTTCTACTTAAACTGATTTGCTACAAAACTTGTGTTTCAACATATTTTAAATCGCTGGTGATAAGAAACCTTTTCTTTTTATATTTCACAAATCTTATATAAGAGACCTCCTTTGCGGGCTGGGCTGGATGAATAGTTTTACTAACATTCAGATGTAATCTCATTTAGGCCAGTGTAAATTGTAGCTTAAACTAAAAAATAAAGCACAACTACTCGTATATTAATTATGTTAATTTTCTGCGAATCGTCCGTCGTTTTCTTTAATTCTTTGGAATATCCAACACTTGCCAACTGGCCTGTGTGGATGGTGTTTGTGCTCGTGTTGGGATTGTGCGCTGTTCTTGCTGATGGAGTGATAATGTGTTTTGCAGTTCGTTTGGCTTGAAATTAAACCAACCAACAAACCAACAAACCAACCAACCGGCCAACAAACACTTGCTGGCTTAAAATTTAATTACACTTTTCATTAAATATATTTTCATCTGTTTAGTTGTCCTTTTAGTTTCAACTTTTTGCTGTTAAATTTTTTCTTTTTTTTTCATTTCTTTTCTCTTCATCAATTTGAGTTCATTTAAAGCACTTTATTTTTGTCTTAAAACTTTAATAATATTATGAGATGTTTTATAATTTGCTTCTCTGCTTCGTCTTCTTCTTTTTTGTTTCATTTGATAGTATTAAAATTAATTTTATGACTTAATTCGCCGGCTCTTTACACTTCCTTATGGGTGTGCAGCAACACTTTTGTTTTCCGATGTCGCTGGAAGAAGAGGAGGAGTTTGAAATCTTTTAAAAATTAAATCTGCATGTTTACGGTCTAGTGATTAAAACAGATTTAAATATTTAAATAGTTGCTGTTGATGCTGCTGCCATTGTACCTTTTGTTGCTGTCATTGTTGTTGGTTGGTTGCCTGACCAATTTTTATTACAATTTTTTGGCCGCGTGCTTTCATTTAATTATTACCAAAACTGTCTTTTTTTCCAAATTAAATTAATCTTTTTTTTAAACGGATTTTCGGGCAAAGAAAGCCAGAATAAAATTGAAAAAATTGTTTTGCATAAATTAGCCGTGGCTTAAAATCTGTTGTCGATGGGAATGTGTTTGGTATTCCCCTACAACAAGTATCCGGTATTTTAATGATGTGGGTCAGATGCCATTTATGTGCTATTAAAAGTCTCAAATACATTTCAATTAATTGACTCGATGCCATTTGCTGTGCATTAAATGTTGCCATTAAGTCCAATCAAACTTTCTTAAATTAAAATACGTTATAAAAAATAAATTTTTAAAATGCAATTTCATATTTGGAATGAAAGTGTCTGATTTATAAAACATTTCATTTATTTAGGGGTTATAAAAAGCGTGTGTCAGTCATTTTAATAGCCTAAGGGAAAACGTAGAGAAGTCTGTAGAATGGAAATCTCTTCTCCTTCTACACTGAGAAAGTTCAATTTGCAAGGTTTTAATCCAGCAGCTGGTAGAAAATAAAAAAGAGATGCCGCTGGAAATAAATAGAAATATCATAGAAGGATTCCTGCAATCATCGTTAGTGCAGACGACATGATGATAGAGGACTCCAGTTTGTCAAACTGACGCCACAACTCGGTTTGTGTTCGTCCACTGCTCAGAAAATTTTGACGAAAGATTTTAATCTATTCCAATAATTGAGGTCTGTGCAACATCAATTTGAATTTGAGCAAAAATGAGACAAATCATCTTTATCGATGAGACTCATTTCTGACTGATCGTGTATGTCAACAAGCAGAATTATCATAATTTGCGGAGAACAAAATCTTCAAGTGATCGTGGAGGCTCCACTGCAACCGGCAAATTTTTACTGGCTCGTGCAATTGTCTTGGCGAATTACAGCAACAACAGGTCCAGCTTTTGCGTGAGTTACGAACTCTAAAAGCAGATGATTTGCGACGTTCTTAATCTTCAAGTCATTGTTAATCATTAAGAGGAGAAATGACCTTGAACAGGATGAAGCAACTGGAGGCAAGAGAGTGATCACATAAGATAAAGAAATATATCTCCGGTATAGCCACCTCGTCCATATGGTTTGAGACCTTTGACCAAATTTTTGTTGGGACTTAAATAATTTTAGCTGAATTCAAGGCAACCATGGATTTGATATCTAAATCAATAATTTTTTTTATAAATTCCCAATTTCAATAAAACAGCTTCAATTACAAGGACCACATTCATAAAGTCTATTTAAGTCTAACCCAACCTTGTGAATTTCATGTAATTAGTTTTAGTTTTGTGTTATTTTTTAAAACACTTTCTGTGTACGAATGAGCTGGACTGTTAACTGGACTGGTTGGCATATTTCATTATCATAATTGTCAAAATATAATTTGTTAGCTTAAGAGATTATTTTAATAATGAAAAATATAAAATGGAAATTAAAACTAAATACGATTGCAATTGCATGTATGTGAGTCAGTATGTGCAACCTGGGCTATAAATATTGGCTTAAATATTTCAAAGTTTTCATTAAAAAAAAAAAATATTAAATAGAAGGAAGAATATCGACAGAAATGCAAAAATATAATTTAGAAACAGCTTTTCGACGTTGTACAAAACATTTTTAAATAAAACATTTCAAATTGTTAGACACAAACATTAAAATGCTGCTGCGAAGCTTAACGTGTATTTTATATTGAAGTAATTTAGAATAGAAACTTCTACGAGGCCAGCATCAAAAATTGTTTGGCTTGTTAGATTAAGAACTAAGAAATTGGAATCCAATGATTGATGTTTTGTGGGACATTCAATCCTTTCAATCGGTTCCCGAATTATTATGTTCAGGGAAATAATCAATTAACTTTTAAATGAAATCAGCATTCCGTTTGCACTTAATAATGGCTTGAAAAACTGCATGACACTATTTTTTAACTTCAAACCTGTAATATATGTTTTTTGCTAAAACTATTATTTTATCACTCACAAAGTTGTTCGAGACGACCCTTTAATTGTTGATTTTGTGGACTTGAAAATCCTCTTGCAAGCCACGAGAAATAAACTCGATTGCAACGAGCAACTGTCTGGTGCATCTTTTGGTCAGGCAGCGTTATTTTTTTTAAGACCAGAGTGAAGTTGCAGTGATCGCACAAATTAAGATGAACTGCATGTGTTATAGGGTATTTAAAATGGACTTCTTATGGCTGTAACTAAACGGCTTAAATCTAGACGAAATGTGATTTCAACAATCACGGGATCCGTGCAGGCCATTTGACGGATATTTCAAAAAATAAGTATTTTTATTTTAAAATTAAGAAAAGCACCCATGCTGAGACACCCTACATTGTTTTATTAATTTGCTTATTCCTTTTGATTTTGAAATGAGTGCATAAAAGAATTATCAATTAACTTCAACTGAGATTTAAGAGCAAAATTTTGACTTTTAAATCAAATTAGTGGAATACAAAAGTTTTAGTGAAAAAAATTTGTTAAATCACTATCGCTGATGTTTTTCACTCATCATCTGAAATCTGCAGTATCACCAACATTAACTGAAGCTTGAAATCATGTTGTAAACAATGATGCACTACCCGAGACAGTTAGAAAAAATGTATAGGAAAATAAAACATGATTGAGACGTTTTTAAAACAAAGAAAAAACAACAAAAATAACACCGATCCAACCCTCTACTTCATTAAGTTGAGCAGTACTCCGGCAAACTTCTGTAGCGGAGAAGTGCTTTTGCTATTCGCTTATCTTATGAATTCGGGCCACTTAAAAAAATATGGTTTTTGAATGTCAAAAAATAAATTAAAGATTGTCTCATAAACGCCTTAATGTTGTTTTACAAATTACCAATTTACATAAACAGTTTTTTTATTCCTACACTGTACGCCAATTAAATAACGAAGGCTTTGCTTTTGTTTACCCAATAATTAAGTAAATAATAATATAGTGAATAAAAGTTATAACAAATTAGACATGGAGTATATCGGGTGTTTTTTATAGAGTGATACAAGCTTAAATTATAATAAAACATAATAATATATTTTTGATATCAATGAAACGGTCTTTAGTGGATAGAAAATTTTATGACATTAATGTTTAAATATGATTTCGTTCACAGTATCATTCTGATCATCATCGTTTTTGAAGGCATATGGGCCAATCACTCAGCCAGCCCATAAAGCGCACCAAACAGTAATTTTCTGTGGATGTCGTGGTGTTTCGACAAAAGCTTGTGGATTCTCCGCACTCCAAATGCGACAATTCTGTATATTTACGTACCCATTCAACCAAAGATGGGCTTCATCGGAAAATAAAATTTTGAATGGATGAAATGCACGACAAGTTTGGCGAACAGAACTTTTATTTTGATTAAAAATTTCCACAATTTGCACGCGTTGCTCTGCTGTAAGTCGATTCATAATAAAATGTCAAAGCAAACTAAACAAAAAACAACTATCAACTGTTAAATGGGTGGTCAAATAAAGCAGTGATGTCAACTCAAAGTTGTATCAATCTATAAAAAACACCCTAGATACGGATTTAATTGTGTTAACAACACTTTCGTATATGTTGTGCAACGAGTTATCCATATACCGGTTCCAAATTGAAGTTATATAAAACGTAGGTAAGGCTGCGATTTTTATGAAACATTTATGTCGCTATAATTTTTGGATTTCGATCTTATGTACGAAACAATAAGTCATTTTAATGATCACCGAAAGATCCGTTGCTGCGATCGATCCTTTTGAGTTAGTTTGCGATCGCTTCTTGACTCCTTCCGCGCGGCATCTTGCGGATAAATTGTCGAGTGCTAATTTTCATATACTTCAAGACTAGGGATTATACGCTTAGACAGAACTCGGACGTAGCCTAGAGGTGTCAAAAAAATAGGACACTTGACGTCGCCAAAACGCGAAAATACAAGCCATAGAGGATGAACCAAAAATGCCAAAAACTAGTATTTGAATGGTCTGTTTTATAATGAGGACAGGGGCACTTTTCCCAAAATTACAAACTAAACTTTTGAAAAAATTATTGTTGTTATTTTGCAGATATTTTCATGTAATTTGAAGTTAACGAAATGTGTTAATATATTTTTGTGGGTTTTAGAAACTTCTTTTACATACAATCCTTATTAATGTGGCCGCCAGTATAGTTTGCCCTAATCAAATAGTGTTGAATATATCAAAGTTATGGTGCCGTCTTCGATTTGATTTTTTCTTCTCACAAAATATTAATTACCACTGGCTAATATGCCAATTCGAATTTGTTTTTTAAATCAAATTTAATATCTATTATTAACTCAAGTCTTGAAGGTTGTTGGGCACAGAAAATAAAACAAAAGCAAATCATAAAACATCGTTAATTTATTACTAAAACTGTTCGAATATTAATAATTCGTTTTAATAAGTAAATAAAACGATAAACATTTCAAAATTTGCATAATTAAGTGAATTTTTTGGAACAGTATTTTCTTTCGTATTGAAATAATAAACAAGTTTGTGAAATAAAAGCTCAAGATAAGACAACAGATACGAGAATATATTAAGAAGTCGTTAATGAATAAAATATTTAAATCAAAAGCAAACAAGTTAATGTATAACAACGATTTATATTGATTCATACGATGGACAGGGCAACGTTGTCAGCTCTTCACTTTCGGTGTTACTGAATAATTATTATGAATTCAAACAAAAATAAAATATATTTTGGACTGTTCTGTGAATAAGCAAAAAAAAGCCTTGAGGCACTTTGAGTGTAAAAGCGCAGCTATTTATGTCACGTTTTCATAATTCATTAACTCGACTTGGACTAAAAGAAACGGTGTTTCAGTCACAACTCAAGAACATGTAGAAACGGAGTCCTTTTGTGCTCGGCAATATCTACCAGATATTATATTACCTTTGCAATTTATCAGCAGACCTTGACGAACATCATGGAACCCATTAAAGAGAGCAGCGAACTGACATTCAAATTATTATTGACTGGCGATATGAAAACTTAACTTCTGCTGTTCTCCCAATTCACGTTTCACTTCTGCCTTCAACGATCATCGTTAATATCAATTAATTTTATAATCGACTTTTAAGATAAATCTTCTTTTGTCTTTCTACTGAAGACGATTTTATCACTCATATTTTGTCCTCAATATTTTCAAGCACTTAAAAGCCATCAACTTTCAATTCGCAACATATAAAAATTTTTATAATATTTTCATCACTTTCCCACTTAATGGCAGCGATAACATTTAGCCTTAATTATGATCCATTTACGAAAGTGCAACCAAGAAAGGAAAAATGTTATAAAACGACAAAAATATTATACAAATAAAATGCTAAAACTCAAGATTATAATTAAAACAACAGGATCGTAAATTAAAAAGCTTATCTTGACGTTGGAAAAAGAATAAAACAAAAACAAGTAAAACAAATGCTCGCATATGAAGTCTGCTGCTACAACTAAATAAAACAGAAAATTTAATCCTGTTTTTTATTTGCTTGCAAACAAAGTCAAGTGGGGAAAAAAATATTACAAAGAACTAAAACAATAAAAAAAGTAATAAACTATTACAATAAAAACAACATGATAATGATTCAGTCGTTTTGCAACTCGGATAATGAGGTTGTGATGATGTTGACAAATTTAACCGGAGGCAAAGATGATGGTCGGACTAAATAAACATGTTGCAAGCAACCAGCAAAAGATGACTATAATTTCAATGTGAGCTGCGAGGGTGGTGTGTGTGTGTGATGTTAGAGGTTTTCATTGTCATTTAATCAAACGAGGTTGGAAAGCTTTAAGCAGCAGTTTCTTGTGTTTTAAATAAAAATAAAAGAAAATAAAATAACTCAAATAATCGTCGCTATAACAATGACAATCACATGTGATTAATTCCACCAATTATCGCCCACACCTCGCATGTCATTTCAACATAAGCAGGTTAAAAGAAATAACTGAAACATTTCCAACAATAACAGTAAAAACGACTATTATAAAATAATAAAAGTAATAAAACCAACCACAAAAACTGAAACAAAAAAACAAAAAGAAGCACAAACGAAGTAACTAAATCGAATTGGGTGTTTGTGTTGTTGTTTGTCCCGCCTGCCACTTGCCACTGGATGTTAATATGCAAAAAGTACATAAATGTCACAAACAGAAACGTTTACACAAACTTTGTATTTTCATATGCCCTCAGTGTTGTTCAGGTTAATAATATTCCCTGTTCGTTCCCTACTCCATGGGCGTCGTATAGAATCAAGTAAAAAGGGAAAGGATACCTTCTATTTTCTTTTAGTGTATGCACTCTGCGGAAATATACGTTTAAGCATCCGTCATATTAAACTTGGTAACCACGAAATTCATGTTCGTAAAAAGTTAGATACAACAACTTTATGAGCGGTAATAGAACACTTCCATGGTTACCTTCGGGGTTGCCGTTTGGGTTACTTTTACCCAACGCCGCTTATTCTTCCTCAATGATGACCGCTTTTGCAATTTAAAATGCAATTGAGAGGTGATACATTTTTAAACAAATATTTCTATTATTGTTTTTATTTTACATTATTGTGGTACACTTGGAACTCTTTTATCTTTTACTTATATTCAAGAATCAGATATTATTTGAAAGGTATTTTTGTGTAGATATGCACTATATAAATATGTTTTGTACTTAAAAATTAGTTAACATTAAATTAAGATAACCTTATGAAACGACTTCTATAACGTTGAAAAGTAACAACGAAAGTTAAAGTATTTTCATTAATTTTTTTTTTTGCTAATAGAAAGAGAACAGGGAACTTTCATCGCATCTTTTAATAGTGTGACGAAAAAGGGGATATAGGAAAAGTTAATTATGTTGGATTTCAGTAGCCATAACTTAAGAGAGAAGCAAACATTAACATAAAATAAATATTTAATTTGATTAAATATATAAAGACATGGAATTTCGAGTAGCGTGTGATTTTAGTTATATTAATTGTCATTAAATTGTTCAATATTATCTCATATATGTAAATAGCTGAGAAATTTTACTTAAGTTCCGGTAGGAAACTTCCTGTATGCACGAAGATTTTGGAGAAAAATGGAATTAGTTCTGCAGATGCTCCAAAATTGTTAATTATATAATAATTTGTCGCTTTAAATTATTTGGTGCAGGATAAAAAAAGAAGAGACTTCTTACTGAAATCCCCAAAATTCCCAAAGAATATTTCATGTATCTTAATATTGAAACTTTTGCCGCATATTTCTTACTTTTAGCCATTAGCTTTTTTTACTAAATCGACGTCAGAAGTTTTTGTCAAGTGGATATATAAAAAAGAAATAATTATATATATATATATAAATTATTATTTTCCAAACTTTGAAATTATAAATCGTTATTGGATTTCAAAGAAACTTCCTCAAATAGTCCCGATTTTAATACTACCAGGCTGCCTGTTTACACAACGAAGCATGCACGGTCATGCTGTTTCGTCTGTGACCAGCAACTTCTTTAAAAGAAACTATTATTTTCCAATTAATTTTATATAAATTTTAACACAAACTTTTTCATTTTTTAAAAGCAATTCAGATTCTTTGAAATGAATTTATTTATGCATAAATTTAAATTAAAAGAAAAAGTCAGAAGGAGACTTCTTATATATTCCATTTTTAATCATTTTATTTAAATTTATTTCAAGTTCCTGCTGTTATGCTGATATGCTTTTGCCAAAGACAGAGATCTTTTTTATATATTTTATTATTATTTTATTATTTATGTTAGAAGCCAAAGAGTGCAAATGATTTAGGCCAACAACAAATGGGTTACAGTCTTATTTATAATGTTTTACTTAAGGAAATTCATATCAGCACCAGTTTTGAATATTTCTTTGAAAGAAAAACAAATTAGTTTTGCTGCAAACAGGGCACATAATTGCATATACGAACACATCGGACTACGATATAACAAATCAATGGCAAAACTCAATATTGATATCACAATGATGGACAGGGTAATGAATATGTTAAACATGTTGGAAGTTTCAAAATATAAATTGCAGTTGTGAGAGGAGAAATAAATTTTTGAAATTTGGGTCAATATTAAAGTAGCGCTAACAAACCATGAAATAAAGTTGACTACAAATCCAGTGAACATAAGTAATTATTTAAAGATGAAAATAATTATTGATAGCTGTCAAAGGTTCGGGTGTTAAAATCGTATAATTTCAGTTGCAATAAAATGTAGTTTGCGGCAAGAAAACCAACATTTAAATGATTTTGTTTGAAGTTTGTTGCACTTCTGAGTGTCATGCAGAACATCGAGCATCCTGTGAAAAGATTTTACATCTCTATTATATAAAATAAAACTTTGTTAGTAAGTAAGTTTTAGCGTGTGTGTGATTAAACATTTATGCATTTAAAAAAATTTATAATTGCAATTATCCCTTAAAGTTATTTCAGAAACACACTTCAATGAAATAAATACACAACAAACTGCAGCAACAACTTTTGCTTTCAATACAGAAAGGGAAAACTTCTGTGTGCATTTTTAATACAGATTTTTTTTCCCTGCACCTTCTCATAACTTTTCCAGAAACAGTCAGATACACCGCAACCGTTCCTAATATAAGAATATATGAACTACAAAAATGCACGCATATGCAATTAAAAATCATCTATTTAAATATCGGGTGTTTTTTATAGAGTGATACAAGTTTAAATCATAATAAAGCATAGTAATATATTTTTGATATCAATGAAACGGACTTTTTTGGATAGAAAATTTTATGACATTAATTTTTAAATATGTTTTCGGCCGCCACGGCTGGCGCGTACAAGCCGCAATCTGGAACACCAATTTTCACAAACAGTAACATTCTGACCATCATCGTTTTTGAAGACATATTGGCCAATGACTCCGCCAGCCCATAAAGCGCACCAAACAGTAATTTTCTGTGGTTTTAATAGTGTTTCAACAAGCGCTTGTGGATTCTCCAACTCCAAATGCGACAATTCATTTTATTTACGTACCCATTCAACCAAAAATGGGCTTCATCGGAAAACAAAATTTTGAATGGATGAGTTTGGCGAATAGAATAATTATTTTGATTAAAAATTTCAACAATTTTCACGCGTTGCTTTGGTGTAAAGTGATCCACAATAAAATGTCAAAGTAAACTAAACAAAAAGCCACTATCAGTTGTTAAATGGGTGGTCAAATAAAACAGTAATGCCAACTCAAAGTTGTATCACTCTATAAAAAACACCCGATATATATATATATATATATATATATATATATATATATTTAATAAGAACCTTAAAATCTCATATATAAATATGCTACAAGTATTTTTGTGGTACCATTTTAAATGTCCTATCATCCATTAACATTGATAAAATATATTTGGTTTAAAAGGCCCTTCTGTGTTCAAATGTACAATATAAATTTTTTATATAAACTTGTCACATAACTTTTTTTGTGGTACTATTTAATATATCTTGTCGTTTACCAATATCAATAGTACTTATACGATTGGAAAGTAAATTTTGTGTAGATATACAATACTGAAATAGATATTCTGAATTCTTAAGATTTAAATTAGAAATATGTTATGCTTTATATAACGAAACTCTTCAGTATTATGAGAACTTATAAACAAGATTGACTTAAAAGTCCCAGCGAAAAGTTTCTATTTCGAATGTAGATGTCAAGTGGTCGAATTTATATCACCGGGTGATCCCAGTATTTTTTTTAATTTATATGTGGTTGCATTTGCTGGCACATGTGAATCCGCACAAAAAGATTAATAATATATGATAAAAATTTGTTAATTTACAAGCGAAGTACGGACCTTTTCTTGATCAGCCTTCGCGAGAAGTGGGTCTTTAATTAATACCATGAAGCTGGCTTTTTCTATATCTTTACAACATAAAGAAAGTATCTATTGAAAACATATTTAAAGCAGAAATGCTATGAATGTTTAAGTATAACGAGAATTTAAGTATTTGATATATTTGAAATTTGATTTGCAACGATATTCCCTCGTTACTATTAACACAACACACTGCATTGCTTGAGCAGGATACTTCCCCTGAGTGTCAGCCCTAACAACAAAGAAAAAAGAAACAGTAGCGGGGACACCAAAACAGTCAGACTATTGGAATTTAAGTGTTTAAATAATTTATTTCGTTTAATATATTCAATTTCCAATAATCATCAGTGGTAACGAACTTCCTTGGATTTGAAGCTCCCGCGCTATTGAGTTTTCATTTCTTTTAATTCCGACTTTCACTTTATTTTAATCCCAAACTGTTTGCTGCACAGCAAATACTTTATGAATGCAACTTATTGCCACGGCAAGAGTAGTGTGCGTATACGTGAGAGTGTGTGTTTATATTGTGTGTGTGGTCTCACTATCTTTACTAAATAAGTAAATGACTGACTGACTGTCTGATAGACAGCATAAAGTCGAGTTTGTTGTTAGATAAAACTTTAATTATTAAGGTAAGTTTAAGTGTTTTTACATTTACAATAACAACAAGAACAGCAACAACAATGACAAGAAAAGCAATTTACAATAATAAAAAAAAAAAGAAAGAGAACAAAAACTTTATTTAAAAGGTTTGTTGAAAGTGACAGCTGCCCTGCATGTTGTTTTAGTTTAACAAAAAGGGTTTTAATATTTAAATAAATTTAAAAAATTAAAGACAAGCGTAGAAAATGTTTGTAAACTTTTTTAAAAACTATAAAACAAAAACTTTTATTCTATTTCTTTTAAGTGTTCGGAGGAGCAGCGATCTATCTATCATTCCCTTGATATTGTGCTCGTATCTATTGCTTTTTTAGCCAGGGATCGGATAGCTCAGTTTTTGTTGCCTTGATTTTAAGGCTCAGATTCGTGAAATTTTTTTGCTGTTCTTTATCTTGCTGCTTATTGAGATATTTTATTGAAAGATTTCTTCATAAATAATTTTTAAAATTATTAAAATATTTAATAGAATTTTAAATTTAAATTATTTTTATTCCATGTCCACGATAACAGAAATAAAAGTTTTGCAAATACCTTGTTTATCGCGATTCACACGTTTATATTTTTGCTGCTTAGCTTTTGAATTTGTTGGAGAGAGGGGCCAAGGAGTGACGTTTTTAATGGAGTTGGTTGTACTGGGAAGCTTATTTTGTTGTTTCATTCGTGGTTATGAACACGAAGTTGGCTGCAGGTTATTATTTGCTACTTCTCTTCATTGATTTCTTTGCTTTGAAAAACTTTGTACATTTTATAAGTTAAAATTTATGGATTGAACTATTTAATATGTTTTTCGAGTTACATTTATCCACTCGAATAGACTTTTCTGGATTCATCTGTCCTCTCAAACATATGCTAGCATGCACTGCATATATGGGGGTCATCCCCTGAGTGCTACAAAGAAAGAAAAATGCTTTGAGCCGGATAGGAGAAGATGGAGTTAAGAAAATGGATGAAAAAACTTTAAATTTTATATATAATTTCTCGGCTAATTTTTGCTACAGTAACTACGAAAATGAGTAGTCAAAATGTTAAATGCTTTGAATTGAAAATATAATTACGTTTACGATCCCTGATTCTAAAAGAAGTTGCATGGAAGTTTTGCACAAAATGCCATAAAATAATAAAAAAAAAATACTTGTATTTATTATATTAAAGTTTCTTTGAAAGTTAAAATAAATTCATCATTCATCAGTTGGTTGTGTGAGAGGAGCATTTCTGGCAGCATTTTCAAATGCAGCAACTGTGGCCAAAGAAGAAACAATATTTTATGACGAGTCATGAAAATGAGTGGAGCAACAAAATAGATGTATGTACAAGCATTTATATGATATATAAATACATATTACTATTTATATAAGAAGAAAAAAGTAATTCACTTTATATGTCAGTGTGTGATTTAATAGTTTGAAACTGGTTTCAATGTGTCAGTTTAACTAATTGATCTGCATTCCGCAGATGCTTCTAATTTTTTAAGAAAAAAATACTGAAATTTTTTATTTTTTTTAACTCATGATACACGTCTAGCAAGTGAATATTAAAAGGCAAATAAACAACGACTTTTAGCAATTCTTAAAACTCCTAGTTGTTGGCTGTTGGGATTAAGTTGTGATGAACTAATTTTTCGAAAGTAGAGGGTGTTTTTTATAGAGTGATACAACTTTGAAATGGCATCACTGCTTTATTTAACCATCCATTTAACAGCTGATAGTTGATTTTTGTTAAGTTTGCTTTGACATTTTATTATGCATCGACTTACACCAGAGCAACGCGTGCAAATTTGAAAATAATGATTCTGTTCGTCAAACTTATCGTGCACTTCGTCCATTCAAAATTTTATTTTCCGATGAAGCCCATTTTTTGCTGAATGGGTACGTAAATAAACAGAATTGTCGCATTTGGAGTGAGGAGAATCCACAATTTTCTTACATCCACCGAAAATTACTGTTTGGTGCGCTTTATGGGCTGGCGGAGTCATTGGCCCATATGTCTTCAAAAACGATGACGGCCAGAATGTTACTGTTTGTGAAAATTGGTGCTCCAGATTGAGCCTTGTACGCACTAGCCGTGGCGGCCACATGATCGAAATCATATTTAAGCATTAATGTCTTAAGATTGTCTATTCAATAAAGATCGTTTGATTGATATCAAAAATATATTATTATATTTTATTATGATTTAAACTTGTATCACTCTATAAAAAACATCCATTAGTTCGTAGCAAGATTCTGACTGTTCTATATAAATTAATGGCTCATGGTAACCCAAGAAAAGCCAAAAACGTTTAAAAGGGAAAGAACAAAATATTCAGAATAGTACGACTTACAGAAAATAATCAAACGGCTGTGCAGATGTTTAACAAAGACGTGGGTTTGATATAGTTCTCGTATTCTTTTTCCTAATAATATTGATAGAAATAGAAAGTGTTATCACATTCAACTAGGTCCCCGATCAAGGGCTCGTTTGCCAGAACTAAAATTCTTCAAATAAAACTTTTTAAAGAACAAAAATAGTCTTACAAAATTTATTGTATTTTACTTGATCGAAATGGTAATAAAAATACGCATGAATACTGGTGATGAATAGTGTGGCGACGTTTGAAAACAGCTGTGCTGCTCTTCTAAGTAAGAGAGTGTGACTTTGATATTTATTTCAAAGCCTCTCACTTAGTAAAGTGGAAGTATGAAATAAATGTCTTTAGTTATTCTAAGAAATGTTGGTTAAAGGTTCCCTGATGATCTGCATTAGCCCCAGTGAAATGCGCATAGGAACTAGCTAAACCCCCTTAACTGATCATTTTGAATTTTTTAATAAGATTTTGGGAACAAAGAACTAGCATATAAATAAATTAAAGAGTTTAAAACTGATGTTGACCTTCTCTTGGGCTTAGGAATATTCATCACATCTTCCTGAATTATAAATTCATTTCGACCCGTTGGCGTATCAACAGTTGAAGATTTTAATGAGACATTAAAAAAAAATTGCAATAAAATTCTCATTAAAAAAGATTAATTGCAATTAAGATTTTCACATAATCTTAAAGATAAAATTTTATAGAAAAACTAAAATGCACTTTTATCAAACGTCAATTTACTGCAAACGAGGCCAGTGTAATCACATCCTGCTAAAAGTAATTCAGCCATTTGATATGAAATTTTCGGCCTGATCCTTATCTAGTAATTCCATCTGCATTTTCTTTGGCCATATTTTCATAAACAACTTGTAATTTTCCATTCATATAAATTTAATTGCTCTATCTGCGATTTGATGGTGGTCTTATTAAAACTTTATTTAATATTTTTTCCTTTTTTTCTCTCTTGGTGAATAGATCTTTCAACGAAATAAAAGCAGTGCCATGAAGCATTTATTAAGCTTTTAAAATCTAATCTCGCCTCTTTACAAAGTCGAAAGAAAAGGAGAGTTTATTACATCAACACCATCGTTTAAAATTGTATGCGTTTTCGAAATGCAGCAACTTTGTTTTGCAACAACAATTATGGCCTTTATGTTAAACAGATAGAGATCCCAGTGGCAGATATTTAGATGAGGCATGCTGATGACGAAAGTTAGATAACATGACGCTATTCTAAAGCAAGACGAACGAATTAAATGTACTCGCAAAGTGAATGTTTGTTTGTTTGTTCTTTTTTCCTCTTTTTTCTTCTTTTTTGTTAATATATTTCTCTCACTTTCTACCTTTTTTTTTTTTTGTTCATCTTCTTCTAGTGGTTCGTGTTGACTCAGCTGACTGCCAGCCAGGTAAATGTATCCTTTCCGGCTGCAGTTTACAATGAATGGAGGCAAGCAACAAGATTAAATGCCTGGTTGGATGCATTATTGTTGGGTAGTAAGTCAGTAACTGGGACTGCGGAGTTTGAAGCTTAAAAAGAATATGAAGCAGAGCTGAGGCATTTTTATTTAAATATTTAACATTGAGGTTGTTCTGAGGACGATGATGGCGATGATGACTAAATCTTTTGTATTTTGTTTTTATTTTGTGTGTGTGTGTGTGTGTGTGTGTTTGAACTGTTGAAGGGTATGGAGTGTATTATTTCGTTGTCTAGAAAATACGCTCCTGCCGATAAAGACTTGTTATTTTGTATACTCACTTGTGTGTGTTTTGTGTGTGTGTGTGTGTGTGTGCGAGCTTGCTTGTGTTTATTTTATAATTATTGAAAAGTAGGGTTTTTATACTTGTCGTTGCTGCAGCTACAAACACGTTATTAAAACTGAGCCCAACTGCAATAATACATAATAGGAATAGACAGACAGACAGACAGAGTATTTCGTTTCAAACGACGCGACAAAATGACATTAAAGGCTAATGGCCACTTAACTCAGGTCATTTTTAGTTCTTCTTACTCTTTAAATCCGATTAAAATGCAAAACAACAAAAACAATTGAGGTGTCCGTCTTAAATGTGGTTTAATGCGTGGCCGTCTTATGAATTAAATATTACACTGAAGTAAAAGAAAGACAAACAGACAAACAAACAAAAAACAAAGAGATAAATTGACCTTAAATAACATCAGAATTCATTAATACCCAAATATTTGGAGAAGACATCAGTTTCTATTAAAAGAATGTGTGGTTTTTACATAATTTAATATGAAAAAGAATTTATGGAATTTGTGCAGCATTTGCCAACGACAAATAAAACATGTTGCACTTGTTATTCCATCAGGGAATTAAATAAACGATGACTAATTTTTTGTAGGTTATCTCACTAAGAATTAGTTTGAAATTCTCTTTCAAAATTTATGTGTTTTATTTTGTGTTCTAAAGTTTTCTTTAATTTCAAAGTTGAAAGTTAATGTTTCGTTTTACTTTGAATACTTGAATTCAGTTATTAATTTTTTATTAAAATTTGTTATAAAATCATGTCCAAGGATTTTCAATTAATCGGTTTTTAATCGAATATTCATTCTACTATTCGAAGTTTTGCTTTGATCGATTAATAAGTTATTTTTTATAATTAATTTATTTCAATACATTATTTCTAGATATTCTCTTCTGTTCGTTTGGATATGACATTTTGCTACAGCGTTGCATTTTGAGAAGGCGCATTAATGCATTAAACACATTCAGTACAGCAGACTACAGACCACAACCTGTCAGAAATAGAATGCATGTGCGTATATGAGAATTATTATTTTTACAAAAAATTAAAGCAATTCCTTTTTTGGTGAGCGACAATCAGTAGTTGCCATGTTGCAAGTATATAAATGAATTATATTATTGTAAACTGGAAAATATATTGTTTTATCATACAAAAAAGAATCACAAACTATATTTCTAAGCAAATGAAATGATTTCCTATCATATTTAAATATATTTTATTAGAATAACACTATTTTAGCACATTAAATATCTGAAAGCGGCAACTCTGGCGCATGTAGGGAGTTCTAAAACAAGCAGCAACTCATGGTTACTGATTTGGTGGTGTAGTTTTAAAAATAATTCAGTAACTGACCACGGAGCGACAATTGCCGCTAGCGGCATTGGCAGTCGTTGTAGTCGGTAGCCTGCTGTGGTGAATGTGTTTAATGCTTAATACTACCATTTCAGAGCTTCTGTGTATCTTATCATTCTGTCATATATTTTTTAGTGTTATTATAATTTGATTATATTATTTATTATAATTATTTGCCTCTCCTCATTTAGGAAAGTCATGTGTCTTTTAAAATTTAGGAAAAGTGAACGCAAGAAAAATTGTTTGATTAATAATTTCATGAAAGCCAATAACATCGTTAATGATTTAAATGAAACAACGTTACATTTAAGTGTTTTGAGGTTATTTCAATGAGACATAATTAATTCAACATGCGCGCTGGAATAAAACGAGTATTCAGAAGACAAAGATGTGCTCATCACTATTTACTCCACTATCATGTACCTCCCTAATTTTTACATCGTGTTGTTGGTACTAAATTTCAATATCTCCAGTTAAAACCATTTGAAAGCAAATAACACGAAAGTTTTCATTATTCCAACACACAAAACTTGCCAAATGAACTGACTTGATAAACAAAATGTGTTGCAAAACAAACTTGTCCAGAACACATATTTCTTAAAAAGCCTATTTTTACACGCTTTTGCCATGATGTCTGCTGCAACACTGAGTCACACAATTATTTCGCATTATTATGCAGCCAATTCTCACTGTCCTCAAACTCAATATGGCAACAGAACTTTGAAACAAGTCTGTAGTTGTTGCTTTTTATTATTTCCGCGAACTTCAAACTACAAGTGTAATTAGATAATTGCCTCTGTTTAGAAGCAAAAAGAAACAACAACGAATCAGGCACGTATGCACTTTAAATTCGAAACACTTTGAACTTTGAAAGTGAAGCGTATGAAAATGAAAAAAAAGAGAAAAAAATATTGAGAAAAACTGAAAACATTTTTGTTTGTTCACGGACCTGCAGAGAATTTTTACTTGCCTTCGTACACTCAGCCAAGGGAAAAGTTTTCAAACGTCTATTTTTCCACTTACTTAAACAACTTGTTGCATGTTTGATGAACAGCGACAACCAAAACGATGATGCTATTGGCCTTCTGCGTTGCTGGGAGTTGTTTTCGTTTGCGTGCATGTGCAGAGTGTTGGTGTCGATGGTTGTGTTTGTTTTATTTGAAACACGCGCCTATTTAACACTTTATGCGACAGCCATCATCATCATTCTAACCATCCTCATCATTCACATCGGCATCGGTATCGGCATCGGCTTCGACACCGACATCGACATCGACATCTACATGGTGCTCGCTCCAGTGCCATCAAAGTCATCACAATTTTGTCTCATTGCCATCGCCATCGTCATCAGTATTTCCTACTAAAAGTATTTCTATGTATGTGCGTTTGTGTGTGTGTGTGTAATTGCTGTTGTTGGCATTTGTATCACAAATAATGACAATTTTTAACCCATTTCCATCCTGTGTGCCCGCGTAAAATACCGATGGAGTGACTGACTACGGTTACAAATAAGGCGGAAGATGTAAAAAAGTATTCATTTGGAAAATGCTGGAAAAATTACAATTTTATTTATTTATACCCTGTTTAATAAAGAGAGTGTTTGCTGTCTATTACCACGTTCTCCGTTTTGTTGTTTTTCTTATTTAGCAAGTCTTGGATACTTGGCAACATTTTATTACATTATAATCAACAATAGCAACAACAAATAAATCGCCCGTCATCATTTGCCAATATTTGAGGATACGGTGGGGTCGAAGTCAAAACGGATTGCAATGAAATTATTGGTGCCGATATTATGACAAATCCTATCAAATAATACAACACTGTGCAACAGAATAAATTATGGGGAAACAAAAATAAATAAAAGAATAATACGAGTTACGTTTGTGGGCCTTTTGACTGGCTTGTTCCGGTACTGAGCATCTTGTGCTCACCAAATTTAAGGATCGCGGTGTATTCATAGAGATGTTTTAATCCTCTCACTGTTCCCAGAGTAGATCTTCTCAAAAAGGAAAAATATATATATTTTTTTATGGATAATAGAGAATAATATTTTAGCATATATTTCTATTCGAATAAGCTTAAATAATTTTTAATCGAATAATGTTTCTTCACATTATTTGATATGAATAATTTCAATCGATTAATATTTGTTGGAATCATTATAATTAGAATTGTTTTATTCAATAAATATTATTCGAAAAACTTCATTAACGCAACTGCTAATTTTATATAAAAATTGTTTTCAAATCATTTAATCGAGCAACAGTTATGATAATTATATATTTATATTCGAGTATCTCTATATAATTAACTCAATTCTAGTAAATTAGTAATTTTAATTTGAAAAGTCTTAATCAGATAAATTTTATTCGATTAATATATGTTTGCATTGTGTTTATTCATGCGAACATTTCAATTCGAATTATGTGTATTCGAATAATTTTTCTTCGAGTATTTCTATCCAATAAATTTTTGTTTTTATTTCAACAACATTTCATTCGATATATTTCATAAGAATAGTTCAATTCGATTTATATATATTCAATTAATTTTTGTTTTTAAAGTTTTTAACCGAATAATATATCCTTCACTATTTTTCACATAATATAGGGTGTTTTTTATAGAGTGATACAACTTTGAGTTGGCATCACTGCTTCATTTAACAGCTGATAGTTGCTTTTTGTTTAGTTTTCTTTGCCATTTCATTAGGATTCGGCTTGCACCAGAGCAACGCGTGCAAATTATGGAAATTTTTTTTCAAAATAATAGTTCTGTTAGTCAAACTTATCGTGCACTTCGTCCATTTGGTTGAATGGGTACGTAGATGAACAGAATTGTCGCATTTGGAGTGAGAAGAATCCACAAGCTTTTGTCGAAACACTACAGAAAATTACGGTTTGGTGCGCTTTATGGGCTGCCCAGTCATTGGCCCATATGTCTTCAAAAACGATGATGGTCAGAATGTTACTGTTTGTGGAAATCGGTGTTCCAGATTGCGCCTTGTACGCGCCAGCCGTGGCGGCCACATGGCCGAAATCATATTTAAATATTAATGTCATAAAATTTTCTATCCAATAAAGACAGCTTCATTGATATCAAAAATATATTACTATGTTTTATTATGATTGAAACTTGTGTCACTCTATAAAAAACATTCTCTATATCAGAACTATTTTATTCGATTAATTTTGTGGGAATAAATTTTATTCGAAATTTGTTATTGTTATTCGAGTATTAACTTTATTAATTTGGTTACTTTTATTCGAATATTGTTTGAGAGGTTTTATTCGAATTACTTTTATTTGAAGAACTTTTATTATGGCCGTGTTAAGTATATCGTCTACTGATTTCGTTCCACTGTATGGTATCGAGTACACACCATTGCCATAGTTCTTGTTTTTGTTGTTGTTTTATATAATTGCAGTGCACTTTCCAAAGCTGTCGTTGCAGCTATTTTTGTTGCTGCTGTTGGTAATAATGATGTTGTTGCTTTATTATTTATTTTATTTTTTTAGTTTTCTATTTAATATGATGATGCTCCGGCAGTTGAAGTGCAAAAATATATTGAAGAAAAAATTATAGCGCAAAAGAATGAAACAAAAAAGAAAATAAAAAACAACAAAAAAGTGAGGAAAAATTGAAATCTGTTGTCGAGTTTACTGTTGTATCTGCAGAATATTTTGACGCTTGATTGATCAAAGACTTGATGAGAAAATTACCGGCATTTGTTAGCGAACTTTCCACTTCTTTTAATACAATTTTTCTACTTTTTTTTAGTTTTGCTGGCAGTAGTGGTTGTTGCTATTGCAATTTTATGTAATAAATTAAACAGTGGATTTGTTGATGAAATAAAATGGAGAAGCGCTTTTATATATTTTGATTAATATTTTTAAAAACATCAATGATATTTTCATTTAAATTGTATTGAAACCCCGTTCTATATCGAATGAGGCAATTTCGTCCCAGAACTTTATTCAACATTTATTTTTCTTTTGAGGTTTGTAAAATATTTAATTGACACAGACTTTTTCAAACGGATTGGCGATATATAGGTCCACCAGTCTCCTTGTCTATCTGCCTGTTCTTCTGTTCACTGGAGTTCCCACTCACATAAAAACCACATCGTAGAATGTAAAAGAAATAGTTGGAGAAAACTTTGCCATCAGGACAATTTTTAGTGTGATAAAATACTATAACAAAAGTCAGATAGATAATAAAAAATTACCGGCAAAAACGCTGTTATCAGTTTCAATTAGTGTTGAGCAGGTTTTCCGATTTCCATTTCAAAACAAAACTAATGTCTCATGCGTCACAAAAATAAACTGTCTGGTATCTTTCAAAAAGTAGTTTGGAATAATAATTTTTGAATTACTGGATAATTAAAGACACTCTTTTTTTCTAAAACCTAACGAAAAACCCCTTAATTTTGGTACAAAAAAAATCATATAACCCATAATAAGAGCATAAAAATGTATTTAAAAGTAAATAAAAATTATATGACTTTATTTCTCTTAACTCACAGTCAGTTCGCTTTCCTATTCCCACCTGGATTTGCATTTTCCCATGGTAACTGCCGAACTATTCCACTCATTCTAACAAGCTGCCATGACCCACAGTTCATTAGATGGTCATTAACGCTTTATGTTGTGCTATTCTATGCAGTGCAGTACTTCAATATATATAGTTTTTTCTCTTTTGCTTTGCTTTTGCATATTTAGTTTTATAAATTTCATCATAATTTTGTCCAACCCTCTGAAGTTAAAAAAGTGAAGAAAAAAAGTGTTCATAAAATTACACGTTTAGCGTAAGAAAAAAAAAGTATGTTATTGACCAGTTTTTCTGTTGTTCTTTTTTGTGTTGTTTTCTAATCTCTTTGCATTTTTCGCATAATGAAAAAATCAATATTGTTAATATGCCAGTTGCTGGAGTTGTTACAATTTTGTTGGTAATTTTGTATATAAAAACGGAGTGCAGAAAATAAATGGCACAATAAACTTTTAAAATGCTGGTTAATCGGCAAAATTTAATCATAAATTTTTTTATTTTGTGTTTGTTTCTCAGATATTAAAATGATATAAACATAATTTAGAAAGTAGGCTTAAGAGTTTAATTTTTGTTGGCCATCATAGTGGCACATAATTGTTTAATCGGTGTAAAAATATTTGTTGCCTTTAATGCGGAGTTGCCATTTCAGAGCTTTTTCAACCTCTGAAATACCCTGAGTAGCCGTTTTTCGGTCAAATTAGTACATTTTTGGAATTTGTGGTTTTAAGACTCTTTAATTTTAATATCGTGCTGATTCTTTTTACCCAAAACATTCAAACTGATCAATTGAGGCGTTTAAGCTAGTTCCTATGCGGTATTATGAGGTATTTTTTGATGGTTGTTTTATTTTTACGAGTTATTTTTTTCGCACTTAAGGTTTTATCCATTTTTGTATTGTGCAAATTTGGGGTTAGGAAGTAAATTGGCTGTCAAATAATGAAATGTGAAGAATTTAGTTGTCAGTTTTGACAGTTATTTGGTAAAAACTTGGGAAATTCATAGAAGGGAATGCTACACTCTTGAGTAAATAAAATTTATTAGCAAAATGAGGCTGTTTGAAGAATTGAACGAAAACATTTTTAAACAAAATCCTCTGCGGTGATTAAGCCCATTTTCAATTAAGCGGTTACATAAATAAACAAAATTGTCGAATATGAGACTCAGAAAATCCACAAACGGTCCTCGAAGAACCCTATGATGCGTTTTGTGGTTAGGCGGCCTCATCGGTCCGTATCTAAAATTAGAAAGGCAGCGCCATAATAATTGATTTTTGTGTCAGCAATTCGATAACGTTGACGTCAGTGGCCTTTTGCTTCAGCGAAAGGATACCTCGAATTCACTCCTCTGGATAAATAATTCAGTTATTGCATGAGGAATTTCCCGGTAACGTTATTTCTCAATTTGAAGATTTCGATTGGCCGTCTCGTCTTAGAGATTTAATGCCGCTGGAATACTTTTGCTTGGGCCATTTGGAAGACTTGGGTTTACGTGACACATGATGGTCTGAAAGATGAAATATATCGCCTCGAAAAATAATTTCATAAAAAAAGTTATCGTCATGTGGCATCATCGGCCAGGGAAACGCAATTGCCATGAGTCCTATCAAACCATTAAAACCGATATTTTGTGTTTAAAATTGCCTAATGACATTAATAACTCTTGGTCCACATAACGGAGCTGTCAGCCATACAGCCGGCTAAACAAATTAATTATTTTATGGGAAATTTTTCGGTCGCGATTTGGCGATGTAAAGTGGTCGCCCCATTTTTGAAATATAACGCCGCTGCATTATTTTTCCCTGCTACCGTTTGAGAAACCAGTCATAATTAAATAAACCACGAACAACTGACGCTCTAGCAGATGAAACTCGGAGATGCATTAATAAAATAAGTAAAGCTCTGTTGCATAATATAGATCAAAATTATGTGAAAAGAGCGGGCGTCTGCCAATATTTACGCTGGGCAGATATTTACCCAACATTATAATTTATCATTAATTCCCACATCTCTACTCAATATCGATATCAATAAAAACGAGTTTGTCAAGAAAGTGTGTTCTTTTAAGACAATTTACTTCCTAACCTCAAATTTGCCCACCCTTAATAAATTGTTTCTTTTCTTAAATTAAAAGCTTTTTTGCTTATATTTTCTAACTTTTTCTTAGTTATTAATTTTTAAATCGTAATTTATTTATTGCCTGGAATTAAAGTCAACGATTTTAGAATTTTTCGTGAGAAATTTTCTTGGGCTTAAGTATTTGGATAATCCCATGCCAAATCGGCAAAAAGTTACACACGACCCCTTTCGATTTGAATGAAATTCGGTCAAAAGCTTCTTTCATTTTATTTAACACTTAGGAAATTCACACTATTTTTCTTGCGAAAGATATGACACTTTCGAAATTTCATAGTTACGCCTATTTTTTATTTTATTTTCTCAATTTCAAATAACACTTACCAAGAAGTTGGTGATGAATATCTGCAAAAGAAAACAATAAATTTTAATAATGAAATTAAAAAAATTTCATAATAAATTTTAAAACAAATTTTAATAATAAAAAAATTTTAAGAACAAATATATTAATATTCAGCATTAGTAATATATATATATATATATATATATATATATATATACATATATATATATATATATATATATATATATATATGTATATATATATATATATATATATATATATATATATATATATATATAACCGATTATGAATTTTACATTTTTATATAAAAAAGAGATCATTTAATAAATATTAGTTCGCCATAGAACCCTACCGAAATTATTATTTAATTGAAACTATTAAATTATTAAACAATTAAATTCGTATATGGGGTAACAATATGTCCGATTTCCACAACATTTAAAATGTTATTATCTCTTCATTAACCGGGTATTATATGAGGGGTTTTAATAAGAACTAAAAAATATTCAAATAATTTCCACATGCAAACTTTCAAAATATTTATTTTTATTCGTTGGTTCCGGTTTATCAAAAGCAGTTTTTACAATTCTTTTTTCTTTATTAATTTTTATTATTATTTTTTTTTTTTTTTTTTGTTGCGCAGTGTTATTTACATATTAAAAAAAAAATTACATTTTCCATACAAATGCACCAAATAACTTTACCTCTCACCCAAGAAAACCCGCCATGAAGTGCTAAAAAATATTTGCTGGTATTTCTTTTTGTCTATAAAATTAATTCAATATATTTTTATTCCGCTGATTTTTCTCATTATGAAATCGACGCAGGTGTTCGTTCGTTCATTCTTAACGTATTTATTTCTCAATTCTTTTTTTCTTTTCATTGCAATTTTTGCAACCATTAAATAATGAAAAATTATAAATAATAAATGAAAATGAAAATGAAAATGAAAATACAAAGCAAAACGTAGCAAAATTTATTTAAAAAAATGCTTCTTTATAATTAAAAATCCGTTAATTTTTTCGTATCGCAAATTAACCCGTCGATATCATATTTTATTTTTTCTTTAATTCATCTTTTTTTCTTGTATTTTATGGTCAAGTGAACGCACCGGCATGAATGCATGAAGGAATTAATGCATAAATATTTCATTGTATGTGGATCAATTAAAACGTTTACATGTCCACATGAATGTGTTTGTATGTGTTGGTGCTGCACTGGCACACATACTCGCACAAACTTCAGAGCACAACAACAGGCAACATATAAAATTGGTTTTAACAAGAACACACAATCGAATGCATTGAAATGATGTTGATAATGATGTCAGTCTGTCTATCTGTCAATACGAATTGCAATGTTGTACAGGCAATAACAACAATAACAACAACAGCAACAAAAAATGCTCATTCATATGCTGTTAAAGCTCATAAATGAATGTACAAGAGCAACAACAACGACAACAGCAGTGGTAACAAATTATTTGAAATATAACATATTTACGATTGTATTAGCAGTCTCGTATTTGATCTCACAATCAAAAATTATTGCATTTCAAATGAACTGTTCGTAGGAATTAATTAAAAGTGAGTAAATTGTAATCGAAATCTTGTACTGAGTCGAGAGGACAAGCGGCAGGTGGTGCGTTAGAAATCTGTAGAGACTATAAAAATTGTGTGATCATTTTTTTTCGCATCTATCGAGCACCTTGCAACAGGTAAAGGGTGTGTCAGCAAGAATGCTTTTTTAAATAGCACGTATATTTTAAGATGGTTTATATTGAATTGTGAAAAAGAACATACCCTGATTAAATATGGAATAAAATGTCCTTTAAATAGCGCCAACAGCAGTCTGCCATCAGACCTGCTCCCCGCTAGGAAAATTTACAGTATTTAATAATCGAAAAGTTTTTGGTTTTACCCCGTTTTGCGAAATCGAGTAAAATATATCATTTATCAACATTTTGAATCACTGAGAAAAATTGAAGAGGTTTTAAGAGGGCGTCACTGGGTCTTTACGTATGTATTTGTGAGTGTGTGTGTGTAAGTATATGATTCAATTATATCTTTTGAATGGCTGAAGGGAATCAAACAAAACCGGTAGCGTTCTAAAGGTTGCTCCCAGGCTTATAATTCCTGTAGGTTTGAACCGATTGGAGCTGGTAGATTAAAAAAAAAAAATTTAGAAAGAAATCGATTAATAATTTTATTCAATAATTTTCAAAAGGTTCAGAATCTTATCAGCACTCATCTAAGTCGACTATTTTGTAGCAGCCAAATTATTTTTCAACCTCCCGCTAAAAAAATTAAAAATTATTGAAAAATCAAGAAGTTGTTGGTTTCACTCTATTTTACAAAATCGGGATCGCATCAAATCTTGGCGCTTGGAGTTACTAAGAATATTCTATGACTGTTCCTGAAAGGTTGTCATTATGTCGGTATGTATGAATGAATCGCTTATAACTTTTGAACGGCATCACTTTATCGAACGAACTGTAGGGTGTTTTTTATAGAGTGATACAACTTCGGGTTGGCATCACTGCTTTATTTGACCACCCATTTAGAAGCTAAAAAATTGCTTTTTGTTAAATTTGCTTTGACATTTTATCATGGATCGACTTACACCAGAGCAACGCGTGCAAATTGTGGAAACTTTTAATCAAAATAATGGTTCTGTTCGTCAAACTTATCGTGCAGTTCGTCCATTCAAAATTTTATATTCCGATGAAGCCCATTTTTGGCTGAATGGGTACGTAAATAAACAGAATTGTCGCATTAGGAGTGCGGAGAATCCACAAGCTTTTGTCGCAACACCATCAAATCCACAGAAAATTACTGTTTGGTGCGCTTTATGGGCTGGCGGAGTCATTGGCCCACATGTCTTCCAAAAACGATGATGGTCAGAATGTTACTGTTCGTCAAAATTGGTGTTCCAGATTGCGCCTTGTACACGCCAGCCGTGGCGGCCTTATGGCCGAAAACATATTTAAACATTAATGTCATAAAATTTTCTATCTAATAAAGATCGTTTCATTGATATCGAAATTTTAATAATATGTTTTATTATGATTTAAGCTTGTATCACTCTATGAAAAACACCCTTTAGTAACGCTTCTCAGAGTTCCAGTGAGTTTGAACCGATTTGGGCCACTCAAAAAGAGTAAGAAAATTATTTTTTTAATATGTATTTTTTTGGAATAACTCTTAAACAGCTTCACCCTACAGCTTCGGTCGTCACTAATCGATTGGATATCGGTTAAGTCGTTCGTGAATTATCGTGATCGAAATCGGTTAAGTCGTTCATGCATTATCGTGATCGAAAAAGAGTCTAAAAATTCTTACTTTTAAAACTCTATGAAATTTTATATCTGATCAATTAGTCTTCTTGAGTCTTTTATAGGACTCGAAAACTGCACCAAACGCCACTAATCACGTGGGAATAGGTTGGTTCATTCAAAAATCTCATGAAAGTTTCATTAGACTATTGAGCTCGAAGACTTTCGAGGCACAAAATAGCTCAATGACCACGTTAGAATAATTAAACAGTAAAAATTACAGGGAAGTTGCAGGCGTGGGACAAAAGAGGTTGCCGTACTGCACTCTCTAGAAAATTATAGTGCCAAAATCTGTCGGCTTTGTTGAGTGTTCCGAGCTTCGTCATTTAATTAAACCGACAATCAACTAACACTAACATGCCCTAATACCAGATCAGACAAATTCGGTAACACATTGAAAACTTAGTGGAGACTGCAACCCTCGATCTTTGGTTTCGGTCTCAGCGTTAACTACTTCATATAACAGCAACCCTCAAAAGAAATAAAACTGATCATAAAAGGAAGTGGATTGTGGCAATTGAATTGAAACTGATGAAAGAGACTTCTTTAGCAAATTTATTCCGCATTTTAAATGTTCCTCTAAAAGGAGTGCGTTGTGCGGTGCACTGGCAACCATCGAGAATCAATAGAAATGATGTTGACATTTCCACCCCTTCCAACCTCGCAGTGTTGCAGTAGAATTTGGAAATTCCGTTTGTCAGCTGCTGCAGCCACTTATGATGTCTGTCAATCAACAAGAATTTGATATCAATTTGAAACATTGACGTTTCTTCAAATGACTTTTACTGATTCGTTCCATTTAATACGAGTGAGTGTTGTTGTTTGCAGCCATGAATCAACTATCGTTCGTTGTTGTTTCAGCGCTGTTGTTGTGTCCTTTTTATAAAATTGTTTTCTTTGTTGTGCTGCTGCTAACATTGTTGTCAACAGTCACAATAACTAAAGTGACGAAATTTGATTTGATTTCTATATTTTGAAGAAAAACGGAGTTTTTTCGTTAAATTTTTTATTACTGCAAACAGTTTGAAGTCTCTGGATTTTAAGGCAAAAACAAAGTAAAACAGTTTTCCTTCTATTTCGTATATTATGGATGTGTGAGTTTGAGTGTGTGTGTGTGTGTGTGTGTGTGCCTGTTGTTTATTTGGGGCATAAAATTACTAAACACTTGCGACTCTTACTTGTCAACTATAAGTTTTCATATTTTATTTTTACAACTTTTTATAGTTTCCAACACGAACTTGAGCAAATAAATTTTGTTATAGAAACATTTTATATGTTCATTGTATGCACACACACACACACACACACACATGCACAGACACATGTATTTATGCATGCCAGAGTGTGTATGAGAAGAAAAAATAATAACTTTTTTCATTTTTATTATTATTGTTGTTCAAATTGTTGTTGTTTATGTTGTTGGCTTAGTTATAGTTCCGTTTGGATGTATAATTCAATGATTTTTATGATTTGTAACTGATTTTTATTTTGTATGCGTTTGAATGAATGACTTCATTTATTTTTGTTAACAGCAGTTGTCTTCAAAATGTTTCATTTAGAGCTTTATTTCCAATAATATTTTAAAATCTTAATGAACAACATGATTTGAGTGCAAAGTTTCATGTGGATCGGTTGGGAGGAATTACATTTTATTAAAAATGGCTGATTTATAAAAATAAATTGCGACATATTTAATTTTAATATATCGGGTGTTTTTTATAGAGTGATACAAATTTAAATCATAATAAAACATGGTAATATAAATTTGATATCAATGAAACGGTCTTTATTGGATAGAAAATTTTATGACATTAAAGTTTAAATATGGGTTTGGCCGTGTAGCCGCCACAGCTGGCGCGTACAAGGCGCAATCTGGAACACCAATTTTCACAAACAGTAACATTCTGACCATCATCGTTTCTGAAGGCATATGGGCCAAGGACTCCGCCATCTCATAAAGCCAATCAAACAGTAATTTCCTGTGGGTATAATGATGTTTCGACAAAAGCTTGTGCATTCTTCTCATTCAACCAGAAATAGACTTCATGAGTTTGACGAATAGAACAACTATTATTATTTGCTCTGGTTTAAGTCGATCTTTAAAGAAATGTCGAAGCAAATTAAATAAAAATCAACTATCACCTGTTAAATGGGTGTTCAACTAAAGCACTGAAGCCAACTCAAAGTTGAATCACTCTATAAAAAACACCCGATATAATCAGTCATTTCAGTTTTAAAAAATATGTAATTTAATGGAGAAACAAATTGTAGTTTAAATTAGAAATTCTTGATTTCAATTAAATGAGTTTTCAACAAGACGGAGTCAAGACGCATGAACGATTTTGGATTAACTGCATAAGAATTGTAATTACACGAGGATCATGCGATTCGACGCCGTTAGACTTTTTGTGCAGCTGCGCTAAAGGTTGTACTGTACAGCTGGAGCCATTAAAAATCGAAATACCGGCAGAAACGAGTGACAAAAGTTTTCCAAAAATTCTTTAAAGATATTGAATAAATCTAGAATAAATTTAGAAGTCATTTGGATGACACTGAGTTACGTATTTAATAAGGAAGTCCAAGTATTAAAAATGTTTAATAGTTTTTATCGTTCTTAACTTCTGTTTTATTTAACTCAACTCTTAAAACCGAAAAATGTATAACCCGACATGTGAAAAGAAACAACTTTTTTGCTTAAAAAATAAGGGGGATATGTCAGCTTCTGGTGCAGGATCAAAATTTAAAGTTCTTCTCTTAAAAAAATTCTTCATAAAAGATTTTATAAAAGTCCTGAAAACTCCTGATTAGCTGTCATAAACCTTAAGCTCAAAAACTTTCCTTTAACGACCTGCCTCAGCAGTGGCATCCACTTAATGCAACTGTTTCCCCATACAATTTCGTAGATATTGTTTTGGAATTTCGTTGCAAGCGGAATGATAATAGTTTGTGCTGCGAAAACGTTTGTCTGTGTCTGATTGGATGTCGAATAAATCTGCTGCTCGTTATATTGTTTATTTAGTTTGTTGTTGTGTTGTAAAAATGAATAATTTTTATTAGTTTTTGTTGTTGTTTGTCCCTGCTGCTCCTGTCTATGCAGTAGTTGTAGTTGTCTGGAAAAATCCATTCACTGAAGAATCCACTTGAAATTGTATCGTGTTGCATGCTGCTGCCTAATTTGATTTATGAATTGTTATTTCAACTTGAAAACATAAAATCATTGATTGATATTATATTTTTAGTTTTATGTTGTTGTTGTTGTTGTTGCCTGTGAATGTGAATACATTTTTATATTATATTTTTTTTATATCTTTTGTTATTTATCAACTACTTTCAAATTCTAAGTAGCTGCTGTAGTGGCCAGGCTGGCAGATCGTTGGTTCTCCTCAAAAGAAGTTTTAGCGCAACTTGTTGATCCAGATTCAATTATGATTCACATATTCAAGGATACTTAAACAAGAGCAGTAAATTTAGTGTTGTTTCAATTGGCAAATCAAGTAAAACTAGTAGTTCCTTTCTTATGTCAATCGCTTTAGCTGGTTTAAATTTCAAAGTTAATTCAATATGGCGATTTTGAGTTAAGAGACTGGGACACTGCCGACAAAATGTATTTAATTTCTCCTCCGGCTAACAATTCTAAACAGGCTGCTTGTAAGTTAGAGGTGAGAGGGTAAAGGACGGGGACATCGTTTAGGTCCAATCGATTGCACAAGACAGAAGGCTAAGATGTTGCTGACTAAGATGTTGCTGGCTTGTGATCTCCAGACATCTGATGTTTTCATATCTGAGGTAACAAAAAATTCGGTTACATGACATCGAATTCTTCGTAGAAGAAGGCGTGGCCCCATGCTTGAGTACTGCAGCCAAATCGGATGACTCCAACAGCTGGAAGGTTACCGATCATGCTGCTAAAAAAATAACAAAAATTAGTGCAGCCCAATAGTGCTTAAGCGTTTACTCATACCGGAATGAGAAAAAGGTTTAGCGATAGATTGAGGTTAAGCAGGGAATGATTCGAAGTATCGGAGAAGGACTTCAGTAAAGAATGGCTCGTGTAAAAATGTCAATCAAGTCAGCGGCTGAACTACTCCTAATAGAGAAATTAAGGTCAGCTCCAACCTCAATGGCCTTATCCGAATAGCCTTCTTATCATTAAGCTCCATCAGAGGCAACACTAGTGTGTCGCAGATCGCAACTTCTCGTTCACAAGATCCTCACTACCAAACTACTTACTTTGATGTTCCTGCCAGTCATACAATCTAATACTTCCGAAGCTCACTTGCCGTCTAATTTTCTTACACGAGACTATATAGACAAGCCTACTCCTTTTAAATTTCCTGCATGCACTCCCTTTACCCGGAAGTTTAGGGATTGAACCAGAGCATATATTTTTGTGGGTACCCCCAAAAGTCTGGGATATTTGTTTAGCTCTCTTCCCGGTCTGCAACATAACTAAATGTATAAGTCCCCAAATTGTTTATCAAAACACCGGGAAGATGATCCTAGAGAAAGTCCTTTTCATTACATCACCAAAAAAACAGTTTCTTTTTTTTATTGCCCAGGGGTTATGGTCCTATTTTGTAAGGAGTTCCGATTTCATCCGATAAATATAAAGTATTTAGATTATAGACTCTGATTAGTATTATCCATGTTACTCATTTTGTAACACCGGGGAGATGATCCTGGAAATACTTCTTTTCGTTATATCCTGTATTTTGTAAGTAGTTCCGATTTAATCCGATAAATATGAAGGCCGTTTTAAACTTGGATTATTATCCTTGTGATTCCTTTTGTCTAACCCTACTTGCATTGTATTATTGAGTTTTCCTTCTTGTTTTTTGTTTCAAGTTTCCTTTTCTTTTTCCAAATAAATTTGTATGTTAATGGTACAAACGAGGACTTGTTCTGCTGAATAATAAATTAGCAACAGAATCATTTTTCCAGTTATTTCTCAGTTTCTTATTTGAAATTTTTTTTTATCCTAAATAATGTATCTGTACAAATAAATTACTTTGCAATTCTCAGTTGTAAATGCTTTAAAGCTTTAATTGTAAAACTATTTCCAGCTTTTATTCTGTGAATTTTTTTGTTGTTGTTTTTTTTGTTGCTGTTGTTAATTATTTTTAAATAATGTTTCTATTTAAAGGATAAATATTTAATTCATTTCACTTTTACATGTAAAATAGTTGCGTGCGTTTTGTACTTCACATGTATTAAGAGAAAAAATAAAAAAAAGAAATACTTTGTAATGTTGAACATGATGATGCATGCATTTCATTAGTTGCGTTGTTGCATTCCCGTTTGAAAATGTTTTCATATGACAAGTGAATGTTGTAATTAAACTGAAAAGTTTTGTTTTCATATCAAAATCATTGTAATTAAATCCGCTTTTTGTTTGTTTCCTTTTGTTTTGCTGGAATTGTATGTATTTTATAGAAAATATATTTATGCGTGTACAATTCACAGCATTTAATTAATGCCAATTTAGAGATAACGAAACTTGTTGCAATTGTGAGGAAAAATTTGCAAACAATTGCCTTTTTTTACTACCACTTGGGAGAGCAGCTTTTGAATTTGTTATTTAGATAAACTGAAATTTTGGGGAAAATGTTTCGAAAATAAATTAGAAAATTAGGCACAATTAAAGTGTTTGGAATTACTAGGAAAACAATTGCAATAAACGGTGATTGAAAAGGTTTGCCGTTTCAATGACTTGAAAAATCGAGGCATACATGGAACTCGTATAGGGTATTTTCTATAGAGTGATACAACTTTGAGTTGGCATCACTGCTTTATTTGACCATCCATTTAACAGCTGATAATTGCTTTTTGTTTAGTTTGCTTTCACATTTTATTATGGATCGACTTACACCAGGACAACGCATGCAGATTGTGGAAAGTTTTAATCAAAATAATCTGTTCGTCAAACTTATCGTGCATTTCGTCCATTCAAAATTTTATTTTCCGATGAATTCCATTTTTGGTTGAATGGGTACGTAAATAAACAGAATTGTCGCATTTGAAGTGAGGAGAATCCACGAGCTTTTGTCGCAACACGATTACATCCACAGAAAATTACTGTTTGGTGCGCTTTATGAGCTGGCGGAGTCATTGGCCCATATCTCTTCAAAAACGATGATGGTCAGGATGTTACTGTTCGTCAAAATTGGTGTTCCAGATTGCGCCTTGTACGCGCCAGCCGTGGCGGCCACATGTCCTAAATCATATTTAGACATTAATGTCATAAAATTTTCTATTCAATAAAGGCCGTTTCATTGATATCAAAAATATATTTCTATATTTTATTATGATTTAAACTTGTATCACTCTAAAAAAAACACTTTTTAGTAGTATGTTTTGTGCTGCATTTTTCAACGCTGCGATTAAAACGATGTCAGAGTGAGTATTTCGTTGACGCATATCTAATCACTTCATTTAAAATTATTTGTTTAATTTATATATATTTGGAAAATAGTTTAATTTTTGCTAAACAAAGAAGACAAGAAATGTTTTCAAAACAATTTCAGAAACGTCAAAGTCTGTCAGAGTGTTCAGCGTACTTCGAAATAGGCCTGTGCCTCGTTTCTGTAACTGATGTGAGAAGTTCTCACATCGAAAAATTAAATAATTACGGTTGTCATGCTTTTTATTGTCGGGCTATCCATAGAATAATATATTTATCATTATAAAAAACCAACAAAATTTTAAATGCATTAAGAAATATATTCTGACAAATCCTGTGTTTCACAGAGGGACGAGAAGTTCTCACTTAAGGTACAAAAACGAGGCCCCGAATTTCTCAATATTTTTACGTTTAGAGTTAGTGGTCACCTGTGCGTTTTTGGAAAATTTTCAACAAATTTTATTTTGTTTTGTTTCAAAATTTTGCTGTCATCAATTAATATTAAAGGATATATAAAAGACGTTTGGCCATCCCAGTAATTTTAACCGCAAACCTATCGTTACCCGGTATTTGTGCTGTTGTAATTTTGTTTGCTCCATGTAAATATTTCCTTCACTTTCTGTATTCTATTTTAAAAATTTTCCATGCCCCAACGTTAAAAAAATTACCCATTACCCACATTTAGGCTTTTGTTTCTTGTCCTCATTTTTAAATTACAACTGATTATCGGCCTACCCCACATGGCGACAATATTACGACTACAATTTATGCATAAATTAGATAATTAAAGTTTGTTTTTCAAGGAAATTCCATTTGTTAATCCTTAATTATAGACGTGCGCACAGTCAGAGAAATATATTAACAAATTACTGATGGTAAGACCAACAGAAGGGAGCCCCAAACAACAAACGAATGTTTAACAACTTTAACCCAAACAAATAATATCTATTATTAAGGTGACAATATATTTACTTGTATATCGTTGTTGTTGCTGTTGCTGTTGCTGCAACAATGGCCTTAGACGTAATTTCAGTAATTTTTATAACAGTCACATAATTTTATAGTCCCATTTTTCTTGCCTGGTTTGTAGTAATTTTTTTGTTGTTTTTGGGTTAAGCATTATTTCATTGTGTAGGACAGTAAGAATGAGAATATCAAAACGTAAAGAGAAACCCGTTGATGATGATGACGATGATGATAATGATTATCACTCTTGCAGCCCTTGTGCTACACTCCTCGACATTCTTAGTTGAAGCAGTCGTATTAATGAGAACAAAAACTCTTGCAACATTCTTTGTTAACATTAATTATCACAATATTAATTTGTTTTAATAAATGCCTTTTAACCCTAATTTTTTTTGTGCTTCGCTTTTGTCTGATATAACAAAAACTTAAACACAATAATAACAACAAATCTAGCAATAGCAAAGGCAGCAGTAACAACAACAACAGCAACAATTGTACATAATCATATTGTGTTAAAGAATAAAAGTTCATATCCTTGACATTCTATTATAAGAATGTTTATTTGAATATTAATTTATGCACAGTGACGGGCAAAAATGACACCGAACACCAGGATAAAGAAACATATTTGGCACAGTCATTCAGGGCACAATAGTTGAATAGAGATTTCAGTTTATACTTATTTAATCTTTATATTAGAAAAAGATTTTTTTTGGTAAAAATCAATAACGAGTTGGTTTCATAATCACCCGACCGGTGCACAGTGGGACTTTGCGCTAGTAGGTGATAAAAATTGTGTAACTTTTTATAGAAAAGCGTTATTTTATAGTTTTATATTTTGTGAAATACATTACTTTTTCTACTCTATTTTGATATTTAAAGGGTAGAAATTTTAACATAACAAGTACAAAAAGGGGAGCTCTGAAAATTCTATTTATAATAATAATGGAATATATATAATACGTGTTTGATAATTATTGAGGCAAACCTTCAAAAGAATCCTTCAAGATTTCTGAAGCCTATAGAGCGCAATTATTACCCTGCAGGGAGCGCTTGAAAATTTGTGTTTTAAAAAGATTTCGTCCTCGAATTTTTTTCTACATTATATATTGTGATCAGAGAAAGAATTTAAAGTTTACAGTAAAATTTTATAAACTGGATGTTTACTGCGGGTTTTTTTTCAGAGTATCCCAACTTTGAGTTGGCATCACTACTTTATTTGAGCATTGAACAGCTGACGGTTGCTTTTTGTTTAGTTTGCTTTGACATTTTATTATGGATCGATTTACGTCAGACCAACGCGTGCAAGTTGTTGAAATTTTTATTCAAAATAATTGTTCTATTCGTCAAACTCATCCATTCAAAATTATATTTTCCCACGAAGGCCATTTCTGGTTGAATGGGCACGTTAATAAGCAGAATTGTCGCACTTGGAGTGAGGAGAATCCACAAGCTTTTCTCGTAACACCACAGAAAATTACCGTTTGGTGCGCTTTATGGACTAGTGGAATTATTGGGCCATATGTCTTCAAAAGCGATGAGGGTCAGAATGTTACTGTCAATGGTGAACGATATGGGAACATGTTTCGAAATTACATGGCATGTGGTTCCAATAGATCGGAAACACATGCCACACATCGGGCGCAACAATTACTGTGTTTGATGAACAAACAATTTCACGTAATGGTCCAATTAATTGGCCACCAAAATCATGTGACTTAACCCCCTTGGATTTCTTTGAGGTTATATTAAGTCACTTGTCTATGTCGTGGCGTCATTTCATAAAACTTTCTTTTAAATAGAGCCAGTTTCATTGATATTAAAAATATATTTTCTTCTTCAATTATAAAAATATTCACCCCTATTCTGCGTTTCGATTAAGTCTCCGCATTCAGTTCCGTTGCGATCGAAAATTGGTATTCTGAAGAAAAACGGAATCGAAAGAAAAAGAAGAAGACAACAATGTTTACAAAATTAATAGCATCACTGTGGATGTGGAAATGAAATAGCAAAATAAGCAAGTTTGTTATCATTTTCATAAACAAAATGTCAAATTTAATACAAAAAGTTGTATGTATACATAATTAAAAATAAGTTCTTGATAAAGTTTAATAAAAAAATTGTTAAATAAAATTAAAAAATATAAAAACAAACTAAAATTAGTTGTTCATAAACGTATTACAGTGCAAAGAATCTTGATCGCTGGTGGTATCCGCATGCAATGTCTGCTTTAGACGCCATTGAATTTGCCAATTTTTCATACTGCTCTGGTGACTTGTATACATAAAAAAACACATCAGATTCGGGTACAAAAATTAACAATTTAGTTTTTTCAATCGTTTCTGAACATTTTATCTCATTTTCTACTTACATTTTTTTCTATTTTAAACTTTTTAACTAAAAAACACGGATAAAGAAAACCCCTCCGTTAACAAAAAAACAACTGAGAAAAACGGAGCTCCGATCGTAATGCAGAATACATACAATCGAAAGAAACTGAGCGGAATCGAAACGCAGAATACCAAAGCTAACAGACGGAGAAAATTTCGATTCGAATCGAAACGCAGAATAGCCCCAATTATAAAAAAGATATAGGAAAATTATTTGGAAGTGGGAGAAGAACAGCTATTGTGTTTAAAGGGAATAAGATTTGAAAACAGAGAATGAATTCTCTAAAAGAGAAATTATTATTAATAGATTAATCGCTATTATTTTTACGATTCGCCCCATTGTACTTGACAGTCTTTCGAACTTTCTAATCGAATACAAAATACTATTAACTTGCTAACTAATAGATAATTAATCTTTTACGTTTGACTGTACCGAATTATTATTTCGTCTATAAAAACCATTCGTGGCAGTCATAAATTTTTAATTATTCACGTTTCTATGCCTGAGAATTTATGTTATCGTAATCTGAATTTAAATACAACGATGTCAAACGCTTGAACACACACATACAAAAAGCACAAACACAAAATAATACAGCGCTCACACACAAGCAGCACACATACACATATACACACATCTAAAGACATTTGAAATTGCTAAAGGATTTGCACAAGAAATAGAAAAAGGAAATGGAATACGTTACAACGACAACAACAGCAATTGTTCGAGAAAACAAATGCCATGTTTTAAAGAAAGACTGATAAATACAATTTAAAATATAATAATAACAGAGATACTTGGCACAAGTGTACGCACACATACATAAATATATACATATACAAGCACGAACAGAAGCGAGAATAAACTACACAGAAAATATTACAATTCGATATATTTCAATTGTCTATTTTTTTTCAGAAAAATATAATGTTTTTATTCATATTTTAATTGTACACAATTTTATGTCAATTAGTTATTTGCGAATTTCCAGTCACCCTGTATATTTTGAAATTAAATTGTTTTTTAAATATTGATTCTACTTTACCGTCTTTATTTGATAGAAAATGTTATGACATTAATGTTTAAATATGACTTCGGTCATGAGGCCTCCGCGGCTGGCGCGTACAAGGCGCAATCTGGAACACCAATTTTCACCAACAGTAACATTCTGACCATCATCGTTTTTGAAGACATATGGGCCAATGACTCCGCCAGCCCATAAAGCGCACCAAACTGTAATTTTCTGTGGATTCTCCATTAAACAAAAAATGGGCTTCATCGGAAAATAAAATTTTGAATGGACGAAGTGCACGACAAGTTTGGCGAACAGAATCATTATTTTGATTAAAAATTTCCACAATTGGCACGCGTTGCTCTGGTAAAAGTCAATTCATAATAAAATGTCAAAGGAAACTAAACAAAAAGCAACTATCAGCTGTTAAATTGGTTGTCAAACGAAGTAGTGATGCCAACTCAAAATTGTATCACTCTAAAAAAAACACTCCATAGCTGTTGATAAATTCTAGATACTAAAACCATTCTTCTTGCAGGAGCTTCGAACTTCCTAAATCAAAAAGTTCTTAAAACTTTTATTTTCTACAAAAGGGATTCTTAGTTTCTTGCTTTTTTTAATTTCAATAATTCACTTATAAATTTGTTTTCTTAATTACAAAACTCCAAATTTTATTTCATCTAAGATTTTATAAATAAAATCTCTAAAGTTGTTTTTATAAGATTTAAAGTATATTTCAAATGTTATGATGTCAGAGAAATATATATATATGAGATTAAAAATTTATATAGAAAAATGCCTTTTTAAAGAAAGTTTTCTAAAACTTATTCTATTTCAGCCAGTTGTTTTTTGAATTAACTCTTAAAACTTATTTATTTGATATTCCATTTCAATTATTTAGCAGGTACTTTTTAAAATTAAGTTTTTTCAAGAGACATTTTCTGTTTGTGTAACACAGGCATTTCCGTAAATGTCTCTTTTAGTGCGTGTCTATATATCTGCCATGTTGTTGTAGATGTTGTAAGACGACACTAAAAGTAAGAGTCGAATAAAATTACAAAAACATTATAAAACAACTACATAAATAAACATGAAATTTAAAAGCAGTTACACACATTTAAAACTACAGATAAAGGCATTTGTAGCCGATGATATCAACACACTTATACACACACACACGCACTCATTCATTTATTACACAGTACACGTTGGTGTTTGTGTCCTTTTAGGATAACAGCACAACACAAATTAGCATTCTTTAAACATTGAAAGATGGCAAAAATATGGAATAAAATAATGAAAATGACAATAAAATAATAACAAACACTCCCTTCCTGCACAAACAACCGAAGCTTTTCTCTGCTTTAAATTAAAATGAATAAATAAAAGGGAAATTTCAAAAAAACAAATTTTAATATGAGACACTTCTGTTCTTAAGATGTGTGTGTATCTCGTTCTCATCTTTCCAAGGATTTGTGTTTTAGCATAAACCCAGACGACAAAATGGAACGACATCGATTTGTTTGAGATTTTTAGGTCAACCTTCACAATATGATGTCTTCTCAGACACCAGGGCGATAGTTAACATCAATTTTACTTTCCCATTTACACAGACGAACGGTATAACAACTTTTTCTTTACATCCCCGTCATCAGTAGTCGAGTGCTTTTTTCGTTACGTTTTCACCACTAATTCGGTGGTTTGGGTTTTATGTATTGGGTGTTTTTTATAGAGTGATACAAGTTTAAATCATACTAAAACATAGTAATATATTTTTGATATCAAAGGTCTTTATTTAATAGAAAATTTTATGTCATTAACGTTTGACGCGCCACGGCTGGCGCGTACATGGCGCGATCTGGAACACCAATTTTCACAAACAGTAACATTCTGACCATCATCGTTTTTGAAGTATATATGGGCCAATGACTCCGCCAGCCCATTAAGCGCTGTAGTGGTGCTTCGACAAGAGCTTGTGGATTCTCCTCACTCCAAATGCGACAATTCTGTTTATTTACGTTCTCATTCAACCAAAAATGGGCTTCATTGGCAAATAAAATTTTGAATGGACGAAGTGCACTATAACTTTGACGAACAGAACCATTATTTTGATTAAAAACTGTGGAAGTTTTTAATCAAAAACACACACGTTGCTCTGGTGTAAGTCGATCCATAATAAAATATCGAAGCAAACTAAAGAAAAGGCAGCTATCAGCTGTTAAATGGGAGGTCAAATAAAGCAGTGATGCCAACTCAAAGTTGTAGCACTCTATAAAAAACACCCTGTATTAACAATTTATGGGGAAATTTCAGGCTGACGAAAAGTGTACATTCACTTAAAAATTTACTTTTTTAAGAAGGGTACTTTTCATGTTAAATTATAGTTTAAATGGTGCTTTCTTGCATAGTACTTTTTAAAATGTACTTTCTTGCAAGGTACTTATAGTTCAAAGTACCTTTTTACACGGTACTTTCTTACAAACCACTTTTGGAGAAGGTATTTTCCTAAAAAGTACATTTTCAAAATAATTTCTTGGTTAGGTACTCTTTAAAAAATAATGCTTTAGAAGGAACTTTCTCAAAAGGCACTCTTTTACCGTTTCAGTAGCACAAAAATATTATTTTTCCGAAAGGCCTCAACTGTTGAGGGCCTTTTTTGATAGACTATAATTTGCTCAGAAAATGTATTTTAAAAAGTACTTTTTACGATGTACATCTGTTAAATGTACTTTTTTGGGAAAAGTTTTCAAAAATTGTTTGATTTGTGGACCGACGCTCCAGGGGATAAATAGTGGAAGATTAGGAGATACAACTTCGTGGCAGCCTTTGTAGTATCATTTCTTTTAGCCGAAGGAAAAGGATGCTTGTTGGTACATGGTTGTGTCCCTCATGGTCACCAGAAAACCCTTCAAAGATGATATAAATTTTACATACGGCAACACTGAATTACACACTTCAAATATGTGTTGCCAATTTCCACTATTTGGGATGTGAAGTTATTTTGAGTGTCGTAATAGTTAGATACAAAATAGATCAAACACATTAAATTTCTTTTCTAATCAGTCAAATAGTGGGGAAAATGCACCACGAACGGTGGTCTCTCCTAACAAATTTCCTACGAATTTCTCAATTAAACCGCAACTAGATCATGACCATCATGATGGTACTGGAAAGCAGCAGTGCACAATTCGCCGCTAATCCATTTCAAACGTTTTTCAAATTAATGAAAAATATGTAAAACAAAGAGAAAGACAAACCAAACTTTGACTTGAAAAACTTCCCACTTCCCTTATTCAAATTAATTTTGAAGAAAAATTTTTAAAAGTTTCATTATGAATTTAACTCAAGTCCTTATGACAATGCCACTCCATCATAACTGAAGCAGATTTCAAATGCAAAGTTCTGAAAATTCAACAGAAAAAAAAAACACACTTTTGGCCATATTTAATTTTAATTAAAATATTTAATGAATTCATATTAACACCCTCGATTATCTGAAGTGGAAATGTTTGGAAATCTAATATCCATATCTGGCACTCCAGCAAAACAACAACAACAATGACAACAAAAGTGCCATTAAAAACACAACACCGCATTCATTAGCCCCGAAATATGTTGGCTTTCCAACGAGGGGAAGGGAGACTGTTGATACTCTCCGTATTATTAAAATTTATATACAATTTGATACAGAAAAGGTACAAATAAATGTATCCTTGTTAAAGCAGGCGTATGTAAAATAATTTATGAGTAAATTTTGTGTGCAAGTGTGCGTGTGCGTGTGCGTGTGTGTGTATTTTCGTATTTTAATGTTCACATAATAAAATAACAATTAAAATAAGAAAACATCATGAAATACACATCAAGAGTAATTATGTCACTCCGTTTGTTGTGCGGCGTATTATTATTACGGATTGTTCGTGTGTTTGTGCGAATGATTGTGTATTTATTTTGTTACAATTTAATAGATTTAAATGTAACAAACATTTTTACACAATTTCAAATTATAAATTCACAAAATAATACAACACAATAATAGAAACTGGCAGGTAGACAGGCGGCAGATTGTGTATACAGTAGGGCGGTCCCTACTGTCAAATGCTGTTTGGCAATGAGATGGAACCAAAGAGCAAAAAAAAATATTTGACTGGAGTTATTACAAAGTATCGGTGCACTGCCGCCGAGGGCGTGGCACGGATCATATGCCGGTTGTTTTATTATTTTTATTAGTTTTTTTTACTGAGAGTATAATTAAAAATTTTTTTATAAATAGGACCAGCACTTACAGGACCACCTGTACATATGCAGTGCGTTGCGCTAGAACTGGGAAAGGAGGAAAGGGTGTTAGGAGGACAGATGCCGTTGCAAAAATATTTACTTTTACTACAGCTCTTATTGCTTCCGCCAACGAAGGAGGGCGATGCACTCTGCTCTTTTAGTACATGACATTATTAAACGCAGTTGCTAACGTTCGGTGACCGGTGTCATGCCGTCGTCATTGAGACAAGCCGACAACAATGCAGATCAGAGAAGTTCGACTCCATACTCATGACTAGGTGCGGTGGCGAACGCCGTGACTGAGGCATCGTAATCTTGGTGCCAGCAGCACCCTCAAATTCCTTAGAGGTATCGTATATCTAAACAATTGTCTGCGATGTAGAAATTAACTAGCACGAGGGAGATGCAAAACTCTCGAAAGATAATAAACAAACGATCAGTGGGCTGGATGTATAGGGTGTTTTTATAGAGTGATATAACTTTGAGTTGGCATCACTGCTTTACTTGACCACCCATTTAAAAGGTAATACCTGCTTATTGTCAAATTTGCTTTGACATTTTATCATGGATTGACTTACACCAGAGCAACGCGTGCAAATTGTGCAAATTTGCACTTCGTCTATTCAAAATTTTATTTACCGATGAAGCCCATTTTTCGTTGAATGGGTACGTAAATAAACAGAATTGTCGCATTTGGAGTGAGAGAATCCACAAGCTTTTGTCGAAATACCTTTACATCCACATAAAGTTACTGTTTGGTGCACTTTATGGGCTGGCGGAGTCATTGGCCCATATGTCTTCAAAAACGATGATGGTCAGAATGTTACTGTTTCTGAAAATTGGTGTTCCAGATTGCGCCTTGTACGTGCCAGCCGTGGCGGCCACATAGTCGAAATCATATTTAAACATCAATGTCATAAAATTTTCTATTAAATAAAGACCATTTCATTGATATCAAAAATATATTAATATGTGTTATTATGATATAAGCTTATATCACTCTATAAAAAACACCCTATACATTAAAAATAATTGCCAAAGTGGCTTGATTTTGACTGACTCTTTTGCGACTCTGGCTGCAGCAATTCCTTGTAAGCAAATACATGGTAGAAGATAATTAAGTAGCCGGAAGACCAGGGGAATAAATTAACCTCCACTAAAAGCTTTAACAACACTCAGCTGTAGCAAACATTTTATCAACATTTACAAGTCTCAAAACCACCGGTCTGGCAATAACGAAGCGCATTCATTTGGATTTGATTAAAATAAGATCAATCAGATGTATGTGTATGTGTGTGTGTTTTTATAACTATAGTGCTAATTATGACAATATAATTTTTTATGTCTATAAAATTCTTTCCTTCAAAGATTGACCCTTCCCTAATAAATACCGCAATTCATAATGAAGGCATATTAAATGAATTTCACGAGAACATTAAACATGAATATATATAAAACAATATTATTTTTCAAATAATGAAAACGATAAAATAAAAATATATCGCTAATACTCGGTACGTTTCAATGAGCGAAACAAGCTGCAGCATGTACAGCACGAACACACACACTCGCTCGCTCATGGACATTAATAATGCATGTGAATGTATGTGAAGAGCATTTTGTTGAATTGTCGGTTAAATATTTAGTCGCCGAAACAGTTCGTGCAACACACCCCTTTCAACGCCCCTTTCAAAAACATGAGACTCAAACAAGCGGAACTTGATGAAAACAAATCTGAAAACTCATACCATTAATTACATGTACGAGTATATATGCATGTATGTGTGTATGTGGGTTTCTATTTCTTCATGTGAATGTTGCTTTTTTTTTGTGAATGACTGTTAAGCAGAATTAAATTTCCTTCTCCCTCAAAAGTGTTTGTCACAATGAACGTGCATGAATGTGTCACATCAAGTGCAATTATGATATAAAATAAAATTAAAAAAAAAATAAGAAATTTAATACAATACGAGACTGTAGCTGATACTGACTTGTTTAGATAACATAAGTATACCTCTGAGTGTGTAAATCCCACTCCAGTACATCCACTCGCATTAATTTTTGTACCACTGTGCGAATTCAACTCAACAAAATTAGGAGTGGGATCGGAATAGTCTGAGCATAAATTTTCTTGTTGAATATAATTCTTAAGCTTTCACAAAAACAACTTTGATGAATAGTAAGCCAAGGAGTTGAAAACTACTTCTGTTAGAAAAGTTCGAAAATAAGGGTACCGCTTTTACAATGAACTAGACATAGGGTGTTTTTTATAGAGTGATACAACTTTGAGTTGACATCACTGCTTTATTTGAACACCCATTTAGCAACTGATAATTGCTTTTTGTTGAATTTCCTTTGACATTTTGTTATGGATTGACTTACACCAGAGCAACGCGTGCAAATTGTGGAAATTTTTAATCCAAATAATGATTCTGTTCGTCAAACTTATCGTGCACTTCGTCCATTCAAAATTTTATTTTCCGATCAAGCCCATTTTTGGTTGAATGGATACGTAAATAAACAGAAGTATCGCATTTGGACTGAGGAGAAGCCACAAGCTTTTGTCGAAATGCCAATACATCCACAGAAAATTAGTGTTTGATGCGCTTTATGCGCTGGCGGAGTCATTGGCCCGGCCCATATGTCTTCAAAAACGGTGGAATGTTACTGCTTGTGAAAATTGGTGTTCCACATTGCGACTTGCACGCCATGGCGGCCACATGGCCGAGATCATATTTAAACATTAAAGCCATAAAATTTTCTATCCAATAAAGACCGTTTCATTGATATCAAAAATATATTACTATGTTCTATTATGACTTAAACTTGTATCACTCTATAAAAAACACCCTATATTTCAACTGTGCATATCTAGAGAAAAGTACCTTAAAAATCAGGTACTTTTCACCAACAACGATGGAGCACAAGATATTGAGGAGGGTAACACAACAATAGGATTGTCCTGTTTACACCGAGAGATCTTGAGTTTTGTTAATCTATTTAATATATCCTAAGACTTGTGTGCTTTAGATTTTCCGATCTCACTGTTAGTTGAAAAGAAATTTGTGAAAAATTTGGATAAAAAAGCTGAGATACAAGGAAACTGGTCAAAGCAGATGACCAACAAAATGAATATTATTTCTGTTCTCGTTTATGTACGAATGCTGTTATTAAATACACTAATGAATGCATGTGTATGTGTGCGTATGTGTGTGTGTGTGTAATAAATACATTTGATGAATATTATTAACATTCTTTTATTGTTAAAAGCACTTGTTCCAAAGAAACACACGAAATGAATTTGTGCCACAACAACGGAAAACATAAACGATGAGTTAAACTCAAACACACCAGCAAATTTACTGCGAACACACACACACACACACATACATGCACACACACACACACTGTAATAAACGTGTACATTTTTGCATAAAAACATGATATTAAAAACAAAACAATAACAAAAAGAAAAACTTTACAAGGACTCGCTGGCTTCTTTGCCTGTAAATGTAGGTTAACATTTAACAATGACAACAATATGGAGGACAACAACAACAATAACAATAAGAATTTACATGACAAAAATATATGAAAATCAGTGTTTTATTTTAATTTAAAATAATTTTATTGTTGCAACAAAAACCACAACAAGCAGCGGACTGGACAGCAGGCAGCCACAAGACAAACTGATGAATAACTTTCTTAAAAATTATTATTTAAAATTTATTTTCATTTTAGAATTTATTATTTGTTAAATATAATTTGGCAAATAAAAACAGGAATGCAAATTGTGTTTAACTAGTCGTAACTACGAGTAACTGAACACAAAAGTGTGTATTTAATTAAGGCTCTTGTTGCAGAAAGCAGTTTCTATTAATTAAAATGTTTGTTTAATTAAAAGCACTTGGATTCTTATTATCAGCTACTGGGAGAATGCAATAATTATGATTTAATTTTATGTAAATATGAGAATAATAATTTTGTAAATAAATTGAGATACACTGACCAAACCAATAACGGAGACTTTGCAACAGAAGATGAGATGTAACTCTCTGAATCTCTTTGTCAGGGAAGGCCATAAGATCAGAGCCAGGGCACAGTAGCCTTAAAGTTAATATTAGCGGGAAGTTACAGGGATGGCCGTTTCCAACGGGTTTCCATATTTTTAACTTCACGCTACGAAATTAAAAATTTAAAAATATTGGGAAGTTATTGATTTTACCCGGTTTTGAAAAATTAGAGCTCTCATCAGATCTATACGTTTTGAGATCCTAGAAAGCTTCCCTGACTATTTTTGAGAACCCGTCAATATCTCTGTATGTGTGTGTGTGTGTGTGTAAGTATGTGACCCGCTCATAAGTTAGGAACGGCTTGACCGATTTCAATTAAACTGTCGAAATTGTAGATTTCAAGACAATTTAAGAAAATGTAAAAAGAATATATTTGAAAGTGTTTTTTAAAGGTCTTACCGATCGATTCCAGAACCCAATCAGCTCTCAAAATAAAAAAAACACGATGCCCACTGCAATCGGGTCGAAATCAGTTAATCTCTTCGTGAGATATCGTGAACGAAAAAAATGTCCAAGAAATTAATTTTTTTTTTTAACTACGAATCAAATTATTTTTGATCTCGATCTATTTATAGAGCTCGAAAAACTACATCAATCCATACTAATCACGTGAAAATCGGTTTAACAATTCAAAAGTTATGACATTTTGAAAATAAAATTAGAAATTCGGTCTGAGCTTCACTTTCATTCTTTTTAACACTCATAATAACGGAAAAAACTAAGCTAATTTTTAAAACATTTCCAATAAAAATTTGAAAAATATTTCTCATAATAATTTAAAAAATATTTCCCATAAATATTTAAAAAAAAACATTTCCCATAAAAATTTTAAATATATTTCCCATAAATATTTGATAATGTTTCCCATAAAAAGTTTAAAAATATTTCCCAATAAAATACATATTTCCCATAAAAATTAAAAAAATCATAACTCATAAAAATTTTAAGAACATTTCCCATAAATATTTGATAATTTTTCCCGTAAAAATTTGAAAAATATTTCCCATAAAAATAAAAAAAATATTTCCCATTTATATTTAAGAAAACATTTCCCATAAAAATTTTAAAAATATTTCCAATAAAAATTAAAATAATATTTCCCACGACAATTTTAAAAACATTTACCATAAATATTTGATAATATTTCCCATAAAAATTTTTAAAATATTTCCTTAAAAATAAAATATATATTTCCCATAAAAATTTAAAACGTATTTTCCATAAATATTAAAAAAAACACATCCCATAATTATTTTTAAAATATTTCCCATACAAATTTGAAAATTATTTCCCAAAAAAATAAAAAAATATTTCCCATGAATATTGAAAAACATAAAAATTTCAGAACTATTTCCTATAAAAACTTTAAATATATTTCTCATAAAAATTTCAAAAATATATCTTCGTAAAAATTTATCAAACATTTCTCATAAAAATTTAAGAAATCATTTCCCATAAAAATTTATTAAACATCATCAAAATTTGAAAAATATTTCCCATAAAAACTGAATAAATATTTCCCATAAAAATTTAAAATATTTCCCATAAAAAACCATTTCCCATTATCAAAGTTTAATAACGCTGCCGAATTTGTTTAGATCCTTTTTTAAATATTACAAACACCATCTCATTTACAAAATTTTTTCTTACAGTGTAAATCTATTGCGTTGCAAACAATGAAACACCCAAAACAGTATCTATTACACATTATTCATAAAATTAAATCCCGTTAAAGAGTCAAGATTTTGTACAATTTTTGTTACTTTTTTATATGTTTTGAGTCATGCCGCCGCATGCTCTTTTCAGGGCATTCCAATGAGCTTTACTTTAGGCCCGCTTGTATTTAAAGATTTTATAGATTCTATAAAAAATATACTCAACCCATTTGCTTTATCCGGTGTATTAAAATACAAAAATTATACAATTTTAATAGTTTCGTTGTCTGGCAGATCGTTGTTTGTTGATTCGGGTGTACAAAAAAATGAACCAAAAAAAGATTTATTTAACATGAAAAATGAATTTTTTATCAACTGCGGAAATCGAAAATATACCAACTTTGCGATAAACAACAATAACAATAATAATAAAATTGTATGTATATTAAATAGGAAGGGACACTTCATCTGCACGAATGCATTAACAATCTTTTTTAAATTACCCAATTGACCAAATTGTAGAACACGAAATTATCTGCTTCTTTCCATATATGGTTTGTAGCCTGGCCATTGGATTACTATGAGACGTTTTAAAGGAAATTATTTGTTTTTCTATCAGGATATCTGATCAAGTGGAATTGCGGCTTCAAAGTGTTCAATACGATTTGACATAAAATTTCGCCTGAGAAAGTCCCCACTTTGATTAAGTCGTTGCCTTGAAAGCTGAGCTCTCCAGGATAGCATGTTATGGCCAATAATATCTAGCATGCGAATCAGCAACATTCGCGTTCACAATCATATTCACTCTAAAAAGATGCTTCCACGAAATGACCAACTGGGTTATTAAACACCCACCCATTCGTACGCAAGTTACCAAATATTATGGGGAAGTATGTTTGCATGTTACCAATACACGTTTTTTTTAACTTTAATAAAAATCACAACAACAAAAACAACCAAAAGTGTGTACGAATTTATTGCAAAAATGAAAGATATTTCCTGAGTTTGTGGGAATGGTGAGAGAGAGAGAGAGAGAGAGAGAGGGAGAGAGCCACTGAAAGTGGCGATTTATTTGTGGGTTTACATTTCACTCATTCATTTATTCATGCATTCATTCGATTGTGACACAAACCCACAAACGTGCAATCACATACACACACAAGCTTGTTGTGGGTTGTGTGCATTTGTGTGAGTGCGCTTATTGATGATTTGGATGGGGATGATGTAAAGAAAAGGATGTCGATGCTACTCTTATATTTACAGTTTTTTTCTTCTTCTTAATTTTGGTTCTTGCACTGGCTGTGGATCTTTTTTCAATTGTCAGTGTTGTTCCTGGAGAGGTAACAAGAGTAGGAAGTTGAGTTGTATCGCTTATGATTTGGGGGACAAATTCAACATGAATCTGACATCAAGAAGAGTAGAAATTTTTTCGCACTGAAAGCAGCTGAATTTATTTTGTTTTTGAAAATCAAATAAATTCGCACGAAATTTGAAATAAATTGTATTATAAATAATTTTAAAAAAGCAAACAGACAATGTTAGAAGGTTTTATCCCCAGTTCCTATGCGACTTAGCGATGGGGCTAATAAAGACCTGCAGGTACTCTTTTACACAGTTTCTCTTAAATAAACTGGAGTTTTTACAACAACTACTTCATCTTAAGCTGAGAACCAAGATGAGCCTTGAGCTTTAAATTTTTGCTCTAATCAAGCAGGAGATTTTGAAAATTCCCTAAATAAAGACACAAGACTAAAACTTAATCCTTTCAACATCCAACCACAGTTTACACTGGGCGTCATGCTGCTACGCAATTGTCGCACACTCATGGCTGCAGGAGTGTGCGACAACAAACTTGAAAGTAAATAGAAAATTATTTTTTCTTACAAAGAACAGACACTTTTAAACAAACAATAAACCAACTGACAAACTTTTCATACGAATGGCAAATATTGGTCGCACAAATACATTCACAATTGTGATTTCCTTTCAATGAAGTCTCTCTCTCTCCAGCTGCTTGAGCTCATAACGATACTCTGCTGCTGTTGTGTGGCTGCCGTTTACTGCTGATTTCATTCAGGTTTGATTTAGTCTATTGTCTGGAGTGTTTTGTTGGCTGCCAACGGCCATTGGCCCAAAAGCAAACCGATAAAAACTTATTAACAAAACGCAACAATGACAATAACAACAACAACAACAAAAATTAAGTTAAAAGTTTATTTTTGAGGGTAAAAACTTTTATTTTCCAAGGGATATTTTATTAACTTGTTTTCAGTTTACGTCCCTGTAACTCTCCTTATCGGCTTAAATGGGTGTCATTTACTCATGCGATGACAAAGTTGTGATAAGGGATAACAGCTTTATTAGCTCATCTGATCTGAGCAAATTATGGCTCGCATTTCATAAATAGACCGAAATTAGTTTAAGAGTTTGAAAATTATTGTCACAAGAAAAGAAAATAATAAACAAAAAGAAATTTTCTTTTTAAGAAACAATTTCATTTGATTGTTTTGTGTGTAAAAAATTGATTGATTGTGTAGGATATATGATGTCTGTTGCAAAAATAAGATGCCGTCACATTCAAGTAGGCCCAATAATAATCGGTGATAAGCAAAAGTATCCATGAGTATATATGATGAAGTTGTAGCGGCCTTCGAAAACAGTTGTACAGCTCTGCTTGGATAATTAAGTTGATGCTTAATTTTCGTTGTACTCTCGAATATTTATCACGTTACAATTTCAATTGAAATTAAGATCAATTTCTTCAAAAACAGTCCTGAGACATAAAACGTTCCTGTTTGAATGTCCTTGTGCTCTCCGTTTCTCTCTCTCTTTCTCTCTGCTTTCCGTTGCTTTTTTCCTCAATTGTCACATAACGTCGTCTTTTCATGGGCCAGTTCAATCTTGGGAGCAACAAAAAAGTCGCTGGTGAATACGGTGTCTGAGACATAATTAAGCTTTTTTTTGCAACAGATATACGAATATTTATTGTGAAGTGACGCACTGAAGGCCAATATTGAAGAATTTATTAGTGGGATTCCAGCCGCTGTGTTAAAGAGAGAGAGAGAGTATGCCAAAATTAGACCCAACGTATTAAGCATTTCCAATACATCAATTCAAGATTGAAGTCTGGAGCTCTTCTGTAGGATTCGGTAAGTGATTTCACGTACAGACAGACGGGCATCGCTAATTTGATTTTTCTACTCTTAAGAACTCAAATATAATTTTTGGGGCGGCAGGCTAATATTATGGAAATTGCACACGGAATAAAAATCTCAAATATACAATTTTTGGTGAAGAGTACAAAAGGTGTGTTCGTGCTAAAACATCCTAAATTTGTATCTGTTAGTCCTGGTTTATTGCTCATCTTTTAAGTTTGTAAGAGAGACTGGAAAGAGTGGCTTGGGCTACGCAGCTTGTTTCATTCAACCATTCGTAATAATAAACATGAAGTTAGCTGCAGGTTATTCTTTGCTTTGCTATGAAAAATTTTGTACTTAATTGCATATTTAATAGATTTAATTATTAAGTTTTTATCTTTAACTTTCATTGGCTGCACACAAATAGATTTTCATTTTCCAATTTGCATCAATAATAAATTCCTTTTACACAAACTGAAACTGCCGAAATTGTAAGAGTTCAAAAAAGAAAAGAAAATAAAAATCTGTTGAAACAAATTTCTGAAAGTGGACATTAAAACATCTTCAAAAGATAATTGAAAAGTAGTCGAGAAGTAAGTGATGAATTCTTGGGAACCGGGACTTATGAAAAATTATTTAAAAACAGACCCGTCTTCTCCCAAAAGCAACTAAACTTGTGGCATTTTTTGGAGAACCATACGATTTTATGAAAAATATTTTCTTATTTTATATTAAAATTATCTAATTATTTCATGATACTGCAATAAAAAAGGAGTTGACATATATTTGACTGACTAAAGGAGTGAACTGCAGCAATACAGGGTTGGATGGCGCAACTGCCAACTGAAGGATGATGTTAGAAGAAGTGGAGCGGTGGAAGAATTTAAAAGTGCGTAAAATTTCCATTGTTAAAATGTCAACGAGCTGCTGCTTATTTATTTTATCGGATGTCATATTTACACATTCTTATCTCTCTTTGGAAAGCCTGATGCCCAGCGAGAAATTACATGTTCAATTAAATTTGTATTTGAATGTGTTTGAGTGCTTGATGAAACAATTAATTGCATGGCTGATGTATAAAATAAAAAACAAACAAGTGACAGGCCTCGTATTATTATTTAAGGCCCATGTGTGTGTCTTATGCCTGACATTTAGAACCCTCAGCATGTCCTTGGCATGTCCATTCATATTAACTCCACTTTTGTACATGGCAGGACCCGTTGCCAGACTTTGATGGGAAAATCTTAAAACAGCAGGCCCACAAGTTTTGGGTTTTCTGTTCGGTGTAACTGCAAGCAGGCCAAACCATTTATGTGACTGACCATTTGTCGCTGGGCTTTTGTTTTTGTGGTTGGGAGGTGAATGTTGTTCCTTATTTGTGTTTGTCTATATTTCCTCTCCTCCTGCTGTTTATTTACACATTAAACATAAAATATTTGACTGGCCTCGTTTTTATTTTTTTTTTAATCGCTGCTGCTTTCTTTGGCTGGCGATGGATGGATGTTGTTTGCACTTTTATCCATAATGTTGTGTTCTCTTTTCAAAAGAACATCAACAATTTCATGTTTCTGTCAGTCGAACAGTTCGCCACCAGATCCAACAGTTAGTTGGTGTGTTAATACGTCTGTCTTTCCATGTATGCGCCTGGTTGTTGGTAAATTTTTTTTCTTTGGATTCACTGTATTAACGTTTTTGCTAAAATAATGTTATTTGATGTTGCTGCTCGCTATTGCAACGTGAACATCGTTGCTGTTGCTGCTGCTGCTATTGCTATTGATGTCGTTGTTGTTCCTGTTATGTTATTATGACATAAATATGTTGTTGGCCACTAAGTAAAAGTAGTCTCCTGGTTTTTTGCTCTTCATGTTTTGTTCCTGAATGTTTTCAAAATATCATGTTCGTTGCCTGCTTGTAAAAGTTTATATTGTCCGCTTATTATTCTGATTTTTTGTTGTTGTACTTCTTCTGCTTCTTCTTCTCAGTGAGTCATTAACCCTTTCAGTAATTCAGGGCAAAAATAAATTAAACTTGAACACACAACATGGCCAGAGTTAAGTAGGCGTTATAGGCTAAAGAAGGACGGGTTTATCAGTGTAAGAAATCAAATTAAATTTTTAAATGAGCCCAACAACAATAACAACACCAGCTACAAACAACACAACAGCAACAACAACAATAACAGCAAAAAGGGTGAAAATTCTCATGCACACACTTGTGTATGTACACGTATGTATGCAGGCATATGTGTGTATGTACATATAGCAATCATGCAAGTTGCACAGTGGTGCAAGAAAGCCAAAAAATACTGAAGAATTTTTTTAAAGGAAAAAGTCAGAATTTTTTTAATATCCTTAATTTGAAAGTGAAGTTAAACGATGTATGATGACTTGCAATGCCCTACTGAACAGAAATTCGCAGTGTTCATTGAAGTTTTAGATTTCCGTAGCTCTCCTGCAGCTAAAAGATACCCGATACGTAGACTGAAAATGTACTATTAATTTTTTTTTGTTGTTTTTGAAATAGTATTTAATTTTTCCGCCAAAAAACCTTTTCGATGCCGCACTTTTGTTAGCAAATTTTTTTTTTTTTTGTGGCTGATACGAAACAGAGGTCGCCAACCAGATTCATGGTTGTGGTTACGTTTCCCGCCGGAGGCTCTGTTTTCGTCAGGGAAGCAAATCGCCATGTTGGTTATGAAAAAAATTATATTTTTAATTCCCTTATAGGGTATTTTCATGGGCCACTTGGCGGCTTGGCTACACCAGACGACAGTTTTTTTTTCTCAACTATTTTTGAGCTTCACTGACGTCAAGTTCTTGTGTACAACAAGTGTTCGTTGCGTTTGTATGAGCGCGGTTTGCAATTGTGCATGTGTGCAGCATTTTAGTGAGTTTTGTCGCTACAATTTTTGACGTGAACCAGGACTTTACACAAACAACAATTGATTTGTTGTATTTGCTGTCGTAGTGAGGCCATTTTATTATTCCACCATGTCAACTGGCTCCAAACTAGTTTTTTTTTCGCAACAGAACAGCCTCCAAAGCGATTTACTCGTCTACGTAAGAGACACAGTCTCTGTGGCGACTTTAGAACTCATGACCTTCGGACTGCCAAACTACTTTTGCTAGCGGCCCTCAACAGACTCACTATCGCGTCTCGTATTTTTGCAGTCAATCCCACTGTTCTTAGATTGGGCTTTCGTCAATACTGCTGGCATAATGCTGTAGCTGTTGCTGTTGGCGGGCGTATGGCAGTTTATGATTGTTCACTTTTTTTTCTCGTCTCGTTATAAGTGTTTCCTTTATTCTTGCCCAGATGGTTGGTTCGGATAAATGTGAATGATAGAGTTATGACGATAAGAAATAAACAAGTCTTTCATTACTTTTTTTTTATATACATATAAAGACGAACAGAAGAGATGACGTTGATGACAAGCGTCCCTTGCCGTCAGTTACTGACGCTGCTGACTTGTAGTTTATTAAATGCTCGTGCTTTCATTTGGAGGGTAAGAGAAAGTTGTTGTAATTGGTTTGTGTTGACAGTTCCTAAACAGCGCAGGGAGGCGAAAAAATAACAACAAAAAAACAGAGATGAAATGCAAAGAAAAACAGATTCCTTAAGACGAATAGTGTTTAGCATACTAATTTTGAAGTTTTTGTCGTCGGCGGCGACTGCGTTAATGTTGCTGGTAGAATGTGGTTGTAGTTGCCTGTTCCTTTTCTGCTGCTGGCCTTTTTATTTTCTTTGTGGAAAAAGATTATCTACTTGCAATTGCTCGAGAGCAAAGATAAAGCGTTAGAACGACGCAACTTTATTACAAAATGTTAATTTATATTTAAAAAGGGTCAAAACGTTTGTGTCAAAGTCTCAGCTTTGTGGGAGGTATTTTTTTTTTTGTTTTGGAAGACAATCCACGGCTGGCGTGTACAGAGAACGAAGAAGGAGTCTTTGATAATTATAATGAAATTATTTTGTTAAATAAATATTTTTATAATGAGTTGAAATGCGACAAAGTTTTTTTTCTGCTTAACTCCTGCACACACACACACACACACACACAGAGTACTGGAGCTAATTAAAGTAAATTAAAATTTCACAGAAAAGTTTTGTGAAACACTTGATGTTGTTGAAATAAATAGGCCACTAGACTAATTAGAGAGATTTCAAGTCTTGGCCATAACCTCAACAAATAAGTTCTTGATGCTTATTTAAGGTCACTTAACGCTAATGAGAATTTTATTTTTATCAAGATGTGAGATAATACTCTTTGCTGTTTGTCAAATACATGCAATACGACTCGTCTGAAGAAGAGAAATTTAATATTCAGCGATCACGAGTGACTGCTACCACCCCGACAGAGGTCCTTTCAACAGAGGACGCTGATGGAAGGATGTCATGACCTTGAAATTATTAATGATTCATTCTACTCGTTTCATGATCTTAAGAAATATTCAACTCTCTATAAAAAATTGGAGTTCAATACATATTTTTATATATAAATATTTGGACACGGCTGCAACTTCCCCCTACTTTTAACCGCAAAGTTATCGCAACCTGATTTTTGTACTATTCTATGCTTTTGAGTTTTACGAGTTGAAACACTTTTAATTTAATTCTCAAATCGACCGATTTTCGGGTGATTAGTGTGGATTGATGTAGTTTTTCGAGGCCTATAAAAAATCGAGAACACTAACTGATTGAATATATAATTTCGGAGTTTAAAAAAATCCCCTTTTTTCTAATTATTTCGTTCACGATATCTCAGGAAGGGATATAACCGATTTTGAGCCGATTTGCCGTGGCCGACGTGACTTTTTGAGAGCTGATTAGTTTCTGGAATCGATCGGTAGGCTGTTTGAAAGTTATTTTTAAGAAACCGCTTTAAAAAATGCTTTCTGATTTTTTTTAACATCTTGAAGTCTATTTGCTCGAATCGCTTCCAATAAACAGGAATTCTAAGTTCAGTAGAACCCTTTATAAGGCCATCAGTTGAGTCCAATCGTCCAAGCCATTCCAAAGTTGTAAGCGAGTTACATACTTACATACACACAAGCACATACACATACATACATACAAACATAGTGACGGGTTCTCAGAAATAGCCAGGGAAGCTTGCTGGGACCCCAAAACCTCGAAATCTGATGAAAACTTGATTTTTTCAAAACGGCGTAAAACCAACAACTTCCCGATTTTTTTTAAATTTTAATTTTCATAGTGGGAAGCTAAAAAACAGTTTGCCGCAAAAACAGCACAAATGCCAGGTCAAGAAATGCCATAGAAAGTTTTCGGCTTGAGTTCCCTTCCACATAATTTGCGGAAATACAGACGGGAGAGTTTTTTTTTAAATAAACAATAAATTTTTCATTATTTAAGGAATTTATTTTGGCTTTCCTATAAATTTTATTAACCTAGTGATTAAGAGATTTTAAGCCATAAAATTGGCTACGAAAGAAGTGCTTTTATTCTCAAGCCACTCCGTTTCCTAAAGCCAAACAAACCAAACCCGCGTTACACCAGATCATTTTCAAAATTTAATCCAACTAAAAAATTTTACTCCTTAAATTGTTCCCTTTAAAACTCAATTCCTTTTTAATCAGCTTAAATTAATTATTCAGTACGATTTAAATGTTTAACGAAAGCTTTCACCAAAAAAAAAGTATCTCGTTTATCTGTTAATCTTAATTTTAAGCGGATGAAAAGCAACACCAACACACTGACTGCTTTTCACAATCCGTAAAGTATATATATATAAATTTTTTTTTCCTACATATTATTAACATATTTTCACTCCTTTAGCAAATAGCAAATAAAACAGAACACTCACTTGCACAATCGTTGTGCTGCATTTGCAATTTCTGTATTTTATTTACTCGCAGTTTCTTTTTATCCTGCAAATCCTCATTCGTTTTAATAGCCGGCATGCTGTTCTTCATGCTTTTGCTTTTAAAATAATAAAGCGAATGGAAGCACACACACACACACGCACACATCATATAGAGTTTGAAAGGCAGTAAGCGACTGAAGTGTAACCCTAGCAGGTAGCGAAAGTGTTACAATAGTTATATGGCGTCCAGACTTACAGATTAATTGAGTTTATCGCAATAAACAGGATTATTAAGCTCAATTGAACATATAAAATGTTTAATTAATTATTGTTCAATATATGTATATGAAACTGTAACAATATTGATTAACATTTAAAAGTGCAACTCTGCTACGAAGTGTGTTTAGTGAGCAAAACACAACACAGCGAACAAATTTATGCAAAACTTAACTGATATATAGAAAAAGACAATAAAAATAAAAAAATCTAGGCAAATTGAAGGTAAATTTGTTAAAATTTTTAAAATTAAAAGAAAAACAAAAGGAAATCGCCGATTTGAACTTGATTCCCCATGAATAGAAATATTTTTTTTTATTATTTTAAGGAATTTATATCGCACGTTCTTTATTATATCAAATTGGTTTATAATCATGTCCTTCCACGACACTGTCCTACACAAAAAAAAATTAAACTTTCTGCCACCTGACTTATAGAATAGGATAAAATATTTTGTACGTGTATCGGCGTTTTGAAAATTTACATCTGAAACTCATTATACGGCCCATTTAACGTTGCGCCTTTCTCTAGTAAAAAATATTTTGAAGATCGTGTGATACTTAAGTTTTTATTTAATTCTTCTTTTTTTTCTTCGTCCAGTACTCAGGGAATGACCTCTATATATGCAGTGCATTGTGAGTAGACTGGTAGATAATGCTCAAGTTAACATCAGTACCTGCCTAATAGGCCTTACCTGAAGGTGCTCTCAATCACTCGAGTGAAATTAGGTGTCCACCACCCACCATGTTACCCTCAGGAGCCGCACCAGTGTAGCCGCTTGGGCTTACACAGGTTCCAACTTCCGCCATAAAACTATATTCCTACGCCTTGCTAAGATGTTCGGGCCTATCTTAAACCATTGTTACTTCCGAGGAAAGCATGTCGTCAGCACCAAGAGGAACCAAAGGTCAAAGACTTATCCCTCCTGACACTCCCAGCACCAACAAAACACCACCGTAACGGCAGCTGATTCACGGCAGCATTTAGAGACTATAATCAGCCGGGTCGAAGTCCCAGCATATGTCGTATAAATGTGCCAGAACATCAACCCTTATCTGACATCTCTCCCAGCGAGACTTAGTATCAAACCACAACCACCACGTGGACTCACTGAAGAGACCTTATCCAACATCTGGCCACATAATCAAAAAGTCAAGGGGGAAGAACGAGGATCGCCACACGCCATCACTTAGATGAATGTGCGTTAAACAGAGCTTCGCCTGTGAAGCAGATATTCCACACACGCCCATCCAAATGTTTACGTGTATAGCAAGATCGTCGTGTATAGCTAATATCGTCTGTGGGGCTCAACCAGATCCCGTGGCACCAGTGTAAAGAAACTGGTTACGCCTCGCAAATCAAACCAATGTAGGTTTGTCCTGGATTGGCAAGTAGAGGGTAGTGTTAAGATGAAGACAGATTAAAAGATAATTCAGCGTTTGGTGGCATGCTTTCGTCATTGACACAAGTCGATAACAATTAACACAATCCTGCACTAATGCAGATTGGAAAGATTCGATACCATATTCATGACCGAGAGCAGCATTTAACCCAGGACCTACGGCATCGTAGTCTTAAAATATTAATTCAGAACATTAAAGGCAACATTTTATTGGTATACCTCAACCCGCTAACTCTATTTATTTTGCAAAAAGGAATTAATTTTGTTGTATAGTGTTATCTGAGAGCCAATGGTGGATCCAAGATCAATTTAGCTTTTAACTCACACAGCAGAGTAGTACAGCGCTGTTTTCGAAAGCCGCTACACTTTCTCATAGGTGCTCATGTGTATTATCACAGATTTTTTTCAACATCTGCTGTCATTCTGTTCTTCACTGACTCGAAATTCAGGCATTTTTCTTTAGCAATATTGCAAATCTGTATTTTTTATTTGTAAAAAATTTTTTTTAATGTTTTAAAAGATTATTTAAATAAACTCAGTGCTGATTTGCTAAAACTGCGCGCTTTTCATGATTTTAGTGATTTTTTGATACTCGAGAGTTGACATCACTGTATCCAAGCCCCATCTAAACTGAATTATTGAATTTCACATGACATTCCCTGGCCAATTGACTTTCTGATTGTGGTACCTTTTTTCTTGGGACCGATTTACCGTCCTGTCGCATCAAATTTGGTTGGTAAATTTTGGTCTATTTGGCTGGTTACGAAACTTTTATCACTAAATGATTTCCTAAATGATATGAAAATCGTTTTACTTGTATGAATCCAAATATTTTTGCATATTCGATGTATCATTTTGATGGAGACAATCTTCGTGCCACGCCGCATCATACCCAACTGTCAGAAGTATCAAAAGATACTTTATATGTTTGTGTGTGTGTGTCTGTATGACTCGCAGCATATGGCGAAATAAAAAGCTGCTTGTTAGCAACGATGCAACTCCCATATAAAACAATGATAACATAAAGATTTTTGCATAATTGTTTTTAAGATGTTGTTGAAAAGTGAGCAAAAACAAACAACAACAAAAAACGAAACAGAACGAAGTAGAAAAAAATCTAAAAGAGATAATCATGTGCCAAATGTTTTTAAGAGTCCATTTAAGAAGAACCAAAAATAAAAAACCAAGAAAACAAGAGGAGCTGAAGTGAAGCTAAAACACTGACTGCACAGTTACGAGACGAGTAAATGAAATGAGATTTTTGCAAAAGATTCTTTTATTCAATCTTTTTCATGCATAAAACTGAACATGGATTAAATCCAGCGAAATGCAGCAGCAGCAGCAGCAACAGTAAAAAAAACCAAACAAACAAAAATTGTTTTTTTTTTGTTTTAAATACTCGTAACAATCAAGAAACTGCAGTGAAATGAAACTGAAAATTAAAAGAATCCCAGGCAAACAGATTGTGTGTGTGTGTGTGTGTGTGTGTGTGTGTGTGCAAGTGAGAGAAGTATCTTTAATTGAAAATGAAGGATTAAAATTTAAACCAATTAATTTTATAAATTGAGGGTAAGTTTCATGTCGCCTTGTGTTCTGTTCTGTTCTGTCTGGTTAAATAAGTGCATGAATTTGTGTAAATTATTTAAGCATGACACAATATTTTGATTTGTATGGAACAAAAAAGAGGGTTAATTTTTTTTTCCAATTGTTATTTATTTTCTTTTTGTTGTTTATTCAAAAAGTACTTAACGATTATTTAAACTCCTCTTTCTGCTGTCATTCATATTCAACTGTTTTAGCCAAACAACTTCCATATGAAAAGCAAGTTGCAAATAACAAATAGTTACCATTTGGATTACATTATAATAAAAGCATTACCAAAAGTTTTAACAAGATTGTAACATATGATAGACAAAAAGTGTACGAGTACCCTCTGCAGCGGGGGAAGAAACACATTAAAAAAGTGCCAGACCAACAAAAAAAGAACAGAAGAGAAGAAAAAACAATCCAGCGACATAAAATTAACAGTCAACAATTGACACTCATCCACAAAATAAAAAGGAATGAAATGTGTAGAACAAAAATTATATCAAACAAAAAAAAAAGTCCACCAACTAAACAACTGGCTTTGGTAGAGGCCATCAGGCCACAGTGATGTCAAAGTTTTCAAAATGTCAGCTGGTGAATTTCGGGCATAATAAATTGCGTTGCCTTAGATGCGTAGATATTGCGAAGGAGTTAATTATGAAATTAGCAGTCAAGCTAATGAAGTGTGTTGGAGTTTTTGGGAATTGTCGTTTTAACTCTTGAATTTTTATTATCGTGGGGAAAAAGAATCAGCACGAAAATAAAAATTAAAGTGTGTTGGAGTTATTTTGCCGTTTGCGTACTTTGGCAACTCGGCATGCAAAGACATGCACCTGAACAACGTTTACACATCGTGGAAATTTATTTCGAAAATAATTTAGCAGTTTGCCGAACTTATAAAATACTTCATCAAATTTACGTGTTCATGATCTGCCGTCTGATCAGCCCACACGAAATACTTTGAATCCATTCAAGACCCCGAGGCCCTATTTAGAACCGTGTCGATATCGTTCTCAGCAATTCGATCTCTGCCCGTGTGGAGTATTCAAATAAGCTGCAATACACAGCGATCCCCAAAGCCAACACGAACTTAACCACATTTATGCACCAGAGTCTTGAGAATCTAAACATTTCCGATGAGCTGCACCTAGAGAAATATTGATGGGCAGTTTGAAGACAGATTTTCCACTTTCGAATAAGGTTTCTTTGTGAAGAAAAATAGTTGATTATTTAAACTATTTTCAAAATCTTTTTAATCCTCCAACACACTGGTGCGCTCCACTGTTCATCGATAGAACAATGATGGCAAAAACTGTAATTGATAGGAAGGAAGTTGTAAAAAATAATACATTATAAAACTTTTTATGCAGCAGCATTTTTCCTTTTTGTTGCTTCTCTACGGTTAGAAAAGCCATCAACGATTGTTAAAAAAAAAACCAGAGAAGTACAGAAACAAACAACGATGACACAAAATAGACGACAACCCGGTCTAAAAGCTACAAACTTTAGGGGTAGTTGTTCATATCCTGTTACTTGTTTCCATTTAAGTGCCACACAATGAAGTGCTGTTAGCATTGACGGAACGAGACGAGCGTGGAGGCACGGGCATGTGGCAAGAATGTTCGGGGAGGATTTTTGTGTAATAGATATGATTATAAGCTGTTAATCTGAGTTAAAATATCTTTTTTTTTTGGACAATTCATTTTTGGTTTTCATTCTAATGAAGTAAAATACATATAAAATAAAATAAAATGTCGTTATCATTGTTGTCTGTGGGCTAAAGAGAATGAAAACGAAGCACACACACACACACACACTTATGCAGCCAAACATGAACTTGCAAATGTGCGTGCACACAATCACATTCACACACACACACACACATGTACATACGAACAAAAAGGACTCGAGTTTAGCTTTAATGAAATGCAAAATTACGTATCCAACAAGTTACAATGGAAATTCGTTTGAAAAAGAAAAAAATTATCTGTTATACGAGTATATGTGTGTGTGTGTGTGCGTTTGAAAAATCTCTACAGTTGCAGTGGCAGCAAAAAATGCCGAAGAAAAAAGAGAAGAAAAATTTAATTTTTGAAGACAGAATGAGGTCATGTAGCAAAAAGAAATACCGTACCAAAAATATCTTTGAGCAGAAACAAAAGCAAAAAAGAATCAAATAAGAAGGAGGAAAAGATTCCCACAAAGATAGTCGTACAAGCAAACACACACACACACACACACACCCGTGCATTCATTTAAACCGACATATACTCATTTGAAATGTACCACAATTGTTAAATTTAGATGGTTGGTTGCCAGTTCGTCTAGCAACCAGAAGTTCCTCATTCACTCATTCGTACGGACGTTGGGGTATGTGAGTGTGTCTCTCTATGTGTGTGTGTGTGTGTAAACCAGAGTATCTATGCAAAAAAATGGAAATGCGGTAAAGTCATCCATCCATCTGTCCGCCAAACCAAAACCAGAGACAAAAAATACATTTTTGTATAATAAAAGTATCTATTGCAAATACATACCCACAAGTATTTACTGTTATGTGTGTGTGTGTGTGTGTGTGTGTGTCTGTCCGTGCGTCCGTCTGTTTGTCTTTCCTCTTTTTGTCGCTTTTTGTGTGTTTCCTTTATTATCCATTTAGGATTAGGAATATTGCACTGTTGTAATTGTTGGGCTGTGGGAGTGAGGGAATATGCTCGTGCATATGGACATGTCAATGTGTGTATGTGTGTGTGTGTGTGTTTGTATGTGTTATAAAAAAGGAGTGAGTTGTGTTGGTGTGAACAAGCATCAGCTGTTTATGGCTGTTTATATGGTGTGGAGTGTTTAAAATGTGGCATCAAGCAAAAGTTTTAGCTGCTTCATTTTTCTTCGATTTTATTATTTTATATAGTTGCTGGTGTGCGCGTTAGTGTTTGTGTATGTGTGTGTGTTCTTCTACTAGCTGAAATAAAAATGTTAACAACTCTTAAAGAAGAAGTCATCCAAGTTTTTTGGTTTCTTGAGGCTCTTTACTTTTTTTGAGTGGGTATTCTTCATTTCATGAAAAGTTTGTTACTCTCGAATTTGTTTCAAAAAAATTGCTGCATGTTTTTAAAACATCAATTATGAAGCAGTGAAACTTATAAGAAAATAGATTGATGTGCGCTAAGTAACGGTCGGATTTGGGCAAATATTTGCTTATAATAACGTAACCACTAAATAATAATGAAAAACGGCTGTAATTGAGTTTAAAAATTTCCAATAATAACATATTCTATCATTCTGTTTTTTTATTTATAAATGAATGTGTATCTGAATCAAAGTATATAGGGTGTTTTTTATAGGGTGATACAACTTTGAGTTGGCATCACTGCTTTATTTGACCACACATTTAACAGCTGCTAGTTGCTCTCTACTAACTTCTCCCTTCAAATATGAAGCTGCATTCGCCGCTAAATCCACTTGTAGCAAATTTGATGGTCACTTCGAACCGATTGCAGGTTTTATTTCAGTAGTAGGGAACTGTATGTGCTGCGACCATTAAAAATATTAAATTTCAGCAATTAAATTTGAAATTTTTCAATTTTAATTGCCAAAATTCTCAAATTTCCCAAAATTCTCAAATTTCATTTTGTGTGTGTTCGTGTGTGTATTTTTTCCCACGGTTTAGTAGGGGCGTTCACATTGTTGTTTTTTTTTTTTAAATAAAATGTTGGGGTAGGCGTGGGAATTTGTGTCTGTCCATATGTGTCTGTCCATATGTGACCTTAAGAATACATGTCCGTCGGTATGTGAGCGTAGGAATTTGTGTCTGTCCATATGTGTCTGTCCATATGTGACGTTGAGAATACATGTCCGTCGTTATGTGAGCGTGGGAATTTGTGTCTGTCCATATGTGACCTTGAGAATACATGTCCGTCGGTATGTGAGCGTGGGAATTTGTGTCTGTCCATATGTGACCTTGAGAATACATGTCCGTCGGTATGTGAGCGTGGGAATTTGTGTCTGTCCATATGTGACGTTGAGAATACATGTCCGTCGTTATGTGAGCGTGGGAATTTGTGTCTGTCCATATGTGACCTTGAGAATACATGTCCGTCGGTATGTGAGCGTGGGAATTTGTGTCTGTCCATATGTGACCTTGAGAATACATGTCCGTCGGTATGTGAGCGTGGGAATTTGTGTCTGTCCATATGTGACCTTGAGAATACATGTCCGTCGGTATGTGAGCGTGGGAATTTCTGTCTGTCCATTTACACTGTGTACGCCTGGTGAATAAAAAAATTTAGAAGCATTTTTAGGAATCACACTATTTAAAAAGTGTAGTAGTTATATATGGATACCCTTAATGTTTGTGGTTCGTTCCTTCTTGCTGGAGTGAGATTTTTTCTTTTATTTTTTTGCTTATTAAAATTTGGTGTGTTTACTTAAGATTTGTCGTCCAGCAATTCAGTGTTTTTTTTTTTTACTTTTTTGCTTGCAGTGCTTGAGTCTGGAGGAATAATTTGATTATTCTGATCTTGAAGACGTTGTGAAAAAAAAAAAAATTACTATTGCATAAATATTGAAACTGATGTTTTGTTTATTTTATACATGACGATCATCGATGGATTTTATTTGGGGATCTGGATGGTGGTGCGATTTCTGTATTTTGTAGAATATGAATATTTATGCTATGTTTAAGTGTGTGTGTTTTTTGTGTTCTGAGTGGCGGTTGGAATGTCTGGCTGTCAGACAGTCTGTGTGTGTGACGATTGGTGAGTCTGTATGACAGTCCGCTTTCCTGGTCAGTATAAAATGTGATAAGGTGTACATATTCATGCGTACATAAATATCTACAAATTTATTTCATTTACGCATATACATACAAACAAATAATAAGCGTTTATTCTTTGTGCCCAAATATTCCCTTGACCATTTGAATGAATGAATGAACCATTGTTTAAACATATACATTGTTTTAATTTTTATTAATATGTAATATTTATACATACATTTACATATATTTTTTAATATAAAGCTGCCTCCACTGCGTCAGCTGCCTCTACCAACAATTGATCGTTGGTATCTTCGTATAATGCAAGAAACATTGGGACATCAATTTTTGGGAGCATTTGGACTTCCAATATTTCTATGTGCGGTTTGTTGGTTACCTCACTTCTATTGGATTCACTACCAGCTTCGGCAGGCTGAGTATTGATGCTCAAAAATAGGTCATCGTCACCTGTCAGCATCTCTTCATATTCTTCATCTATTTTTTGGAGTGGGTTAGATGAAGATGGTTGCGAAGACAGCTCTAGGAGAAGCTCCTCATCTCCTTCAAGATGTTTCTCCAACTCTTCCTGTCTGGCTTTTCTTAAATACTCCTTCAAATGGTGACGCTGAAGTCTCCGATATAATGGTGTGTACCAGAAGGGCTTCATTGTAGAAATAAAAGCTCAACTTCAAAATTTGATAATTTTGCTTTGAAAACTTGTGAAGCTACAAAAATTTTGTAGTTTATCAGATACCACAATGTTTTGTCCACGTAGCAGTTTCTTTTGCTACAAAATTTTGTGACGTATCTGCATGCATAAGCATGCCTCCGTATCCTGTGTATATCACATATCATAATGTTTGTTTACATAAATTTTGTCCACGTAGCAGTTTCATTCCCGTAAACATTTTGTATCGTAGAGGCATGCATAAGCATGTCCCTGTACTCTGTATATATCAAATTCCGTTCAAAACTTTGTAACGTATCTGCATGCACAAGCATGTCTCTGTACTCTGTAGATATCACTTATCAAAATTTTTGTTTACATAAATATTGTCTACGTAGCACTTTCATTCCCTTAAACATTTTGTATTGTAGAGGCATGCATAAGCATGTCTCGGCATTCTGTGTATAATCAGATACCACAATGTTTTGTCCACGTAGCAGTTTCTTTTGCTACAAAATTTTGGAACGTCTCTACATGCATAAGCATGCCGCCGTATTCTGTGTATATCACATATCATAATGCTTGTTTATATAAATATTGTCTACGTAGCAGTTTCATTCTCCTAAATATTTTCTAACGTATTTGCATGCATAAGCATGCCTCGGCATTCTGTGTATATCAGATACCACAATGTTTTGTCCACGTAGCAGTTTCATTCCCGTAAACATTTTGTATCGTAGAGGCATGCATAAGCATGTCCCCGTACTCTGTATATATCACATTCCGTTCAAAACTTTGTAACGTGTCTGCATGCACAAGCATATCTCTGTACTTTGTAGATATCACTTATCAAAATTTATGTTTACATAAATATTGTCTACGTAGCAGTTTCATTCCCTTAAACATTTTGTATTGTAGAGGCATGCATAAGCATGCCTCGGCATTCTGTCTATATCAGATACCACAATGTTTTGTCCACGTAGCAGTTTCTTTTCTAATTTTTTAATCTTAACCGTTTCTATCAGCAGATACGCTACTTTTGCAAAGTAACGCAAAGCTACTTTGTTGGAATGAAGCGTACTATACCAAAACAAAATTTTCACGAATTTGTATTAATCTAAATTTTTTAGGATAAAATTCAGTACATTTTTGTATCTAAAAGTAACAAGTCGTGACTATTAAAAAATTCCTTGTGTGTTATTAATAAATCTAAGACAGAAAATAAATACATATTCTCAAAAAACATATTATTTGTATATCAAAAAATAAGAGTGTGTTATATAATTTAAGCAAAGACAGAATTTAAATATATATATATATATATATATATATATATATAAATCCTTGTAATATTACTTGTTATTCAAGCAATCAATATATTTTTTAATAAAAAAGTACATTATAAAAAAAATAATTTTTATAAGTGTAAATAAAAATATAAAAACAAAAATGAGTTCATCAATTTTCAAGTGCAATATCTGTAATAAGGTATATAAATACCAAAAATCTTATTTAGAACATTGCAAAGGTCATGTTCAACCACAACAAGTGCAACAGTCGATACAACCCCCAACATCTGCGTACAACCCCATAGCAACATATCAACAAATCGCACAGTCCATACAACCCTCAACATATGCATACAACTCAATGGTCCAAAACAATTTGCAGTATCAGTATCCGGCGCAGTATCAGTACCCAGTGCAGTATCAGTATCCAGTGCAGTATCAGTATCCAGTGCAGGTACCAGCGTATCCTTTATATCCGTATCCAGTGTCAACCAACCAATTCACAGCACCTATGGAGATTCCATATCCCATTGAATATAGCGTACCTATACAGTTGGAGCAAAATAATATGCCTAATTATTACCCAAGCTATTTGCCCGTAGATAATCCTTCTCAAGACATGGATATAAGTCAAGTTATTCCACATGATCAGGCAAATACACAAAATAATGAAGTAGAAATGGATATCTCAAATTCTGCGGATGATCTACTGTCTCAAGCTCCAAATGAATGCAAATATTATATAATAAATAGTGCTTTTAAAAATAATATTACAACATTTGGAGTTCCAGTAAATAAAGATTGTATTTTATTTGAAGATGTTACTATGGATAATAAACATATCATCAAAGAAAGACTTGAAAATAGTCTTGCCGTACACAACATTATTAAATTTAATATTACTCTTATTGGAGAGTATATTAAAATTATAAGCGATGATATGGAATTGTGTACTATTTCTCACCGGGCAAAGATGGATCTTCTGTGCATTGGAGATGATGTTGAGGAAATTATGGCAAAGCAATTTCAAGAAATCCACAACAAAATGTCTGAATTTCAAGAACGGGATTCAGGATGGACTTTAATTAGAATTGTTCGCCTCGAAATCGCTATAAATAAGTCATCTTTGGTGAGAGGATCGAACTGGATAAGTACGCCGGAGAACTTAAAAAGTAAAAAGGCATGTATAAATGTTGAAAATAATGACATTTATTGTTTTAAATGGGCAATAATATCTGCACTGGATACATCTGATATTAAAAGACCACAACGTTGCTGCTCATACAACATTGCAGACATCAGCGCTGATATCATATGTTTGCAAAACGGAATTGAGATTGACTTCAAAAATTTAAAGTTTCCGTTGGCGTTAAAGAGTATCAGGATATTTGAAGAAAGCAATCCAAATATTAGCGTCAATGTGTTCGGATACAATGATGAAAGCAATGAGATTGTTGGACCATTCTATAACACCAAGAATGAAAAAGCTAAACATATTAATTTGTTATTATTAGAAAATGCTGAAGGATATCAGCATTATATTCTTATAACAAATATATCAAAGTAAGTAATAAAACATACATTTATTTACGTAAATATATTAATATATATTCTTATAACTTTTTTCTTTCCACAGACTTTTAAAATCTCAGACTACCAAGCACTGCAAAAAACTTGTCTTCTGTAATAGCTGCCTCCAATACACCCACAATGAGAGGACGTTAGAGCGACATAAAGAAGAATGTGGGCAAATTGTTGCGGAGCTGCCGTCTGAGGAAAATGCCGTGTTGCAGTTTAAAGACCACCAACGACAAATGGATGTACCATTTGTTGTGTATGCAGACTTTGAATGCATACTGGAGGAGGTTAATATTAGAGTAAGTGACAAAAGTAGGTATCGCAAAAAGCACATTCCTTGTGCTTTTAGTTATTATATTAAATGTAAGCATAATGATAGTTTAGATAAGTTTAAATTATATACGGGGAGGGATGCAGCAGAAAAGTTTGTAGAAAATTTGATTGAAGATTGTGAAGATATTTATAATGAATATCTAGTAAATAAAAGGGAAGTGGATGCTTTAACTCCTTTCGAAAATTTTAATTTTCGAAATGCGATAGATTGTCATATTTGTCATAAATATCTAGGCAATGATAGAGTGCGAGATCACTGCCACATAAGTGGTAAATTTAGAGGAGCAGCTCATAATAGATGCAATTTAAAATTTCAAATTCCAAAATTTATACCAATCTATTTCCACAATTATTCATCTTATGACGCGCATCTTTTTGTTAAAGAGTTGGGTAAAAAATCTGACAATATAAAAGTCCTTCCGCTCAACAAAGAATTATACATATCACTATCTAGATTTTCAAAAATGACCGACAACTACAACCTTGAACTTAGATTTTTAGACACAATTCGCTTTATGCCTGAAAGCTTAGAATCTTTAGCTAATAATCTTTCAGAACAAGACTTTCACATCATTAAGAGACAATTTAAAACAAAAAAAGAGTTTGATCTAGTGAGAAGAAAAGGTGTCTTTCCCTATGATTTTCTTAATTCTTTTGAAAAATTGAATGTTGGTGAACTTCCAGCAAGGGAAAATTTCTTCAACCATCTCAATAATAAGGAGTGCTCTATTGAAGACTATGAGCATGCAAAAGAAGTTTGGAATGCTTTCGGCTGCAAAACCTTGCAAGATTACATGGAAGTATATTTAAAAACGGATGTTCTCTTACTTGCAGATATATTTGAAAGTTTTAGAAAGGTTTGCAAGAACATCTACCACTTAGATCCATGTCAATATTACACTGCACCAGGACTATCGTGGGATGCTATGCTAAAGTACACAAATATAGAACTAGAGCTTTTGACGGACATAGATATGTACAATTTCTTCAAGAAAGGAATACGTGGTGGACTTGTACAATGCAGTAACCGATATTCAAAGGCTAACAACAAATATCTACCTGATTTCGATAGAGAAAAGCCCTCAGAATTTATTGTGTACTTAGACGCAAATAACCTCTACGGTTGGGCTATGTCTGAGTATTTACCTTATGGTGGATTCAGATGGCTGTCAGCTGAAGAGCTAAATCTGGATCCTAAAACCATAGGTGATAATTCAAGTGATGGATATGTCTATGAAGTTACTTTAGACTGTCCTTCTCATTTGCATGACTCTCACAATGACCTACCTTTCTGTCCAGAAAATAAGAAAATTTTGCAAACAAAGCACATTAAATTAGTTGCAGATTTTTCAACAAAACAAACATATGTCATACATTATAGAGTTCTTAAACAATGTTTACAGTATGGTCTAGTTCTAAAGAAAGTGCATCGAATTCTCACCTATAAGCAATCAACCTGGTTGAAAAGTTATATAGACTTGAATACCAAACATAGGGCTACTGCAAAAAATACTTTTGAAAAAAATTTTTTCAAATTGTTAAATAATGCAGTATACGGTAAAACTATGGAGAATGTGGAAAAGAGAAAAGATGTACGAATAGTTACGAACTGGAAAAGGACAAACTGTAATCATTTAGGAGCTCAAGATTGGATATCTAAACCTAATTTTCATAGTTTGTCAATATTTTCTGAGAATATGGTAGCGATTCAAATGAATAGAGTGAAAACCTATTACAATAAGCCTATATATTTAGGATTTTGTGTATTAGAGCTTTCCAAATGGAAAATGTATGATTTCCATTATGGGTACATGCAACCCAAATTCAAGTCAAACTTATCACTGAATTATATGGACACTGACTCTTTCATTTACACAGTAAAAACAGAAGACTTTTATGCTGACATAAAAACTGACCTCGACCATAAGTTTGATACATCAGATTACCCAAAAGACAATGTATATGGATTTCCTCTGGTAAACAAAAAGGTATTGGGTATGATGAAGGATGAAAATTGTGGAAAGGTAATGAAGGAATTTGTAGGATTGCGGTCAAAAATGTACTCTTTTAGTGTGCAACATCAAAGTGATATTAAAAAATCAAAAGGAGTAAAGAAGTGCATTCTTAATAATTATAGTATAGCTTCATATAGAAATTGCTTATTCAATAAGTCGACTGTGTATGATGATATGCTAACATTTAAATCAAAAATTCATCAAATTTATACAAATGAAATAAATAAAGTAGTATTAAATTATGCAGACGATAAAAGAAAAATAAGAAGTGATAAGATGAGTACATATGCATGGTATCATTTTCGAATCGAGGAAACTAATCCTGATTATGAACTTGACATGCTACTGTGGGAAATTTCAAGACTAGAAGAGGAAGAAGCAGTGCTATAACTGTATCCCTATTTTTAAGTAATAATTTTTATGTTTATTTAAGTAGTTAAATCTATTAATAAGTAAAAAAAATTGTTGTATTGTTAAGAGAAATAAACAAAAAAAATTGTACAAATATATTTAAAATTAAAAAACATTCAGAATTTGTTTTATTTTGTTTGGTGATTTATTATTTAGTTTCATCGAAATATTGCATAATATGAATTAATTAAATGATTTATCATCATTTTTCTTAAGTAAAATACGGAGCACCGGCAGGTATCTGGCCCCTCCTCACAATCTGGATGGCTCCATGGACAAGACTTAAAGTGACCATCGTCCTTGTCCTCATCTTCCATTATACCAAAATCATCATTTTCATTCAACATATCGAGGAACATTTTCACCATTTCCATGTGTTCGTATATTACACATCTCTCAAAATCAACTAAGAATTGTGCGAGCTTGTTTCTAATGTCACTCATGATTTTATGAAATATTTTATACTATTACTAAAATTTACTTCCGATCTTTTTGACTGTTAGTTCTCTACTAATAATTGTTTTCAACGAACCAGTACTAAGGTGTATGTTATGAAATTAAAAAAAAAACGATGTCAGCGTTTTTAGTCCAGAAAATAATTTAAAATTCGACTCAAAAAAATGAATACGTATATATGACATCTCTCTATCCTTTTCCAACTACTTAGTTTTAAATACTTATATATATATCCTCACTTCGTCTTTTGTCAAAAATAAAACAAAAAAATCATTGTATAATGATTTTCTGTTAAGCTTCTTACAGTCTAGAAAGCTAAAATCGAGATTAGTTTGCAATAAAAGTTCAAAGCTATAAGTTGTGAAAAATTTCTACCGCAATGGATCTAGTGGAAAAATTTAATTCGTACAATACAAAATCCTTAATCCATATAAAGGATCTAGATGAATTATCCAAACACACTATCGTACGTGCAAAGCGAGTAACAACAAAGTATGGGGAAACAGTTCAACTTGAGCTGGAAAACCACATAATGTTTCTCCCCAACCGATACAATGCATTGACCAATGCAGAATTAGAAGATCTTTCGAATAATAAATATCGACTACAAAGAAAAGGAGAGCGAAACCTGATCTTAGAAAGCGAGATGAACGAGTTTTTAATACCAAACTCTCAGTACCCCGTTTGGCAGTAAAAAATATGTTATGTTCATATATTTTGTACTTAACAAGAAAAAAAAAAAAATAATAATAATAAAAAAGAAAATGTTTTTAAATATGTATGTATATAAATATATATGATTGTGTTTTATTTAATATCTTTGGTTATATCATAAAGAAATTTCAAACATAAGTGACCGCAATTATATGTATTAAAGTTTTGATATTGATTGTAGTTGTATTGAATATTTCTACCTAAATATTTGATTAATTCTAGAGGAGGTTGTAAATTTCCAAAGCTGTCGAAATATTGTTTTTCATTCTTGTTCCTATAGTATGCTACCCAATGAGTACCTGGGCCTGTTGATAAATCCAAATTGATTATTCCACATTCTACAGTCTTTGGTCGTTTTGGTAGTGAATCCAACATATAAACTCCTCTAAAGTGTGGAATATATTTTGAAAATTTTCTTAGATCAAATTCTGATAATGGTCTGTTGGGTAGCATTTCTAATAGTTTTTTGAATGATCTTTACAAACAAGTCCATAACCGTTTTTATATGGTTTAAGGTACAGTCCTTCTCCCACAGCAATAGACTCCATTGCCTTATTGTGTCTGGTGGCTTCCTCAAGTTGTTTTTTTGCATTCTTTGTTGCATTTACAGCTTTAGCTATAGAGGCACCTCCAGTTGCTAGACTACCAAGTGCACCTAGAGCAGTTAGAATCGGTATTATGGGCAAAAAACCACCAATTTTTGGAACATTTATAATACGCGGTATTATAACACGAGCTTTTTTCCCCTTAAGAGATTTACTGATAGCTTTACGAGCAATCTTAATGGCTGAATTAATATCTTGTGGTTTTTCCTTCTTCAATATCTTTGTTGCTGATTTAATTGTTTTATGAAACAGATTTTTGTCATTTATACGAATTCGTGGTGATGGTCTTTTCACTGTATTCCTTTTCTTTGCTTCAACACCCATGCCAAGTTTAGTTTTTGCTTTCATTGCGTTGGTGACTATATATGAAAATGTTTTTTCTGCAAGATCACTATCTTTTGAAAGAACTCTTTCCCAAGCCGTATTTTCAAGAATTTTGTCAGCTTGATGTCTGCTGTTTAAGTCTTTATTTTTCGAGTAAGCAATATCGTGATTTTTGCAAGCAGCATCCAATAAGTTAATTCCTTTATCTCCTCTATCTAAACGCTTTTGTAATCTTGTGCCAGGTCCACAATACTGGTATCCAGGAAGATGTAATTCAAAAGGTAGAGAATTTATTGCTTTATTTAGTAAACCTTCTCCAACGATAGTTTGTTTGTGACTAAAACTTTTGTTATAAAGTACAACCATATTAATTTAATCTACAATAAAAGATATTGTTCGCAAGTTTAGAAAGTAGTTATTAAAATGCGCTTCATAAAACAACATAAAAATATTTTAGTTCGTAATGCTGATATTTGTTCAAATGACAGTAAAAAAATAAGACATAGTTCCTTGTTACCAAATTCTATTCGAGCATTAATAGTTGGTCCTTCAAATTGTGGAAAAACTAACATAATGATTAGTTTGCTGGAAAGTCCTAATGGTCTCAAGTTTGAAAATATTTACTTGTACTCAAAATCTTTATATCAACCTAAATATGAATACCTAAAGAAATTAATTTCACCAATTAAAGGAATCGGATACTACACATTTGCAGAAAACGAGGACGTTGTTCCTCCTAGTGAAGCTAAAAGCAATTCAATTATGATTTTTGATGATGTTGCATGTGAAAAGCAAAACAATATACGTGCATATTTTTGTATGGGTCGTCATAAGAAAGTAGACTCATTTTACTTGTGTCAGACTTACACGCGGATTCCAAAACATTTGATAAGAGATAATGCTAATGTAATTATTATGTTTAAACAAGATGCGACAAATATGAAACATGTATATGATGATCACGTTGCCAGCGACATGAACTTTGAAATGTTTCAACGAATTTGTAGAGAATGTTGGAAGGAAAAATACGGATTTTTGGTGATAAGTAAAGATAATGAACTAAACAATGGTCGTTATAGAAAGTCATTTGATTACTTCATCATAATATAATTTACTGTTCATCAAATGCACCCTGCAGTATTTAATCTGACTTCAAACTTTATACATGTGATTATTGTAACTGATCAGATAAGCAGATCTGATACCTGATAAACTGACCTGATACCTGTTAAACTGACCTGATAAGCTGGTCTGATACCTGTTAAACTGACCTGATAAGCTGGTCTGATACCTGTTAAACTGACCTGATAGCTGTTAAATTGACCTGATAAGCTGATCTGATACCTGATAAACTGACCTGATAGCTGTTAAACTGACCTGATAACCTGATCTGCTTCCTATTGAACTGACCTGATAGCTAAAATGAATGAACAAATTCTTAAAGACTTGGTGGCAACAAGAAATATCTTGAAGAAAAAGCTTCGTAGTATAAAAACTGGAGAAATAGATACACATCAGCAATTAACAGATACATTCAAGCCTATCACAGAACCTTTAAAAGAATTTATCAATAGCTCTAAATACGTTGGTAGACCAGTTAAAAAAGAACCGAGTGATAAGGAAACTGGAATTGATGACAATGAAAGTTTTCATCCTCAGAACTCAACAATAAAATTGGAAACGAGTACGCCCAAGAAACTAAGTGAAGAAAAAATTTTTAAGCAATCTAATAGTAAAAGTAGCAGTAATTATGATGAAGATGACTTTTACTCACAAAATTCGAATAATGAAGAAAGTTATTCTGACTTAACACTATTGCAATCGAGAAACGAACTAGATACTAACTATGGTCCACATAAAGATAATAATAACGAATGGAGATTTGGTAATAGCACCATCGAGTTAAATCAAGATAAGATACAGGTTGGGGGACAAATATGGGCGCTCACGCCAGGACTTTTTTCTTTAATGTTTCATAAAGCACCAAAAAACTATGATAAATTCGAGCTTGAAATCTATAAAAAAATATTACTTGCTACCAATGCCCACAGGAGAGGCTATAAGTCTGATGGTCAAATCAAAGGGAGCATAGCCCATAAGTACAAACATATTATTGGAAAACTATTCAAAGGAGACAATCATACAGGCTCATCAGATGTAACAAAAAGTAATTATTTAGGAAGGGGTTTGATGCAGTTTAACCCTCATAATCCAAACTATATATACTGGGATGATCCAAACGAGTTGGTAGATCGACTTAGACTACTGCTTGCATCACAGTCTGCAGGCCATACTAATCACAACAACGAAATTGTCTCAATTATTGAAGAACTACGTGAAGCTAATATAATTGTATAAACTATATACATACATAGATTTTTATATAAAACATGTCCGTTGATAAATTTGGGCATTATATTAACGATAGAAGTGAAGTAATTTCAACAAAAAATGCGCCTAAGTTGTTGGGCTTCTTTATGGATACGAACAAAAACATTGATGTCCAATACAAGAGAATCAAAAATGTTGCAAATGCTGTGGAGGAAAACGATGTTATCAGTAAATTGTTTCTGCAAACTGAACTCAAAAAACAGCAACAAGAAGTAGCTTTCCAGTTAGAAAATCTTAATGCTCATTTGCAGGATATCAATAAGAAAATGGATGGTAATAAATCACTTTTTGATATGGAAATTGAAGAGCTACGAGAAAAAATTTATAGAATAGAAAATTACATGTTCGTATCAATAGGTGCAAGTGCATCAAGTAGATCACAACACACTTAAAACAGCGACTGGAAAAATAAGATGTCTTCAAAGAGAAATGTTGTAAATGAATTGCATAAGCAGGCTCGAAAACGTTTTGTACGTCGTAGAGTTGTAATGAAAGGAATAGATGATCTTTGGCAAGCTGATTTAGTTGAAATGGGAAATTATTCCTTAGACAATAGAAATTATCGATTTTTGCTAACTGTAATTGATACATTCTCAAAATTCGCTTGGGCAGTACCTTTGAGCAGAAAGAATGCATTCGAAACAACTCAGGCAATGGAGAATATTTTCAAATTGGGACGAATACCGAAAAACTTGCAAACAGACGATGGTAAAGAATTTTTCAATAAACATTTCAGTCAGTTGATGAATAAATACAATATTAATCACTACTCAACATATAGCACTATGAAAGCCTCAATAGTAGAACGATTCAATAGAACATTAAAAGGAATGATGTGGAAGGAATTTAGCTTAAATGGTTCATATAATTGGATTGATATGTATAGAGATTTACTTGATGCATACAATAGAAAAATTCATCGCACCATTAAAATGTCACCGATTAAAGTAAATTCGACAAATGAAAAACAGCTTTTAAACACAGTATACAGTCATTTAAAGATGTATAAAATGTCAAAATTTAATGCAGGAGATCATGTACGCATAAGCAAATATAAAAACATTTTTGAAAAAGGTTATACTCCGAATTGGACAACAGAAATCTTTACAATTAAAAGAGTACAAAATACATATCCTACAACATATATATTAGAAGACTATCGCGGAAATCCTATTAAAGGTGGATTCTATGAAGAAGAACTTTCAAAAACCAGATATCCTAATACATACCTAGTTGAAAAGGTTCTCAAAACAAAAGGACATAAGGTGTTTGTCAAGTGGCTGGGCTTTGGTAATGAGCACAATTCTTGGATAAGCAAAGATGAGATATTGTAAATGGAAGAATACAATAAATAAACAACAACAAAAACAACAACAATGGCATCAATATTTAATTTAGTTTAAAATAAGTAAATAAACAATAAATACGAAACTGCTTCTTATAAATCATACTGTGTGTTTAACCTCATTTATTTACAATCAAACAGTCACAATGTCAATAACATTGACTCTGAGCTCCAATTCATCAGAGCTATCTGCTAATTATTTTCCTCCTATTGATTTAAACGGAACCTATGAATGTGCTCTAACTGATTTTCATTCATACAACAGTATCCCGAATGTGGATGCCTACAACAATATATTTCATATCGGTGAACTTGTAATTGAAATACCGATCGGATCTTATGAATTAAATGATATAGTTGACTATATAGAAGAACAATACAAACGATATAGACCAGAAAACAAAGTTTTGATTGAAGCTAATAACAATACAATGCAAGTCAAAGTCAGCAGCTCTAAAGAACCAATATATTTTAATAAAGAAAATACAATAGGTAGACTTTTAGGATTCAATAGCAGAATATTAACGCCAAACAAAGAACATTACTCTGATCTTCCAGTGAATATCTTTAAGGTGAATCTCTTGAGGATTGAAAGCAGTATTGTGGTTAATACTTATATGAATAATTCTAAAGCTCATACACTACATGAATTTCCGATTAATGTACCGGCTGGATATAAAATAGTTGAGATTCCCAAAAATCTTATTTATTTGCCAATAAACTCCAGAGAGATAAGTTCACTAGCTCTTCGCGTGGTTGATCAAAACGGCGACTTAATTAATTTCAGAGGTGAGGAAATTACAATACGAATACATTTAAGGACAACTAAATAATGATAATATACAACACGAGTATATCGAAGAATACTACAGCAACATCTAATTCTCAAACGTTACAATCTAAGCAACAATTGAAAAGATCTGTTCGTCAAAAATCGCTTACAGCAGCAAACAAGAGTTTTCTCAAGTCACTGAACTTTAAACTGAAAACAAAATGAGTTCAATAATAGACGTTTTAGATAAACCAATATCTGACGAAAATATTATCAAAAAGGATTATCACACATACATACCATACCTTCAGTCTTTTAACAACAACGATGAAATAAGAATTTCAATACAAAACCAAGATCTATATGTGTTACCCAGTGAAAGCTATATATATGTGGAAGGACTTGTTGTAGACGAAAAAACATCGAAATCTACACCCAACTTTCAGTTGAAAAATAATTTTGTTGCATATCTCTTTGATGAAATCCGCTATGAACTGAATGGTATTGAAATTGATCATACAAGATATTTGGGAGCCACCAGTACCATAAAAAACTTGGTTTCTTTATCACCTACGGAAAGCGTTGTGTTGCAAAATGCTGGATGGAATAAACTTGATAAAATAGATCTTCAAAATGGAAATTTTAATTTCTATGTACCACTCAAACTTCTTTTAGGATTCGCTGAAGACTACAATAAAGTTTTATTAAATGGTAAACATGAATTGATACTCTTGCGTAATAAGAACGATGAAGATCTTGTACACTCGAATGTTTCCACCGAGAAAGCAAAACTTACAATTTCACTAATATCATGGAGAATTCCACATGTTCAATTATCTGATCATAGTAAATTGAATATGATCAAAATACTTAATAATGGTGCTGCTATACCAATGGCATTTCGTAGTTGGGATTGTCATATGAATCCACACCTTAATACGGGAACCAATCACATATGGAATGTTAAACTGGCCGCTAATAAAGAACGCCCTCGTTTTGTCTTGATTGCCTTTCAACAAGAAAACAAGTTTGTTCATTGTGATCTTACTAACTTAAAAGTACATTTAAACTCAACATCTTACCCATATGACGATCTTAATATAAAATTCAAAAATGAGCGCTATGCGATTCTATATGATATGTATCTAAGATTCCAACAAAGCTACTACATGAAACAACCCCAACCTCTTCTAACAAGTCAAGAGTTTAAAAATAACGCTCCAATTATTGTAGTTGATGTCAGTCACCAAAACGAAACGCTCAATACCGGACCAATCGACATAAAAATTGAATTTGAAACAGCAACAAATATTCCAGCAAAAACATCAGCTTACTGCGTTCTTATTCATGACCGCGTAATAGAATACATACCAATAAAAGGTCAAGTCCGGAAGCTCTTATAAATTAAATAACATGGATGGTGATATTGTTTTTGTAGACTTGCAAGGTTTCAAAACTAATTCAAATGACTTCATCGCAAAAGAACTAGCTGTAGTTTTCAGCAACAAGGAATGGTTCAATTTCATCATAAAACCTCCTTTTGATTTCGCATGTTTATCAGCCAAAAAACAGAGAGAAGCAGTTTGGTTAACAAAAAACTATCATCATATTAACTGGAATGATGGATCAGTCTCATTTCAAAGCGTTTGCAAGTTTTTAAAATCGAATATAAGAAATTCACAAATATATGTTAAGGGGGGAGAGAAGAAAAAATGGCTGGAAAAAATTATTCATCAAACAGTTTATAACATTGAAGACATTGGCTGCATTAATTTCAAACAAATGGAAACTAAGCATTCCATATATCTCTATTGTAGCTATCACGACTATGGTGTTTGTGCCTTAAGGAATGCAATTTTACTTAAAAATGAAAGTGTTAACAAACTTTTAAATAAATGCTTATAAAAATTAAAATAAATGTCTTTTTATTTCAAACAAAAAACCTACATACATATTTATTTTTTTCAGAGAACACACAAACAAACATACACAATCGTTCATTCATTCATTCAAATGGTCAAGGGAATATTTGGGCACAAAGAATAAACGCTTATTATTTGTTTGTATGTATATGCGTAAATGAAATAAATTTGTAGATATTTATGTACGCATGAATATGTACACCTTATCACATTTTATACTGACCAGGAAAGCGGACTGTCATACAGACTCACCAATCGTCACACACACAGACTGTCTGACAGCCAGACATTCCAACCGCCACTCAGAACACAAAAAACACACACACTTAAACATAGCATAAATATTCATATTCTACAAAATACAGAAATCGCACCACCATCCAGATCCCCAAATAAAATCCATCGATGATCGTCATGTATAAAATAAACAAAACATCAGTTTCAATATTTATGCAATAGTAATTTTTTTTTTTTCACAACGTCTTCAAGATCAGAATAATCAAATTATTCCTCCAGACTCAAGCACTGCAAGCAAAAAAGTAAAAAAAAAAAACACTGAATTGCTGGACGACAAATCTTAAGTAAACACACCAAATTTTAATAAGCAAAAAAATAAAAGAAAAAATCTCACTCCAGCAAGAAGGAACGAACCACAAACATTAAGGGTATCCATATATAACTACTACACTTTTTAAATAGTGTGATTCCTAAAAATGCTTCTAAATTTTTTTATTCACCAGGCGTACACAGTGTAAATGGACAGACAGAAATTCCCACGCTCACATACCGACGGACATGTATTCTCAAGGTCACATATGGACAGACACAAATTCCCACGCTCACATACCGACGGACATGTATTCTCAAGGTCACATATGGACAGACACAAATTCCCACGCTCACATACCGACGGACATGTATTCTCAAGGTCACATATGGACAGACACAAATTCCCACGCTCACATAACGACGGACATGTATTCTCAACGTCACATATGGACAGACACAAATTCCCACGCTCACATACCGACGGACATGTATTCTCAAGGTCACATATGGACAGACACAAATTCCCACGCTCACATACCGACGGACATGTATTCTCAAGGTCACATATGGACAGACACAAATTCCCACGCTCACATACCGACGGACATGTATTCTCAAGGTCACATATGGACAGACACAAATTCCCACGCTCACATAACGACGGACATGTATTCTCAACGTCACATATGGACAGACACATATGGACAGACACAAATTCCCACGCTCACATACCGACGGACATGTATTCTTAAGGTCACATATGGACAGACACATATGGACAGACACAAATTCCCACGCCTACCCCAACATTTTATTTAAAAAAAAAAAACAACAATGTGAACGCCCCTACTAAACCGTGGGAAAAAATACACACACGAACACACACAAAATGAAATTTGAGAATTTTGGGAAATTTGAGAATTTTGGCAATTAAAATTGAAAAATTTCAAATTTAATTGCTGAAATTTAATATTTTTAATGGTCGCAGCACATACAGTTCCCTACTACTTATTTCATCTCTCAGCGTTAAGTAAAAATTAAAAAAAATAAATTAAAAGAAGAAGAAACATGTACGATTACAAGATGTAGCATCCAACTTTAGCAATTGTTTCGAAAAATGTCAAGGAACTGTACAAAACATGCTGATCATCTTGTACAGAAGCTTTACCAGCATCATCATCATCGTCATCATCATCATCATCATCAACATAATCATTAGTCTTAATGTCACTGCCATGAAGTTTTATGCTGCATTTGTATTGAGTGTGTATGTACGTGTGAATGTTTGTATCATGCAGAAGTATGTTGGGATGGAAATAAAAGTACAATTCGGATAATTAATTAAATTTTACAAATTAAAGTTAAAGTTTCGTACATAAAAACTTATTGCCGCATGAAACGGAATTAAGATTTAGATTTCGGTTTATTTTCAAAACGTTTTAGAATCAAAATTGTATTTTGACTGTTTTAGATTTACTGGCATTAATTTTTAGGTACAATTATCAAATGAATTTTAAATTGTGAAAAAGGTTTAGCGGTTAAAAAAACAGGGAAGATACTCAACGCAACACTTGACTGTTTTGCAGGCAGGAGGTAGGGAAAATATATGTGGCAACGCTTGCCGTATGTTTAACACTGGGGTCGTTTAATTTCGACTTGGCCAATGATAGCGTTAAGAGAGCTACTATTGTATTGTATTGCGTTGAGCGCACAAATTCGAAAAATTATTTGCACATTTTCATGGCTTTAAATAAAGTTTATTGCACTTTATAAAAAGCGATATTTTAGCAACACTCTTTTGGGCACCACTGTTTTCGGCAGCTCAGCTGTTTTTGTTTGACATATTTTTGGCAGCTCCGCTGTTTTTGTTTGACATGATTGTTTATAAACAATGTACCGACGGATCATTGAATTTCATTATCAAAATTAATGCTGATGAAGATCCAGTTTTTTATAGAAAATTGTCTTCAACTCATTTCTGATACGATGGACAAGTGAACAAACGAAATTGCCGTATTTGGCGTGAAGAGCAGCCCAAAGCATTCCAAGAAATTCCAACTAACTCTGTTTGGTGTGAAATATGTGCGTAACATCCTCTCCTCCAACCGCCCTCTTTTTGCAAAGATGACGAAGGCAGGAAAGTTTCGTTGAATGGCGAGAGCCAAAGTGCGACAACTAAAATTTTTTCTTTCACCTAAAATGGCTTAACTGGACTTGGCTGCCATGTGGTTCTCTCAAAACCGTGCCACTTGCCACAGAGCACGCGAAACAATAACTTGATTGAGAAGAGAGTTCGGTGAACAGTCTATTTCACATTTGGAGCCGGTCACTTGGCCGCATAAATCGTCAACTTTTCGTGGGTCTTTGTTAAGGCTCTTGTCAACAGGAACAAGCGGGCAAAGGTTGATTTAGTGGCAGTCAAGATTGCAGAATTTATGTGGGAAATAATGACTGCAATGTGGACCAAAATCGGACTCAGCTTATGAAACATTTGAGGTGTAGTTTTGACCAACATTTAGATAACATCATCTTCAAACATTTAATCATATAGAACTTTCTATCGGCTCAAATAAAGAGATCAGAAATTTTTCTAAATTGTCTGGGCTTTTTTCAAATCGTGCTCAGAATCTTTTAAAAAATCCCCCATTAGTCAAGAACAGTCTGTATTCAAAGTGTCGGCAATTGTGCTGGTATTAAACTGCATTTGTCAGGTTTTCTTTGATCCTTAAAAGTTGTTGTTATTCATGGATCGAAATATACAATCCATTTTTTTATATTTTTGTTTAATTTATTTATTTATTTTTATTTATATTAAATACGCCAAAATATTTTATAATAATTTTGGAACATAGAAATTTTAGTAGTCAAAGTTTCATTACTTACCAACATTATCCAGTTTCTGAAATGAAGAGAAAATATATATTAATATATGAAACATAGCGTGACATAACATAATGTTATCTAATATAACAAAACATAACCTAAAAAAATAACAGATTATCTAGGAAAACTTAAAGATTATCAAGAAAAACTAAAAATACTTGGGTAGTAACGTTCAGTACAATGTATTATTTTATAACAAAAAAATAAATAATTGAAGTTCACTAAAATGCCACGAAAATTCGCTGAAATCTTATATTTAGTAATTATTGATAAAGCAAATATTCTTAAGACATGATGAATAATCCAAAGATAATATGGAGACATTCAGCATCAGGTCAGTTTTTCAGCCTTTACAGCGAAAAAGAGCAGCGGTACTCCCGAAAGCCGCCACACTTTTTTTCTCGTCACTACTCATGTTTGTCAGTTTGTGAAAACAGTTCCCATTTAAAAATTTTTTGGATAACATTGCGTGACGTCACTTGGTAAATTTTTTTTGTCAGAATCAATAAGTCATAAAAGATATCAAATCACAACACATCTGAGAAGAAATATCGGGTGTTTTTTTATAGAGTGAGACAAGTTTAAATCAAACCAAAACATATAGTAATATATTTTTGATATCAATGAAACGGTTTTTTTTGCATAGAAAATTTTATGACATAAATGTTTAAACATGATTTCGGCTGACGCAATCTGGAAGACAAATTTCCACAAACAGCAACATTCTGACCATTATCGTTTTTGAAGACATATGGGCTAATGACTCCGTCAGCCCATAAAGCGCACCAAACAGTAATTTTCTGTAGTGTTTCGACAAAAGCTTGTGTACCCATTCAACCAAAAATGGGCTTCATTGGAAAATAAAATTTTGAATGGATGAAGTGCACGATAAGTTTGACGAAGAGAACCATTATTTTGATTAAAATTTCCACAATTCGCACGCATTGCTCTGGTGTAAGTCGATCCGCAATAAAATGTCAAAGCAAATGAAACAAAATGCAACTATCAGCTGTTAAATGGTGGTCAAATATAATATAAGAAACACACTATATATATATATATATATATATATATATATATATATATATATAGAAATCTTTATCCAATTTTCGGGACTTCAAATTATTGAATTGTTCAAATTTAAGCCTTTTGATTCCTTTTTTTCAAAATCTTAAAAACGTATTGGGCTGGCTCATAATAGTAAAATAATATTTTATGTATGAAACAATAGTTCCAAAATGACAATATTGACAATTGACATTCTGGCAAATGCAAAAAAAAAATTGTCGCCCACGATAATTTGGTGAAAATGTGTCAACAACTTCTCTTTTATATTTTCTTCTAAGTAATTAAGTCTCTATTCTCTTAACAATTGATTACTCCACTTCTTCTACTCCAGTTTCTTTTCTCCTTTACATTCACACATTTTGTTATTATTTTTCATTTCTTGGGAAATATTGGTTTTGCTGGCTGGTTCCCCGGTTAGATCGTATCGCTGCTACAAAAACGCCACTGCCCTAAATTCTTATCATTCAGTTATTTGAATCAGAGCCAAGCCGCACTTATTCATGTACCATGAATGTACGTGTGGATGGATGTGTTTGTTTTTGTATGTCGCCAACTCTTCACATCAGTGTCATCATATGCGGTCATATATCGCCATACCACGCCATCGTACAACTACATGAAAGTGTTATAGTGTGTGTGTGTGTGCCGGTTTTGTTTACGTGGATATTGAGTGCGCTTCGAAATGATAAAGTTGCATCTGAATTGTTGTTTTAGTCGTGCAAAATTTGTTCAGTTTAGAGAACTCCAGTTTTGTTTTAAAAAGAAATTCGGCATGAATCTGTTCAAAAAATAACTATAAAAAACTGCAACCCGTGCCACACTGTCACACAAAAGAGAACCAACAGCAAAATATATGCAACACCACCTGTTTAATCAAATAGGGCTTCTTTTTTAAGAAACAGTTTATCAAAATCGGATAGTGAACTATAGTTTTAATCGGCAGTTGCTCAAATGTAATGTAATGTTGAATTAATATAGGGTGTTTTTTATAGAGCGATACAACTTTGAGTTGGCATCACTGCTTTATTTGACCACCCATTTAACAGCTGACAGTTGCTTTTATGTTAGGTTGCTTTGAAATTTCATTATGGATCGACTTACACCAGAGCAACGTGTGCGAATTGTGGAAATTTTTAATCAAAATAATGGTTCTGTTAGTCAAACTTATTGTGCACTTCGTCCATTCAAAATTTTATTTTCCGATGAAGCCCATTTTTTGTTGAATGGGTACGTAAATAAACAAAATTATCGCATTTGGAGTGAGAAGAATCTACAAGCTTTTTACATCCACAGAAACTTACTGTTTGGTGCGCTTTATGGGCTGGCGGAGTCATTGGCCCACATGTCTTCAAAAACGATAATGGTCAGAATGTTGCTGTTTGTGGAAATTGGTGTTCCAGATTGCGCCTTGTACGCGCCAGCCGTGGCGGCCACATGGCCGAAATCATATTCAAGCATTAATGTCATGAAATTTTCTATCCAATAAAAACAGCTTCATTGATATCAAAAATACATTAGTATGATTTATTATGGTTTAAACTTGTACCACTCTATAAAAAACACCCGATATTATTATATTATCATTCCTTCTACGAAAATTTAAAATTTTCAAAAATTTGAAAAAATGGAGTTCTCATCAGATCTCGACATTTGGAGGTGCTATAAACTTCCCTGACTAATTCTGAGGACCCGTCACTATGTCTGTATGTATGCAGGTGTGCGCGTGTGTAAGTATGTGAAGCGCTTATAACTATGGACCGATTGCAACTAAACTGATTGCGTTCTAAAGGGTTCCACTCAAATAAGATTTCCTGTGAATTCGAGCCAGCAGATTTCAAGAAATTTTAAAATAACTAAGAAAAACTCTTCTAATCAGCTCTCAAGATAAAAAAAAAACCACCTCGGCCACTGCAAGTCGGTTCAAAATCGATTAATCCCTTCGTGGGAAATCGTAAACGAAATATTTTCGAAAAAAGTGATTATTTTAAAAACGCCCAAGTTATATATCCAATCAGTTTTCTTCTCGATCCTTTTATAGGACTCGAAATACCTCATCAATCCGCACTAATCACGTGAAAATCGGGGTTGAAAACTAATCACTTTATTAAACTCTCATGAGACTTCTGAGCTCAAAGACCCCAATATTGTAAACCAGCGTAACAAATCACGTTTTGAAAGCTTCCCGGATAAAATCGGCGACAAGTTGCAGGGTCAGCTCTTTTCCATATATTTTGTAGTTTTTTGCTGCCATAATTTATTGTTTCAAATGATACACTGCAAATTTTCTCTGATCAGCTGTTCAAATGGAAGCAAAAATTGCCAGACTTTTGAAAATTAAAACAGGAAAAGAATCTAGTGGCCAATTTAAAAAATGTGAGTGTGTTGGAATAAAATATATGAGTGTATTGCAAATTAATTCCTTTATAAATAAATATTTTCATTTTATTTTCTTATTTCATATTTTTATATATTCAGTAGCAAAAAATAATGAAATTGTGACTCCCGTGTAAAGCAGTTGCGCTTTTGTTTTTTATTGTAAATTGTTGTAGAGCTGTGGAAACCTCTTTGAGTTTTAACAAAAAGTCTAGCATTAATCCCCAACAGATTGTTGAACGTGTCGCAAACTACAAAATTTAAAAAGTAAAAGTGACTTTATCACATTCACGCGCATCCATTTGAATTCACCTGGTTTCCGTGTTTCCCTGTTGTCAATTGTTTTCCCGTACTTATAATTCATGCGGTGTAACTAGTAAATATTTATTATTATTCTTGTTGTTGTTGGTGTTGTTGTTGTTCTTATATAAATAAAGTTTTTCCCTGGTCGTTGGAAATGTTGTGGTCCATATGATTCGGTGATGATAGTGAAGACAAAAGCTTTTGCTGATGACGATGATGATGATGATTCATTTGTGTGGTCTTATTATTCCTGTAGATTTTATTTACTTTTTGTCTGCTTTATTTGTGTTGATTTTCATATTTTGAATTTGTTGTTGTTGCTGTTTTCTTTTTTCTTTGCTTAAATAATTTTGCTGATTGTTTTTATAGACAGTTTTAGTTGGTTTTATCGGTAACCATAAATTTTATTTATTGTCTTTTATATTTATTGTTGTTTGATTACAGTAAACAACGAACGCAAAATTAACTCATTAAAAATGCATTTAACTGTGTCGATTTGGTAATGCTGTTGGTAAATTATCGGCCAACAACAACTACTTGATGAAGATGAGAAATGTGGTGCATATATGCATGATATTATTATAGGAATTATGTCATAAGGGCAGGTAAGATGGCTTTGACTAGTTTATAAAATTTCGTTTGAATATAAATAAAGAATATTGCCAAATCTAGCTTGAGAGGTTTTGGCAGTGAGGGGTCGATATGTATCGAAATTTAATAGTTTCCACTTTTGGTTAGTCCACAAAGATAGAACCTTAAATAAATGAACAATATTGAAAAATATCACTTATGATATTTTGTTAGTAAGAGCTAGACATGCCTCAGAATTGCGTAAAAGCTAAAAGTCTTCTAAATTTTAGTTTAAAAATATATAAAAATTAAATATATTTATATATATATATATATATATATATATATATATATATATATCACTTAAGTTAGTTTCGCTCTAAAAGATCAATATATATGCATCAGAACTCATGCCTCTTATAGTCACTATAAAATATACGTGAGACAATAATAATGCAAAATACTTTTTTACATATATTTTGACGAATAAAGCATTAAACACAATAACGACAGCAGACTACAGACTACAACTTGTCAAAAATAGAATACGTGTGCGTATATACAAATAATTATTTTTACTACTACAGGCAACACGGCTACTGGTTGTTGTCCCTGCTGTTTTTGTGGTTGTAGCCAAATTAAAATAATTTCTATTTTGGTGAGCGACAATGAGTAGATGCAATGTCGCCAGTGTAATACAAATAAATTCAATTATTGTAAACTTGCAAATATGCTGTTTTGTTATACAAAAAGAAATAACAAACTATATTTCCCAGCTAATGAAATGATTTCTTGTCATATACTGTGGACTTTATATACATTTTATTGGAATAACACTATTTAAGAGTATTACATACATGAAAGCGGCTACACTGGCGTATGAAAAGAATTCTACTACAAACAACAACACATGGTTATTGATTTGGTGGCGACGTTTGAAATATAATTAAGTAGCTGACTGCGAGGCGACGATTGTAGCCAACGACTTTTGTAGTCGGCGTTCGTTTAACCTGCTGTCGTTATTGTGTTTAATGCCTAATTGACCTAAAAACAGGAGAAAAAATATCCAGACATTTTAATACCGTTAAATGGGGTCCACTTTTTAAAACTTTAAGTTACAAATCTACAAGTGAATAGATTTTGTAATAATTTCAAGAGTAGATTTAAAACTTTCGATTTTCAAAAACTGTCCCCCTGTTGTGAATTCACTTTGCGTCAATGCAGATCAGATTTATGGTTTCCAATGAAAAATATATTTAGAAAGAATTATTGGTTTATGACAATTCGGCGCTCAAGAGTCGATACAAAGAAATAACGGATTTAAATATTTAATTTCCACAATCCTTTTCAATTTCAAATAGCAATAAATCATACCGCTCACACTTGACTACAGTCACTGAGTATGAATTGTTTATAGGGCGGAAAGGTGTTGATCAAAAACTTGAGCCATAAATACGGTTTTTATGAATAACAAAATCATATATAAATTATTGTAATAAAATTACTTTTTTATTGTTCCCCACCGTCAACGTGTGAAGTTCGATATTCAAATCGCATGCAACTTATTGATCGGAATGAAGCTTTAGATTGCCTGCCGCCATGTGTGAGTTCTCTCCTTCTTTATTAGCATGTGTATAAAGAAGTGTGTGTATGCAAATAAGAAATCATAAAAATAATAATAATAAAAAGTAAAATTATGATTTATAGTGAAAATAATTTATGGAGAAGAGCAACGCAGGAAATATGAAATTTTGCTTAAGAAAGTAATTAACGTGCTGGCTAATAACGAAAAGTTATAAACGTGTTTGCATGTGTGTGGGATACAGTTTGTAGTCAATTGAATGAGAACGCATATAGTAAAAACGTTTATGGAAGATTTTCACAATATAAATATTTCTATTGAGGCTTGAGAAACATTTTCAGAAATATATTAATTAACGACTGGGATCGGCCGATCGATCTTGTTATTTACAGTAAAATAAATATTTGGGCGACTCCCACTTCAAATTAGGGCTACAATGGAGTTTTTTTTGGTTGGATAACATATTTTAAAAAAGGAAGAAAACGCACTTTTATCTCTCTTGCAGGCAATGACTTTGAATTGGAAGAAATAGACATATTGTTTTGTGGTTTTAATTGAAACCTATAAAATTCTTTAACTACTTTTATGTTCGTAGTTGATAAAATATATTTATATTATGAATATCTACACAAAAATAACTTTTGGATTAAATACGCTTTGCTGGTAATAATGAATGAAAACATGTTTAAAAGTGTACCACAAAAAAATGTGTACCATAATTTATTAAAAATGTGTTAAGCACTGAAAGCAGTTTTACTATTGAGGCAGCTAAATTACCACGTTCCGGTCTCAAGCAGCACATTGAATATACTCTTTTGCTTCTATTTAAATATTAAAATAATTCTTAAAATATTATTTATGTGAACGAACAACAAAAAGCTGCGACCTTGTGAAACAGGCCGTTAGTTTTAAATAAAATTCGTACGTGTTCGCCGTACTGCAACGCACACACGGTGGCTTCAGTAGTTGTGCACGCAGCACACTGCTTCCGCCATGTTTTGCTGCTTCTCACTCTCATACTCAGCTCTTCTGCGAAACGATAATTAAGAATAAATAGAAAAGTAAAAGTAAAAAGTAAAAGAAATTTATAATTTCATAATAAATTATGAAAAAAATGTAAACAAAAGTAAGTAAAAATGCAAGTGGGTTTTGTGCCAAATAAATAGATAAAAAAAATTGTTTATTCAAAAGCAGAGATACGCAAACTTTTTTGCAGGTTAGGCACCTTCAAAAGAGTAACTGATTTTTTTCTTCTCTTCCACTGTTTTCTGCACTTTTTTTTATAAAAATATTTGAATTTCATAAAAAATATTTTATTTCCATTCAAATATTTTAATTCTTAAAAAAATATTTTAGTTTGAAAATAATATATAAATTTCATACATCTATATATATGCAGACGTTATTTTCACAAAAATATCTCAATTTCAGAAAAAACTATTTCAATTCGGTAAAATATAATATAGTTTTATACGAATATTTTAATCTCATAAAAGTATTTTCGTTTCATAATACTATTTTAATTCCATTAAAATATTTCAGAAAAATTTTATAAAAATATGGTTATTTTGGTGAAATAACTACCAGTCCCTTTTTAAAAATTTCCTGTACAATTTCCATGAAAAATACGTTCACAGAGAACGGTTGGATATACCTGGATGCTCCTGCAAAATTTGGCCCTGATCAATGCCGTGAAAAATATATAAAAAGAGTTCGAAAACAGAAGCGCATATAAGAGTTTTGTGAGATTTTTTAAGAATCTGGATTCTGCAATGACGAGTTCACCAATTTTATTGAAATTATAGTGAAGACTAGAACCAAAATTTTCTCGCTGGCAGATAGTGGATATTGATTTTTTATTAAAAATTTTTAAATTTTTAGTCTATTTAATTTAAGATGGAGAGATGAAAAACTTTTGCAGTTTTTTTCTCATAATTTAGTTTCCCAAAAAACTTCAGCAAAAGGGATCAACTCCATAAATCGTTCATCCACACGTTGGGAGTCTCTGAAGATTAAATTAATAAGAGTAGGTTACATGTTATGACAGCAGTTTAAAGTATATCTTTGGTAACAGGGAATTAGCAGCAGAAGGAGTCCTTTAAGACAACGTGCAGGCATTTAATATAAAATATTTCGAGTCCTTTTCAAGCGGTGCGTTAAAGTATTTAAATTCATATTTTCCCTTTTACAAAAAACACCGTTGCTAAGAACCCCGCCTGACGCTTTAAAAAATAACCCATGAAAGGTGAGTCATGTGTAAATTTCATGTTTGACGGAATATCCAATCCAAACTTTATAAGCGATAATAGGCACACACACACACACAGATGCTCTCGCATACGTGAGCTTTCTGCGCTATTTGGAAATAATTGAAGCAGCAAAATTCGTTAGTAACACTCGCTCAAAATTGCACAGCAGGTTGCTTTCTCGTCAAATGCAAAACTAAAGTTGCCGATTTGTTATATTCGCATAGAAACTCCTTTTTTATTATGAATTTAATAGCTTCAAAACAATCCATAGCAAATTTACAACGAAATTCTATATTCCAAGAAATAAGAGAAAGTCAACATCCATTTATTTCGCAACGTGTACACCAGAGCAGAATACCACTGTTTTCGAAAGCCACCATACTTTTTACAACCGTAGTCGTGTGTGAATTCCTGTTTAGCACCACTCATGAAATCGATTATTTTAATAAGAAAAAATTCTGATTTTATTATTACGAAATAGAATACGAGAATTATTGCGACCCGACGTTAATAGACTTTAAGTGCCAGCGTTGGCGTTTGATTATTTTCTTCATGTAATAATTTCTAAATTTTTTTATTTCATTTCAATTAAAAATGTTTTGGTTTGAGGATTTGAGAATTCGTTTTGTTTCAAATATTTGCTAATTCATTTTTGATGAAAGTAATTCTCTGTCGTCCAGGACAGCAAAATGAGGATCATATATGATCATTATCTGATCACTTAGATGAATCACAAATGAATGCCTTTCAATCGCTCAAGTGATAAATTATATTTTAATCCTCAAAAGTGATTCGAGGAGAATCACTTGAGTGGTCTTTGCAAAATATGATCACCCAAATACTACCTTGGGTGTTTGCACGTGTGTGTGCATACATGTACGTTTGTATAGGTGTATTTAAATATGTTTGTATGTAAAAACGTTTCATTTGCTGCTGCCTTCTTAATTCAAATTGTTCGTGCGCTGTTTCTTTTTTTCTCTCAACTTTTACTTTTATTGTTTAACTTGTTTGTGTTTCACACGCTAATACCCAACAACAGCTGGTGTTCATCTGCATAACTCCACTCTGCTTTTGTTGCTGTTGTTCTTGTATTGTTGTTATAATTTTGCTCCAATATTATACAGGATTAAGATATATATATTTCATTCTTTGCAGTCATGAGTATTTATATTTGTTAGCTGGTAGCCAAGCTATCAAATAGTTATTGGTTAGGGGAAATATAATGTTTCCTAACACTGTGCGACAATAAAAATAAATTAAGTGGGAAATGCTAATAATTTTCTTTTAGATAATGTGGAGTCGAATGATTTACAGATGTTATTTCCGAACGATATCGCGCCAGATTTAGACATTCAAACTAGGGAAGTAACCCATGCCGATATATATATAAGTCGGTGTCTCAGTTTTGTCGATATCGACAATATTTGCTGCCCATATTTTACTGGTTTCTTATTTTTTTGAATTTTATTAAAACTGGACGAGAAATTTATGCAGTAAATGTTGTTTCGAAATCGGTTTCATAAACCTTTTATAAACAGAAGATGATATATTGTTAATAACTCGCTATATCTTAGCATTCGATTTTCATATCAATAACTCTTAAATTAATTTCATATAAATTAAGCCACACATTCATAAAGTTTTAGTATTTTACTTCAAATTTTTTATGCAAAATATTCTTTGAAAATAAAAATGCGATCGAGTGAGGAACCGAAGTCGGTATCTAACGCACTGTAGTATTATTGTGTTCACTATTTCAGTATTTTCAATTCAGAAAGACATTCGCCCGCATTATGAACAACGACGACGACGTCGACGTCACATCAATACGACAGCAAAAAATTGTCACTGCTCTAGTGTTTGTCGACGGAAACTGCCTTCTGGTAACATGTTTTATTATGTCTTCGAGATAATCAAAATTAATTAATTATTGTCAACAATTAAATGACAAGTGACAATATTTTACTGTCCTGTTGATGTGACGTCGACGTCGACATCGTCATTCATAATATGGATGATTATAAATATTCCAAAACACAAGGGAAAGTCCACATCAGTTTTATATATTCAATTCACACAGCAGAGCAGAACGGCTATTTTCAAAAGCCGCTACACTGTCATCATCAGTAGTCATGTGTAGTTTTATTTGTTAGCACTTGTTAGGCGGGTTAGTTGAATCCAATAAGGTTTTCTATTTGTGAAAAATTTATTATGAAAAAGCATACGAGAAGTGTATTAAACAGGCGACCAGTGCTATACTTTCGTCATTGAAACAGCCCGACAGTCGACTACTTCAGTCAACATAAAATACTTAAGAAATACTATCAATTTTGTTGCAGGCTGGGCGCTGATCACTTCCCTAATCACGATATTATAAACGTACTTAAAGCATTAAATACAATAACGACAGCAGACGACAGACTACAACTTTTTAAAAATTTAATACATGTGCGTATATGAGAATGATTATTTTTACTACTACAGACATGTTGTAATCCATGCTGTTTTTGTAGTTGTGGCCAAATTAAACTAATTTCTATTTTGGTGAGCGACAATGAGTAGATGCAATGTTGCCAGTGTAATACAAATAAATTCAATTACTGTAAACTTGAAAATATGCTGTTTTGTTATACAAAAAGATATAACAAGATATATTTCCCAGCTAATGAAATGATTTCTTGTCATATACTGTGGACTTTATATATATTTTATTGGAATAACACGATTTAAGAGTATTAAATATATGAAAGCGGCTACACTGGCGTATGAAGAAAATTCTACTACAAACAACAACACATGGTTATTGATTTGGTGGTGTCGTTCTAAAAATAATTAAGTAGCTGACTACGAGGCGACGATTGTAGCCAAAGACTTTTGTAGTCGGTGTTCGTGTAGCCTGCTGTCGTTACTGTGTTTAAAGCTTAAGAGCTGCGGTGCCCCCGACAGACCTAAAATGTCAAACTGTTGTTGTTTAATTGTTGTTTATAAATAGAGTTGCATAAAATTATCAAAATATATAATTTTAAGCTTGTCCAATTTATTTAATAGAAATTCCACGGGTCAGATATTTAAAGCAGAAAATAAATGATTCTCTTATACAACACAAAAAGAGAGGAGTAAAATAGCTCTTGCTGTGACTTAACCTTTAACAGGAATATACTTTTTCTCCCAGCCAATTAACAAAAGATAACACTCTTCTTGTGTAAAATCTTCTAAAAAGATTAATTTGTCCACTTTCTTTCACGATTTTCTATTTTTCTTTCTTGTTAACATAATTTTCTATTTGTCCTCTTTCTGCTTATTCCAAATACATATGAGGCCAAAGAGTGATCGGAGAAGGGGAACTAAGGGGTGAGGGGGGGCATGATGCAAGAATAAGTGCAATTTGTGATACTAAACGGATTTATGTGACATCTGTCAATAGTTGTCATACAAATTGAACTGTTTCATGTTCTACCAAATTTGTTATGAAAATTGTTTTGTTGTTGTTGCTGTTGCTGTTATTACAATGACAAGCATTGGAAATGCGGGTGTTGTTGGTTGTGTCATAATTTTTTCTTTTTTTTTTTTTTTTGTTGCTCCAGTAAAAATACCAGCATCTATAATTTTTTCGTATTATAAAATGTGACGAGCCAAAGACGACAAGTTGAATGTGTAGTTTGTTGTAATTTTAAGTGAATTAATATGTTAATGGAAATTGTGACTTGATGATATTCATAAAAACTTGGATTTGAATATTTAAAAAAATGTGAATCATAATTTTCAATACTTAAAGTCTTTTTCTATTAAAATTGTATAATATATTTTTATAAATTCAATATATCTTTTTCTAAAGATAATATTGAAAACATAAAAATATAGAAAAAAATTTTTATTTATTATATTCAAGTATTTAAAAAGTTTTTTTTTTAATTGTTATTAAATTAATAAAGAAAATTCGATAACAAATAAAAATCAAGTACTTAAAGAAACATTTTTGTTGTGCGAATTTCATTTTCAAACCGATTTGAAGATAAATTATATTTTACAATACGGCATTTTGAATTCCAATCGGCCTGTGTTGGATAAGGTTCTTTGAACTTTTAATTGGTATTCCAAAATTCAAGCAAATTAAATTTTAAATTTATATTCTCCATGTAAAAGAAAACCAACAGTTGCTGAGTTTTCAATGTGACATGAAACATTCGTTGGCTTGCTTGCTGGCATCACATGTTCCTTCCCTCCTGGATTTCATGCCATACAACTTCACCAAGCCCAATTAGATAATTTGCATTTTTCTCAATATGCACTTTTTTTTGGGCACACAGTCGATTTAAAATGTTACACTGATAAAAAAAATGTTGCTTAAGTTGAGTACAATTTTATAAATTTTTAACTAAAAGAAACACTAATCTAAAAAACTGCTGCCATGTATGGGTGTGGCACTGCCCATATTTCATAAAACAGTTTTTCCTTGAAGGGTAATGCGTTTGCAAGGACTTGTTGAATTGGAAATAGTTGGAAACAAATATTTACATTCTGTGGGTGTGGCATTACCCACTTGTGTAATTCGCTGTGATCTTTTGCCGCCAAGCAGGACAGAATTAAAATTATTCGATTACTCCAACAATATTATATTAATCGATCAATCGAATAATATTAAATTAGTCGATTGACCAAATGATCTAATATTATTCGATCTGTTTGTCCATACCTCGAAGAATTGTTCGTGCGATTAATCGCTTAATATAAAAGCTAGTGAAGGGCTATCGCAAAAATATTTGTAGGTCACAATAGAAGCTTTTACTCCCAAAAATATTCACGATAAAGATTTAACGGGAATAAGAATTTATTTTTGTTTTAAAACAACTCTCTCCCATAAAATTCTTGATAAGAACCTCTCATCCCACAGTTTTTCATCAATTCATGGAATCCTTAAAAAAAAATATTGACATGTCCAAATTTTTTTTCAATAAAATTTCTTCCAGTCCATTTACTTCATATACATTTAAGACTTGTTGTAATTTTAGATGCTGGCTCATTTTAACATTTTGCTAGTAATCACGATGTATAAATAGAAGAACAAGAAGAAGAAAAAACAATCCGTATTTAAGCCGAAACATATTTTTTGCTCCTCGTTCGTATTTGAAGGTATTAAACGCTGATATACTCAAACTTGCATAGCAATTCACCATTCATTAATATTTAAAAGGTAGATTAACAAAAGGACAGGGATAAAAAACAATTTCGATAATACAATTAATAAAAGTGAATACAAGTCGACTTTATGTTTTATTACATTGATTTTTTTCAATAATAAATTTCTATTTGTGTGTCGAACAGAAGAGTTATAAAATATCAATCAAGTTTTTCTCTTTTCTCTCTCTCTCTCCCTCTCTTTCTTTTCCATAGTAGACAAGTATGCTGACTACTAGTGGATATTAATTATTCTAATAAAAAATTGTGTAGCGTGCATGTTCGGTTTTGCATTTGCCTGCCTTTGCACTGCTCATTCTTGTTTAACATAAATAAAGAAGAAAATAAAATAAAGTAGCAAAATACGATGCATACGAGTCGAGCAGAAAATTAAGCTGAAAAGCTTCATCCACTAGTGATGAGATTTTCCTAACCGTTCATTCATTCATTTTCCTCTTTGTGCGAGCAGAAGCAAGAGACAAAAAAGGCAAGGAAAGAGAAGAAGAAGAAAAAATACTCACGTATGTAGGTATTCAAACAACACAATAAAAATTAGGTCAAAGATCAAGAGGAGAGTCAGTCACATCAGGAAGACAGCAAGCAGGCAGGCAGGCAACCAGCCAGCCAGCCAGCCTGTCCTGTAGCCAGAGAAGCACCTCAAACAACACACGAATATTCATGTTTGTGCGCCAGCCAGTGTGTGAATGAAAATAGTTTAAATGCTCACTCATTCCAATTGTAGTTGTTAAATTAAACTGGTTGACTGGTTTGACAGACTGGGTGACGGTGCATCTAAATTATGTTGCAGGGAAATGGTGCGTCTGATAAGTGCTTTTAAATAAAAACTTGTTCGTCTTAGAACAAACAGTTGGAGCATCCTAATTAATCGTAGATTATGCCAAAAATAGGTCTAGTATTCGTCACTGTTTCATGTGACAAAATGAGTCATAAAATTATGAAGCAAATCAGGCAAAATATCCATTTTTCAGTTACACCATCACACTTTTGAGGGCCAAATTTTTTTTTTAAGTTCATAAGGCCAGAAAGATTTAGTATAAATTCTTTAAAGGTGACCTACTTCAAATTTATTTCCAATTAATAATCAACCAGAATTGTTTCCTCAAGAGAACATGAGAGGAGAGCTTTTGAAGGTCACACTGTAGTTTTAGTTGATCTGACAGAGTGTTTTTCGGTAGCTCCAGACTTCACATGACGGTCTTAAATTTTCAAGAATCGTGATGTTGTTTCTACCCATCTCTCCAACAAAACTAAAAGTCATGACTTATAGTCATGCTTTTAAATCATCGTATGAATCCGTTGTTGAATGTTTCAAAATAGAGAGATGTTTGACAGCCGTCGGAGTAAGCATTGTTCTCTAAGACCTTCTGAGTAAGCACTCTTGTCCCCAAACTTCAATATAATATCATGACTTTTAGTCATGGTTTTAAATCGTCGTTTGAATCCGGTGAATGCTTTAAAATAGAGAGACGTTTGACAGCAGGTAAAGTAAAAGTTGTTCTCTAAGCTCTTCTTAATAAGCACTCTGGTCCCCAATCCTCTTTATATAACTGATTCACTTTATAATTAGTTCAGTAGCTCGTTTTCCTGGCCGATTCATTATTGCACCAATCCCAGTGGCTCCGTTGTAAATTTGGTTAAGTGCGGTATTGAACCCGGGCCTTTTGACATCGTAATCTACTCGTGGAATAACTCAACCGACGAATAGCATTTGTGTTACACCATTTACCATTTTCAATCATTCCCTTAAGGCCAACACGAAAATTGTCCTGAAATCTTTCGTATGCACATTATTTTGCCTCTTTCTCTAATTTATGCATACTCCCGCCCATAGAGACTTGTTCATTATTTAAACTTAATGGATATATCAGTTACAGTTGACTAGTCAATCATGATGGATATATCGGTCACAGTTGACCAGTCAAACTTGATGCATACATCAATCACAAAACTCATATCGAGTATCATGCACAAAGAAAGGTTATGGAATCCTTTGATATAATAAGAAATTGCCATATAAAACCCAACCGGTAAAATGCTGACCCACATTGAAGTGAGTCTTTCAATTAAAAAAATTCGTGCATGAGATACTCAACTCTAGTAGAAACAGCAGATCGTGTGAAATAATAAACTTAAACTAAAAATATATTAACAAGAATATATAAACAACATTTTGTTGGTAATAAAATAATATAACGGGTGTTTAATTTAGGTTTGGCTTTAACTTTATATTTCTAAGTTTCTTAATCACTCGACTAGAAATTTAATATGAAATTTAATAGTTTTTCAAAGAGAACTTTCGTAAATTGTTTTTCGAAAAACTGCACTAGACTGACAAAAACACGTACAGGAACCAGTTGGAAACCCCTCAAAATTATCACGTTGACATTCGCAAATTATTAACTTGGGAAAAACAGCACATATTTATTGGATAAATTAACTAAATAACCAACACATCTTCTCTTTGCAAAAGTTATTTTGAGATTAACCTCGTACGTTTTGTAAATCTGTACAGTCAGTGACTGACTAGTTTTGGGTTCAACTAGTTGGCGGGTATGCGAGTGTTATTTGCCGTATTACAGTCAACTTAAACACTTAAAGACTGCAGGTAAAATGAACGTGCATTTTGAGGAACAGTTGGTGGATTAAAAATTTGACGGAAAAAAAACTAAAAAATATGTACGATGTTTCTGTATTTGCAACTACTGTTTGCTGTATGTTGCATTGCCATCTTATGGTTGCTAATGCCACAACGTACGTGGAAAAAATGCTGGTGTGACAACGTTACATTCACATCAACATGTTGCAAACATATTGAGAAATGACGCCAACATAAATAAGAGATCGCTGTTCAGTTGGATTCAATTTGGATTTTCATTGCGATTATAACTCCTTTCCCATCTGGCGTATTTGTGAAGATCAATTTGTACGTTAATATGCGTTAAGAAAAATGTTAATTAAAATATGAATATGAAGGATTAAGATATCGGACCTCTGCTCCAAGTGATTGAATCGTTTAAGCACTTGTGTGTCTCAGGGAATATCGAGGCAGCCACAACTTTAATGGATCCGTTTTTTTGCTTCCTTGCGTGCCTCAAAAGTCAGTTTCTCAGTCTGTCATTAGGCAGACCTGTCAATTATCGAGACACATTCCAACACCGTCATCTACTCTTCACGTTAGTGATTTCTGGAAATCGACGGGCAGTTGTGGACTTTCGCTCGCATCAAAAAATCCTTAGAACTTGCTGACTTAGCTAACATGGGTTGATCGGTACCTCCCAGTCTCCCCAGCCATGTGCACTACTGTCTCAGCTACTCCAGGCATAATCTACAAGTATGATTCCCTAAGTGTTTCATCTTAACAAGATGATACTCAAAGCTTCCATGATCTCAACCAGGCTAAGGATCTTGAATTATACTCGAATACCTCCTTGGATCTCCGGCCTATAAACTCCTTGAACTCCATGTGAACTTGCCTACAAGTTGTTTTCTCTCTCCAACTCTCCAGCTGTTTGGAACTCAACCACTGTAGAATCGTAGCTGTAACCGCATCATATTCCCGGTATGATCCGGGCTTATTTATAAACCTAAAATATAGCAGAAGTGCTCTCTTTTGCGAGGTTCCCATTATACCGAAATGTCACTTAATCAATATCGCCCATTTCACCCAGCGCTTCCTTGAGTGCTTCCTTCTTCTTTGAAACTAACGAAGACGAAAATAAGTTTCTAATTTGCTTATAATTTAATTAAAAAGGCGTATTTCATTAGGCGTTTCTTTAACTTTAATCAAAAATAAATTACGCCTGCGATGTCTTCGAAAGTTTTTATTCGTTTGAAATATCCCCTCATGTGTGGAATATAACCACGGCTTCTGTGGATGGATCCCATCCGATATATCTGATTTTATATAACTCTCTGGCTTAAGTCAGGCTATATTTGACTGATGGCATGAGTTACTTAAAGGCCGCTGTAGCTTGGGTCTTATTCACGACTCAAGAAAAGCTAAAAAGGGGTTAAACCGCATAGTATCCGTGGGCAGTTCACATCACATCCACGTGGAATGGCCAGGCCTGCAAATACCATGTGCAGAATATACAATTTGGCATTGAGCGTTGCGTTATAAAGACCATTTAAATTATAATATCCCATTACTGAAACCGATTACTGAGCCCCAATCCGATATTAAATCCAAGACCGATTAGTAAATCCCAAAGCGCTGATTAACTCTAAATTTGATTATTAAATCCCCAAATTATTAAATCTTTTGTTATAGTATGAAACAGCCTTGAGTAGATGTAAAGAGAAGATAATTCGTAATCACGGACGCACGCCCTGCTTATTTTGTGAGCATGCTTTGGCATGTCCAGTTCAAATTAGGCGATAAAATTTATACAAAACGAAATCGTTTATTAAAATAAATTTAATATTTTTATTATATTTTGAAAAACTACTATTCTCCAAACCAAAAGGCGCCCAGAAAGTCTTGATGCGGCAACAACTGTCCCCCCATATAAGTTTTCGAAAAACTGTTGGTTTCATTAGGGCAACCCACGGCAGCATACAAACCCACGTGTGTGTGTGTGTACCGTGCGCATCATGTGTGATACAGACAATTGTAGTATTAGCAGAATTTCATATATTTGACTTTTGTTTTTGCCTGCATGCTGCAGTGAAACGGGTATTCAAAGTGTTACTGTGACAGGGAAGGAGGTTGTGTGGAAGGCGGTGGTGGCGGACGGACTAATCAAATTAAAATGATGAGGAAGTGGGTTAGGTGGTTGTTTTTTTTATTCTTATTATTTCGCCTTTTCTTTTGTTTTTAAGTTTAACGTTTTCATTTTCCTTCATTTTTGTGTCAAATCAAACTCACTCGCTCACTGCGCGACAGCCGCAGCAACAGCGACCGATTTTGCAACAATAACAAAGAGGAAAATTGAAGCTCAAATAATATGATGGCACCTGGGAGAGACTGAGTTCCTTTTTTTTCTTTCCAAACGAAAATGCAACATCGTCAACAGAATTATAAACAGCAAAAGATCGAAAATGTCTACGTTTGGCAGATTGCAGTCGCATGAGTTTTTGATGCTGCATTTGGAAAAAGATATTAATTTTTTTTTTGCTACAAAAATAATGTGGGGAGTAGCAGAAATAGATGATTTTTGTAATGCTTCTGTATTTGGGGCACAATTGCGGCTGCTTGAGTGTGTGTGTGTGGGTGAACTGTTTTGGTTATGAGTGTATTTGTGTTTGGAGCAAGACTGACGGTAAGTAGCTTAAGTTGTCGAAGCAAAGAAATCATTCAAGTTGCTGCAAGACAAGACATGACAGTAGCAAAAGCAATGACAGCTTAAGCACCACTTGAGCAATTTAGCAACAATTAAGACAACAAGAAAAAAGATGCTTAAAGTAATTCAAGTATTTAAGAAATCTGCAATATTGAATTGACTGTTGTGTGTGCTTAAAATTAAATCGCAAGTGTGTGTGTGTTTGTGAATATGAGAGTACGAATTTTATGATTTTCTATTCGATCCCCTTCTTTTAGTAGGACCAGCACTCAGGGGATGACTTCTCCATATGCCGTGAATTGTGTTGGTACTGGGAAAATTGTTTATGGAAAGGAGGAACGTCCGTGGACTTTCGGTTTGAACTTTCTCGAATTTTAAGTAGCGGAAAAGACATCTGCAGTAAATTTTTCCCTCATTCGAACTCTTCGGCTAGAGATCAAATTCGCTTCGTAATGCGTACCGCTCTTCGCTGGCACAGCACCCATAAATGGATATGCGTAGAAAAGCATTTATTTCGGGAAGAAGTTCTCTGATCTCACTGGAGTATATCCCGTTATAGTAACGGTAAAACAACGAAAGATATCTCATAATGCTCAAATAAATCAGTAGAAGTGATCGTATTCGCTTTCTTCTAGACTTTGTTGCACCAGGCCATAAATGAGAGTTGTATTCCATTTTCGGTCGCATAGAGAGAGCTTCTGCTAAAGTACTTAACACTAGCGTTTTGAAACTCCTCGTTTGATGCATGAAGATCTGTTACATCCACTCAGAGCCACTGTATGGTGCGGCGTTTAAGTGGAAGAAATCATTGGGCCGTATTTGCTTGCAGACGCCATCCGCAATATTTTTAGTGCTTCTCGCAAATGCTTAAGAGTCATGGTAGAGGACTTCTTCCAGACCGAATTGAACGAGCAGGAAATCTAAGCACAGTGGACTTAAGAAAAGAATGCAAAGGCAGCAACAGTGGATAAAATGAAGGAAGCCTTTCTTCTTCCTTTTTAACGATTTGGTACAACCAAAAATATTGTCCGATATAACCAACCCAAACCTATTATTTTATTATTATAATAATTTTTTTTTTTTTTTTTTTTTGCTACTTGAAGTCTCGTGCTTAGGTCAATAATTTTTAGACAATTTCAGCTCTTAAGAACAATATACGACAGAAAAGCGAACAGTTACCAACGGAATATTGTGGGAGTTCGTAAAAAGACGATAAAACAGGTGAACAGAAGCCCCGTTCCGGATACCATCTGTTCCACTTGACAAAAAAAAAGTAATTTCGCAAAAATATTTTTATTAATCTGCTTTAATTTAGTAAAAAAGTTATTCGAAAACAAAATTAGATATATAATTTCACGTCACCCTGTACGTTAAGTCCACAAAATAATTTACGAAATCCAAATGAGCTCTAACATACTCTCACACTCATTAAGGCGACTTATTCTGGCATACAATTAAAGATAATGAATAAGAGGGTGGCACCAGTCAAGCAACACCCTCGCTTATTGCTTGAGAAGCTACCCTAACGAGTCATAACATATTTTTGAGACGTCTGCCTAATACCCGCCTAAAAATCAAACGTTGTTGGCATCACTGGCAAAGTACAAGATCTCCTACTTTAGAAAAAAATGTCCTTCATGTGATATTTCGAAATTACTGAAGGATTTGAACACCAATTGAATGTTTCAAATTACACCGCCGAACAGAATGGCACTGTTTTCGGAAGTCGCTACACTTCCACAACCCATAATCATGCGTTGGGTGCCGCTGTGAATAACAGGTAGCAACAATAGTCTGCCTGTGATCATGGATTCGATTCTATTCGAAAACCTTAAGAGTTTCCAGCAGTCAAGCAAATCGTTTCGTGAGCGGGATTTTTTTTTTCATTCCATTTGCCGTTACTTCGTTATTTAATTGAATGCAACATTTTGTATTTATAAAAATTCTATGAGAATATTTTATAAAAGAATTGTGTCAAAACTAAACTAAGACATTAAACACAACAACAACAGCAGGCTACACGAACACCGACTACAAAAGTCGTTGGCTACAATCGTCGCCTCGTAGTCAGCTACTTAATTATTTTTAGAACGACACCACCAAATCAATAACCATGTGTTGTTGTTTGTAGTAGAATTTTCTTCATACGCCAGTGTAGCCGCTTTCCTATATTTAATACTCTTAAATAGTGTTATTCCAATAAAATATACTTAAAGTCCACAGTATATGACAAGAAATCATTTCATTAGCTTGAAAATATAGTTTGTTGTTTCTTTTTGTATAATAAAACTGTATATTTTTAAGTTTACAACAATTGAATTTATTTATATGATTTTGACGACACTGCATCTACTCATTGTCGCTCACCAAAATAGAAATTATTTTAATTTGGCTACAACCACAAAAACAGCAGGGACAACAACCCGTTGTAGTGTTGTCTGTAGTAGTAAAAATAATCATTCTCATATACGCACTTGTATTCTATTTTTTTGTAGTCTGTAGTCTGTAGTCTGCTTTCGTTATTGTGTTTAATGCTTAAGGCGGTACTCTAATATAAAAATAAGTAAAATGAATTGGCAAACGAAGGAACAAGAGAAAATTATTAACAATTTATTTATCCAGGTTACGTGGTACAAAGGAAAAGCGAAGTTCTCGGAAATCACTACGTTCCCGTCATCAAGGATCGAGAGTATTTCATGTTGCTTCTGCTGTCGTTATTGTGTTTAATGCTTAATAAATCACGTCTCCGTGTTACCATTTCAGTATTTTCTTCATGACCCATATTGCAGGATTCGCTTATATAATTACTTGGCCATTCCCAACCAAAGAACTTTTATATTTTTTTAATTTCACAAACTATTTCAATTTTTAAGAATATCAAAGGCCCACGTCACTGTCATTTAAGTCATTAAAACCAGCCGGAACTTTATTTACAAAAACAAAAATATAAAAGAAAAAAATAAGTTTCTAAAAGTTTAACTTTTTGATTCGTGTGAAACAAAAACCTAAACTTAATGGCTCACAATTTCCTTACGAAATATATTTCCATGAATACGTAATTGCACAAAATCAGGTATTTAAAAAAAGAAACAAAAATATAAGAAAGGAAAAGCGAAAAGAAAAGCAAACCTGAAAACCCAACCAGTGCATGTGTGCGCGCGTATTAGCTGTAGCTTAAGCTCTGTCTAACCATTTAACAACACGGTGACTAACTGAATGAGTGAGTGACTTGAATACCCCTTAACTACTTTAAAGAATTTTCACAAACAAACAAAAAAACACAACGAAAACAGATTGTGTGACAAAGTTTCTTATTTCGTTTTGCTTGCAGTTCTTCCTGCAGTTCTCTAAGCGCTGCCTGCTATTTAGATGCTTATCATATGTGAAATGCGAAATACGTGCTATTGGCATCATGGCACACATATTTGTTTGCACGCACACAGATACAAATTTCAAAATGTTTGTCTAACTATTTATAAAAAAAGAAAAGGAAAGAAAAAATTTATGCAGAGTTAGAATTCTTATACGTATTCGCAGTGGGAGCAAAAACTGTTTTAGTTAAAGATTTAAATGATAAAAAAAAATTTTATAATTATAATCACTCCTTGGAATCGAACCATGATTTAAATGAAACGCCCGTGGAGCTTTTATTGCTTCGAAGCTCCTTGGCCAATAATAAAACCCTTCTGTTTTTAAAGACTTGGAGCTGAATATGTACGCTCAGTCATTCTACTTAAGCAGAATGGAATCATTATTCTTCAAGTCCTCGTTGAAACTACGCTGACGAAGGAGGGTGCTGTTATGCGCTCTTTAGCACATCCGAATTGCAGTGTCGATCACTTTCAAAAATGTTCAGATAGTGTCTAAGATGTGCGTCAGTACCTACCAATATGGCCTACCTCACGGTGGTCTTAACACCGGGTGAAGTTAATGTTCTCCACCACCCCTGTCACCCGCAGGGGTCACCTGTGTGGCCCTTGAGGACACACAGGTTGTAATCTTAATCATTTAGTACCGCCATATATACCAAGATCATACACCTTGTTCAGGTGTTCGGGCCCATCTTAAACCGCTTCCGAGGAAAGCATGCCATCAGCACTAAGAGGAACCAAAGGTCAAAGTCATAAGACTTATCCCTCCTGACAGTTACAGCACTAACAACACACCACAACTTCCGCAACGTCTGCCACCACTTCTGCAACGCAGCAGCCCATAGAGGCCACCATCAGCTGGGTCGAAGTCCCAGCATAGTATGAATATATCAGAAGATCGACCCTTCTCTGACACCTCCTCCAGCAACTTTTGGTATCGAATCACAACCACGACGTGGTCTCAATGAAGAGACCTCAACCAATATCTGGCCACAGAATCACCAAAGTCTCATCTGTGGGGCCCAACCAGATCTCGTGGTAGCAGTGTAAGGAAACTGGTTACGACTCGCAGGTCAAACCAACAGGTTTGCCACCTACTATTGATTTTTAATCCATTATATGACGCGACCCAGCTATCCTTCCACCTGATTTTCTTATCTTTTCCCCAGAAAGCACTGCAACAAGGCGTTACGACTGACCAAGTTGCCTATTGTGCCGCCCGGTCTGATTATGTTCAATAATCAGAATGCATATTACGGCACTCGATACGGAGGGAAGTTCGTGAATGAATTACATTGAAATTTCGTGCGATATCAACGCCGCCAACAACTAAAACAACCACGTAATAACAAAGATTAAAAATAGTCTCTGCCATATTCATAAAAGGGCGGGTACCTGCCCTTTAACTACTTCACCCACTAGTTTTTTTTAAACTCCTAAAGGCATTTCTTATTCCAAGTGACATAATTCAAAAGCAATTAAATATTCATGAGTAAAATTTGTTCCGGAAACTTATGACTGCCACTGTAAAAAAGCATAGATATCAACTTAGTAACTGTAATGAACATATCAGTTCAGTTATCTGCTACTTCACTAACAAACTGTTTCTCTTTCTGGTTTTTACAATATATTTTTCTGCATTTTTTTCTTTCTTCTTCTTCTTCTCCTATTTAGTTTCAGTGGTTGCAACTGCGAGTACTATAAAAATTTCAAAATTCTTTAACAAAAAAAAAAAAGAAGAGGAACTATTTTATTTTTATGAAAAAAAAAATTATATATTTTCTACTACTCTGTCAGCCTGCCTTCCAGTCTGCCAAACAGCCAGCCTTATTGCCACTCATTCTCGTCAAACACTTACACACATACCCACACACTCAATCACACACAGTGAATAGTTTCATGGTGAACCTCAGTTTGCAACATGCATACAACACACAAAGCAAAAGTATTGTTTGAAATGTAACTGGCAAAAGCAAACGAACAAACAAAAATAGAAATAAAAAAAGAAAGAAAGAAAGAAAGCAAGAAGAAGCAACAAAACGTCAGTGTTTAAGTCAGTTTAATAGTTGGGATACAAACGACCATGACATACTCTATTTCACACCTATTGGCAACAGCCAAACCCTTTTCAGACTCTTTGCAACCTTTTTGAAGTGCTGCAGCAATTCATGCCGTATGAGATGTTGTGGTTTATTTGTTGCAGTTGCAACTCAAGGTTCCCGGCCAGCTTTAGGGTTCATAGTTTTTGTTTTATCATTTTGTAATAGTCTTTTTACTTTAAGTAGGAAATATCTCTGCTTATACTGCAGTGAATGCTTTAAACAACAAAGTTTCCGCGCTGAAGTACAAACTAAAAGCTTCTTTTTTTAGCGAGCAGTGCCATACTTTCGTTCTTGAAATGGGCCAACAACGTGTAATCCAACTATCAAATTAGTGACCTCATAGTCTACACTAATTAAAGGGTGGCCCAGTGTCCTTTATCTCTTGAATTGCTTTTGCCTTCTTGACGCCCACTTTGTCTTTTGTATAACTCCAAAGAAAGATATCCAACGTTGTCAAATCTCATGACCGTGGCGGCCAATGAACAACGCCACGCCATGATATAATACGGGCAATGATTTGTCCCATCAAAAAGGCCCTTGTTTCGTTGGATGTATGGCAAAAGGCAACCTCCTGTTGGGACCACATATCGACCAGGTCCATGTCCTCGATTTCTGACCACAAGAGGTGTGTTACCTTCTCGGCATAACGAACAGCTTTCATCGCAACTGCTGGGCTGATCTCATTATTGAAAGAAAACGTCCCGATGGCGTCGCCAATCCACCAACCGCACCAAATATTTCCTGCAGACCGGGATCACTGATATTAGAGCTGAACTCTCCCGATTCTGGATTCTGGCTGACCGGAAAAGAACCCCGAATTCCATGATATACATTTTGACTTGAACGCCGATTTTCTTAAAAGGGCCGCAACAATCTGAGTCCACTGTTAAATTAACCTGGGCAGCACAACTTGTCGTTAGGGGCGACTCACAATTATCATCGTGTATAATGATTGGACCACCCTGTACTTCAGCCAACAGCGTTCCCAACACTGACTTTACTTAGTCGGGTGACCTGAGAGCGTCCTTCCTTCGTCGGTATTGTAGCAAGAAGTTTACCTCTAAATTAAGAACTAGAAGGAGAGAGATAAACTCTCTATTTGCTGTGGCACAGTGTAGGGGTCACCCCCAGACAAAAAATAAAATATGCTACTCACAGACAAAAAATAAAATATGTGGCCGTGTATCAGCAATAACTCGGCGAATGTTGACCTCCATCAGGTCAAGCGTTTCGGACTTATGGACTTAGGCTAGTGACTTCACATATTCCGACATAAAAAATTAGTCTAGCGGCGTTAGATCCCACGGTCCTAGAGGCCAATTCTCGATTGATCGAATTAATTGCTCTGATATATGATTATGTTAAAGTAAAATGGACGTAGCGCACGATACGTATATCGAACAGAACCAGAGGGCAAATCATGGCACTCGATATCGATCAAAATTTGTATCCAAGTTATATTGAAATTTCGCTCGATATCGAATGCTGAATGATTGGGCTCCAGGATTTCCAAAATCTATATGTACAGTTTAAAATCCTTGTTTAGTCTATTCGTATTGAAAATTGCCAAGCAAAAACATTATAAATCACTTGACAGCTGATAGAAAAAAAAAATTTGAAAACTTAAAGTGTTATACCTCCACAAAAAAACACCCTTTAATGTAGGTATTTAGGCATACACGTCGTTATATTTGTAATACCTCGACTGACAAAAAGGCTGAATTCGCATGATTTAACTAACAAAATCATACGTCATAATTTATTCTCAGTTACGGTCGTCTCGATTTCAGATGACGATATATATTTCATTAAATTGCTATTCTCTACAAACCCCATCCGATTTTAAAATAATATTTTTTTATGTTCATAAGAAACGAAAATGTGATGTCCTTAATGCATGTGATTTTCCTGAGTGGAATCCTTTTTCCTTTTATTGGTTTATACGATTCCTCGTTATACGAAATATTAAAAAACATACAAAATGGTAATACGTGGAATGAAAAATGCAGATACGGATGATAACTTGTGAAATCAATATTTATTTATTCTTTCAATGACCCTTGAAGGCTTGTTCTTTACCAACCCGATGAAAAGCACTTCATGTGCCTCATATCTCCAACTAAAATGAAGTGTTAAAATAAACGAATGCGAAAACGAATTCAATGGGGCAACGGGAATGCTTTGAATTCGTGTAGGTTTTTGTTTTGTTTGCATGTATTTGTGAACAGTGAATGTATATATATAAGAGATTTTAAACTGAAATACGAGGGTTGTCTGCAAAGATTTTTTGGTAGTAAAGAAAGTGGTCCAGGGATTTGCAGGAGAAAAATTTCTTTCCACACAATTTTATAAATAATAATGATGAAGTTCTTGTGGGCAAATTTATCATGAGATTTATAAAAATAAGAAGTGCAGTGGTTTTTGAAAACAGAGGATATTATTTTTCCCTTAAAAAGTTGGTTAAACAGTTTATATTTTTACTGACTTGTAAAACCTTCAAAAGAGGAAAAAACTGAACAAGGAAGGCTGATGAGATGGAATCAGGGGCCGCCAACCTTTTGGGTCTGAGGAGCCAAAAATTACAATTTAGAATATTTCATAGTTTTTAAAAGGCCACTAAATTTTTTCACGTCAGTAATAAATGGTGCTTAAGAATACTAAATTCTTCTTTTAAGCATTTTTGCTTTTTAACAAAATAAATTTGTCACTCTTCAAACTTTCATTTTCCAATCGATCGGTCGCATTTCTAAAGATCCAGCATAAATTCCAATCGGTTCAATACGCCGAATTATCCCATCCTTTAGCTTTTGATCTGTTTTTAGATTTTGGCCGCACACTTTCTCCTTTTTTTAAAATGTAGAGGCCTAATTTATACAATTATTTTCTGGTTTATAAAAGGTTTATAAAACAAATTTCATCACTTTCATATATAATTTTTTTTTTAATTAAACTGTGAAAATTTTAAATTTTCAAAAATCGGGAAGTTATTGGTTTTACGTTTTAAAAAAATCGAGTTCTCATCAGATCTCGACGTTTTGAGGAAGCTAATCCCTGACTAAGTCTGAGAACCCATCGCTATGCCTGTATGTATGAGTGTTTGTGTGTGTGTGTGTGTGTGTGTGTGTGTAAGTATGTACCCGCTTATCACTTTGTAACGATTGAACCGATTTCAACCAAACTGATGGCGTTACACCGAACTTAGCGTTCCTGTGAATTTTAACCATTTCGAACCGGTAAATTTCAAGATATTTTAAAAAAACTTAGAAAAAAATATTTTTTTAACGTGGATTTTCTATAATAACTTTTAAACGAAACTAAGCAAACCGGCTCTAAATCGGTTCATCCGTTGGTGAGATATCGTGAACGAAAAAAAAATTTGAAAAAGAGTGATTTTTTCAAAAACCCCAAAATCATACAGCCAATCCAAACAGTCATACTTCTGCCTCTGATAATATATTCTCTTTTTCAATTTATATATAAAATTATATATTAATTCCAATACTTTTTAAATAAATTAATAAGAAGTAATTTTGGCTAATGGCCTGCTTTTCCCTTTTTAGTTCATCATTAAACTTTGCAGCCGACCGTCGTATACCGAATTGTAGGAGCATTTTTCGGTTGTCATGTGTATGTTTAGGCTTTGCATGGATGTGCGAGTCTCTACAGCCGTGCATAAGTATGTAAATTGTGTGATCCATGCACACACATACACACACATGCACATAAATAAATATGCTTGTGTAGGAATATTTAACTTCTGTGTAATGATGACCTAAAATTTTATGTTTTTAAAGTATTTTTATTGATTGCTGACTTAGACAATTTATTTTTATGTCATTGTATGGGATTTACCATCATTTTTGTTGTCGTTGTCGTCATCATACTCATACGTACTACGTACCGCCAGTTTGCAACAACCATTGAAACATGTTTGTTTGTTGCTGCTGTTGTCATTTGTTGATACTTCATGGTTACTCCTCATTCATTTATTCATTCATTAAAATTCACATTAGGGCGGGATAGCGAAAAATTCGTGCATTCGTAAATTTACTCATACACCTGCACTTTCTCATTATTGTACAATAATCTTGCACAATATATTGGCAGGAAAAATAAAAAGGGTTTCGTACTAATTGTTGGATATAAAAAAAAACTGTATTGAGCCGTGTAATTTGTGATCAAGGTTGTTTATTATTCAATAAAATCTCGACTCTTTTTTGCAAAATTTTAAGACAAAATTTAAAGAGATTACTGAGGAGATTTTAGCTATTTCACTGGGGCTAATGCAATTCACCAGGGAACCTTTACACACAATTTCTCAGAATTGATTGTTACCTGCTGAAGGGAAAATATGTTCAAGCCAGATTTACGATAGCAAATTTCCCTTCGTGGGGAATAAAAATTGTTTGACAAATTTTTATTTTCGATGGGGATAATTAAATTTGTTTGTGGGGGTCATAAAAGTTGGAAATGTTGTGAGTATTCGGCCACTTTCTATTGTGGCAAATAAATGGATCGAAGAGTTTGCATAAGAAGTTGTGCAAAAACTGCAATTGAATACTCTACAGCTTTTTCAATGAGGACAGTTAGAAAAATGTTTGGAAATGCTACGTCACGCTTCGCAAAAATAGGAGGATGCCAGGCACATCGCCAACCACTAAGAGTGTTGAAAAAGTGCAGAAAATGGTTACATAAAATCGCTGAAATACTACTGGAGAAGTTTCTGAGAATATCGGCTGCCTCATAAAGCGTATGGCAGCGAAGTTTGTTCCAAAGTTGCCATATTTTTACAAAAAAAAAACCGTGTCTTTTCGATAACAATAAAACCGTAATCATGCCTTAGCCACCTATTGCAACAAACTTGGCCCTCAAACGAGTTGTTTTTTCCCAAGATGGAAAAGACCCATAAAAGGAAGACATTTTATGACAATAAAGAGACAAAAGCCAATTGGTCAAGGACATACAAAAAAGCGCGAGGATTGAAAATAACGCTGGCTCAAGTGTATTAAATCCGAGGGGGTGGCTACTTTTAAGAAGACAAAATAAAATAAGTGATAAGCAAAAATATATATGAATAGTGATGATAAATGTTGGCGGTCTTTGAAAACAGCTGCTCTGCTCTGATGTGTCAAATAATGAAATTGATTATGACTTTGCTCTTTCTGATTTAAATACGCTACGACCAAAAATCCTTTGACATTGATTAAATATAACATGAAAATTCCTCTGGTATTTTGAACAAACCTCGTATGGTAGGCAAATTACTTTACAAGGTCTACAAATATCGATCTAAGTTTGCATAATATTTCAAATTCCACAATAGATCAGAGAATGTTTCAATTAAATCAAGAAGATTTTCAAATAATTTTAAAAAGCATTCAGACCACACAAATACTGAGAGTTATAAGCCCAGCACGTGTAAATCCAGTATTTAACTTTATCCACCCACAAGCTACTGGGCCGCCCTAATACACTTACGGTTAAAAGTAAACACATTTGGGTGTATGAATAAATAAATAAATATTCTGTGGTATTATTTTGTTTAGCGTCGTGAGTGTGTGTGAGTGTTAAATTGTATCTATTTAAGCCCGAATTTTCAAAACCGTTAGACAATTTAAAATTTTCATTTATTTTCATTTTTATTTTTCTATTTAAGCAATTTTTCCTCTTCGTTTTTTTATTATTTTTTTTTTATTTTGGCCTTAACTTTAAACGACTTTATTTATTGTTGCCCAAATTACTGGTTAATCAAGTGAACTGAGTTTCTGCCATTGTAAAATAAAATGGAAAATCATCAATTTGCAGAGAGAGCGAAGGAAAAAAATATGTGAATAGTTTTACGTGCGAGTGTGTGTGTGTGTGTGAGTGTGTGTGGCTACTGGAAATAAAAATCAATGCTGGAATATGTCTATGAAATCATTTTACGCAAACAAAAGAAAACAACAACTTTATAAATTACAAATCTATTATAGGTTAAGTTTTCATCGACCAGCAGCAACAACAACAACAACAACAGCAACAACAAGAAAACAAATGGTTGGCTTCTACTAATAAAAGCCATATTTTGTTGTAGTTGCAATCACAACATGAATTTAAAGACAAATTACCAGGGAAGTAAAATGTAAATTTTGTGAAATTGACAATGCAAAACTCTTTAACCATCCAATCAGCCGACAAACCCAAATGCGCACTGAAGCGAAAAGGTAATAAATAAAATACTTTGTTGCAAAGTGTTTTCATTTTCGTTTTCCAATTATTTCATACGAAACTTTTCAATGTGAAAGAAAAGTTTGCTTGCCAATGAAAAGTATAAAAAATTAATAAAACCTTAAGAGAGAGACAGTGAGAGGGAGAGAGAGAGAGAGAGAGAAGAAAGTTATTTAGATAAAATTTAAATTGAATTAAATTTGTTTCGCATTAAACACAATTACGACAGCAGGCTACACGAACACCAACTACAAAAGTCGTTGACTACAATCGTCGCCTCGACAGCAGACTACAGACTACAACCTGTTGAAAATAGAATACAACACGGCAACGGGTTGTTGTCCATGCTAATTTTGTGGTTGTAGCCAAATTAAACTAATTTCTACTTTCGTGAGCGACAATGAGTAGATGCAGTGTTGCCAGTATAATATAAACAAATTCAATTATTGTAAATTTGGAAATATGCTGTTTTATTGTACAAAAAGAAATAAGAAACTATATTTCCCAGCTAATGAAATGATTTATTGTCATATACTGTGGACTTTAAATATATTTTATTGGAATAACACTATTTAAGAGTATTACAAACATGAAAGCGGCTACATTGGCGTATAAAGAGAATGCTACCACAAACAACAACACATGGTTATTGATTTGGTGGTGTCGTTCTAAATATAATTAAGTAGCTGGCTACGAGGCGACGATTGTAGCCAACGACTTTTGTAGTCGGTGTTCGTGTAGCCTGCTGTCGTAATTGTGTTTAATGCTTTATTTCTATTTTGGTGAGCGACAATGAGTAAATGCAATGTTGCCAGTATATTATAAATAAATTAAATTATTGTAAACTGGAAAATATATTGTTTCATTACACAAAAAGGAATAACAAACTATATATTTAAGCAAACGAAATGATTTTTTGGCATATTTTGTAGGCTTTAAATATGTTTTATTGGAATAAAATTATTTAAGAATATGAAATATATGCAAGCGGCAACACTGGCGCACGTAGGGAATCGTACTATAAGCAGCAACTCTTGGTTATTGGTTTGGTGGTGTCGTTTTCAAAACAATTCAGCAACAGACTACAGAGCGACAATTGCCGCTAGCGGCATTTGCAGTCGTTGCAGTCGGTAGCCTGCTGTGGTGAATGTGTTTAATGCTTAATACTACCATCTTAGAGCTTCTTTGTATCGTATTATTTTGTCATATATTTTGGAGCGTTTAATTATTTGCCTCTCGTCATTTAGAAAAGTCACGTGTCTTTTAAAATTTAGGAAATTTAGGAAAAGTAAACGCAAGAAGAAAATGTTTGATTAATAATTTCATGAAAGCCAATATTATTGTTAATGATTTAAATGAAACAATGTTGCATTTAAGTGCTTTAAAGTTATTTCAATGAGATTTTGATAATGTTTTTGAATTTCGCTAAAAACTAAATCCACAATCTCATAATTTATCTCATTGAGTGTGACAAAAAGTGTTGTTGTTGTTTTTCAAAACAAGAATTTCATTTGTTGTACTTTTTGTGTAAAAAATATTTGAAATAGAAAACTTTAAGTCCGAAATATAAATGAAAGTTTGATTCTCGAACATAATTTCTAAAATTGAATACTATCGATTGTTGCTGCTGAGCTTCTGCTAAGCAACCGAGGATTGTGGTCCAGAGCATTTATGCTTTTACAGCTCAATTGGACATTTAGAATTTCAACAGGAAGAATAAGAAAAAAAATAACAAAAAGGGAGAGAAGGTAGCAGAGTGGAAGAAGAAGAACTGCAATTGTGCTCAACACTCAACTCTCAACTATTAAATGGCATTCAGAACTATAAAAGCAATTTGTTTTGCTGTTCGATTTTCGTTTGGTAGTTTTCTTTCTTGTACATATTTTTGGTTGCAGAATTTAGGTCAGACAAATTGGACACCAGCAGCTTTTAACTTTAATGCATGACTTGCATGTGTGTGCGCATGTGTGTGTGTGTGTGTGTGTGTGTGTGTGTCCCAGCATATACGATGCACATTTACAATATTTAAGTGCTGCTAAATCCCTTCGGAGTAGTTGGAATAGTCCAACTTCTGTTTGGGTGTATAAATAAATTTTGTTAACTAAAACAGATGCTTAAATTTTAGTTAAAAATTAAAGTTTGAAAAGGCTGCATTGAGAGTACGCAGGCACGCTGGAGTTGCTTTTTTCTCTCTTTTTTTTACAGTCGTTTTAAAGGAAGTTGTTGTTAAGCTTTTCTTTCTTTTTCTTTTTTTTTTTCTTGTTGCCATAATTATTGCTCGTGTTAAATTGAATTTCAGCAGTTGGCTCTTTTGCCAGTTTTATGTGTTTTTGCTGTAAATTTAACAGCTCTTTTACTATTTTTGGCCGCTTTATGCTGCTGACTGTTATCGAAATCTGATTTCTTTGCCATATAAAGACTTTTTATTTTTCCAAGATGCCAGAAAGTAATTTTTGGTTTGCTTTTTTTTCCTATTTTACTTGTCATTTTTCAAACACTTTAAACTTTGCACCAAAATTTTTGAAGACAAACTAGATAAACGGGAGAATGGAAAATCTGCACTGGGGAAAAAAAAAACAAAAGAGAACATGGAAACTTCGCTATTGTTTTAATACCTCCAAACCAAAAATAGACACAAAGTACGAGTCTATCTTTTTGAGATAATCTCTGCATCTTCTTTGTAACTCTTTTTTTTTCTTTTCTTGTTTGTTTTACTATTCAGTTTTTGGCTGCTGGAGTTTGTTACAAATAATGTGGTTACAAATAAACTTCGAAAGGCATATCATTCCGTACATCTTTCTTTGCTGTTGGTTTTTCCTCTTGCTAACATGTGAAGCCTGGAATTTTTCTTTGCTGTTCACATTTTCTTTTTATTATTTCATTTACTAGTCGTCTGTCTGTGTTGTGTATTGCTGATGCTCTTTTGTAACTTCAATTATGCATAGAGATTTCAAAGGGAAGTACACTGGGGGCAAGAGGCAGGTACGTGTGTGTTTTGTATAGAAAAAAAAATATATTTTCTTTGAGGAACTCAGATTCAAGTTTAAATCACTGAAATTGTTAGAGACTTCAATATTAAGAACTATCCGTTCTATCAAGTATCAGCTGTTAAATGGGGACTCAATTAAAGCAGTGATGCCAACTAAAAATTGTGGCACTCTAAAAATAACACGTTGTATAACACAGCGGTGAAATTTTTGGCGCCAAGGCCAACAGACGTTTTTGTTGTATAGCTAATAGTGTGTAGGCTACAGCGCCATTTTGAAACGTGAGATAGTGAATCATGTGCCTTAATAATGTTCCGAAGTTTGTTGTCATGATCTTTTCAAAATCCATTTGGAATCAAGACTTGGAATCAAGATTTGAAATTAAAAATATCTTTTGAACTTCGGAATATATCACACCCCTTGCAGAGCACATCCCGCGCGTCATTATTTTGTTCGGGATCATTTTCTTATCACAAAATCTGAAGAAGTGCATGTCATGTATGAGGTCTTATGGGAGTTTCCGTATAATTCCAACGTTTAAAGTTGATAAGTTTGCTTGTTTATTTATGCTCCTTCTAAAGCAGCAGCCACTAACAAAAATCTAACGAATTTTCCTTCAATTTTTTATTTTTTTTTTTTGTGGTCTTGACTGTTACCTGATTATGTCTACCTGAACTGGAAAAGGGAGCACGCTGTAGTCTTTGCGACAACTAAAAATTGTTGTGCAACTATTTATCACTCAGGTGATCACACAGGAACGTGGAGATGTGTTTGAGCAATTCAACAATTTTCTAAAAAGGAAAAGAATATGAATAGAAATTGTCATTGAAAAGACATTTTCCAAAAGATTTTGCTGCTCATGAATCGATGTTGGAATTAAATCGAGTAGAAGGAGGGGTGTTTATTTAAACTTCTTCGCTTATTTCTCTTTATTAAAGATACTCTCATTATGTTGATCAGGAGGACTCAGTGCATCAGTTTAAAAATATATCGAATTTTAATCCTCATTTATGATGATCTCCTCATTATTGATCCCATTGAAAAGAACTACATTTTTTGATTTTCCCAAATGGAAGAGTTATAAAAAATATCCAGTTGAACCTTAACGGCCACAGTTAGAAAAATTTCGACTAGCAGGCCCACTTTTGCTATCTCATTTAGGACCAAACCCATTAACTGTTTCGTAGAAAGACATGCAGTTGCATGTCTAAAATGATGCACAAAAAGGCACAAATTATTTTATTTTCCACAGGCAAACTTTTCACTTGTGCGCATTTTATCAAATCCAGTCTTTGTCTTTCGCAAGAACACCGCAATACGAGTGCAGTGAGTGAATTATAAAATGGCCTTCTATTTCAATGACAATGTAACAGATTTTCAGTGGGTTACATGATGACAATGACGTTGGAGACGATGAGATGGCTGTTTCATTTAGGTTTTTCTTTCAAAATCTATCTCTCTCCTCTTCCTCCTCTTCCTCCTCCTCCTCCTCCTCTGCTTTGTTCTTTTATGTTTTGTTTTTTCTTTTTATTTTACTATTTGAGAATGGTATTATTACTCTATTGTTTATTGTGCCAGTAGGCCTTAATGCGATTTTCTTTCTTTTGTTGCTAGTTTTTCGTTGATAAGATGAATATCATTCCCTCTCTTTCTCTCTCTCTCTCTGTCCTCTTTCTCTCTCTGTCTTCTTTGCCATCATAATAATGTCAATGTTTCTGCAGTGAAGAATGAACTGCTAAGAAAGATATTTTTTGCCATGATATTAAGTCGTAACACAGAAGTGGGAGAGCAGAACGTTTGGCATTTTCTTCAAAACAATTGCGAAAACAATATGGAAAAGAAAAAACTATCAGCATGAATAATTGAAATTTGTTTCTTATATTTAACGAATACTTATTAAATGAAATTAGTAACAAAAATGTTACAGAGAACTATTCAAAACTAGAAATATTTTATTTTTTTATATAAAAATAATTTAAAATTTTGGATGGTCGTCGTCAGTTGGCTACTCTCGCCTTTTTGGAAATAATCAGACTGATTGCGTTTGACATTTTTCGCCTTTGAATTCGAGAAGTCTCAACAGATTAAAGAAAAACTCAGGCTTTTTTCTCAAACCTCAACCGTAATCGGGCTACTTATTTTTAGTTTATTTTTAAAGAAATTATGGTCTGCAGGCCACAAAGAAATATGCAAGAGAAACAGTTAAAAACTTCCAGCAAACACATGGAGTTCTTGAAATATTTTGCGGAAAACAATCAGTACGATTAATATTAATAGTTGTTATATTTACAAAAAATAGTATCTATTTGGATTCCAATTTCGGAAAATAAAAAAACTGAAAAACAACACTCGAATACACTGGAATTATTTAGCCCGCCACCAAAAAGCGTTTAAATAAACTTTTCGGTTTAAAGAAACTTCTGTTTTATTTATGATGGTTTTTGTTTAATTCTTTTTTTTCTTTTTTTTTTTTTTTTGTTTGTTTTGCTATTGAAGTGTTAAAACCGAAAATTATTGCCGGAATGATGGCGCTAATGTTCAAGTGATATCCCGCCATTAGCTTGTGTTGAAACTGTTGTAACCCCACCCCAACAAACTACCGAGTTGCTCATTGGCTTAATGCTTTAATGATGGCATCGTTGCCGACTCATTAGCGCCCGTTTGTATCTTTGACTCTAATTAAGTCCTCTTTACCTTAAATTCATTCATTTATATAAACTTGCCAGCAATTATGTTGGTTTGGGTACATGCAAAAACACATCTGCGTGTGTATGTGTGAGTGTAATTGTGTCTGTGTGGTTTACAAAAAAAAAACACACACACACACGTACAGTCAAAACGTAAACTACCCCCACCTGGATAAAGTTGCAACATGGAAAAAGCGAATTACTTAAGATGTGTGTGATCAAACGTAGTCTACTAAATAATGGGATACTGCCCTCGTGCTACTCCTACTAAAACCGAATGCTTGAGTTCGTTTTATTGTTACAGATCCGAGACGTGATCTCAATGATATCATATGTCCGTAGGGTTTCAAAATTATTTTGCTATAGCGGCCAGACTAATCACGGTGATGTTCCTTGTCGCTCTCTTTCTAACATTAACAGAGACCAAGAGAAAACAGCCGAATAGAAGCCACAAAAACAGGTTAGACTTTAACAATCGAAAGACCCAAACATGCATGATCATGCTGTTTCTTTTGTAAGTACGAGTGGCATGAATATTAAAGGAATCCAAAGATAAAAATCCATGGACTGACCACAATTTTCAAGCATCTTTTAAATACCCCGGCTTTTATAGACGGTGTAAGGAACGCTTCGCTCTATATAGTCGTGCGATTGACATTATTCTCATCCGATCGAGAATGATATACAACTCTTATGCATCGGCCATTTTGAAGTAATTCGACCAGGAAATGGTAGCATATCCAACACTATTGACTCTTTAGAGCATCGTCGCAATGTGAGACGCAACTCGTTGTTTAATCGCTGCTACAATTGAATAGCTTCCCATGGAATAAATGATTCCTTTCACAGAAAAGCCCCTCCTAATATTGCAAAAGATCTTTTTCCGGGAATTCAAATCTATTTTTTTCTGGTTTACTAATGGACCGTCCTACATGTTGCAGATAGAACTCGCTCTTTGTGCGAATCGCTCACAGTTGGTACCAATAACTTCCGTAACGTTCATCGGCTTGCACAAGTTTCCTTGAGTCAGCACTATTCTATAGCCTTCTAGAGAGTTATTTCCTAATGTTAGCAGGAGTATTTTGCATGGGACTATCATATTAAATTCAATTAAGATCGAATAGGAGATGGTGTTGGGAGAACGAAGAGAGATGAGAGGAGAGAGAGTTTATTGTAGGCGTTTTACTTGATCTCTCTCTCTCTCTCTCTCTCTCTCTCTCTCTCTCTTTAGTACCCGACAGTGTCAATCGACCAGTGCTTTGTTATCGTCATTGAAACAGGCTGCCACTTTTACTTAACAAGTCCAGTCCACTCAGGGACCAACAGGTTCCATTGCGGCAGCTGCTGAAAACGACACAAACACCCTGGTTCTTTGATGGAAATCAAAGTAATGACCTCCATGCTAATACACCAACATTTCTACCACTCAACCACAACAGCATCCCTCCATGCAATAATGCAGATCTTGAAAGTTCAATCCCATATTCCTGACTATGTTTGGGATCGAATTTGGGACCATCGTCATCGTAGACCACGCTGAACAAAAACATTGACTGCATAAAATTATATTTAGTAGCGCTTAATTCTGGCGCTTAATTCAGAATCGTGAATCTCATCGTGTTGATGTTTTCCTCGTATAAATACAGGCCCAGTTTCGCCTAATTTCTTTGACCATTTCCGGAGGCAACTGCCAGCTCTTACAGATGCAAAATTTTAAATATGTAAAAAACTAAGAAGACTTCGCTAATCGATGCTTGACGATGAATAATTTCCAATAGCGATCACTGGACAGGAAAATTTGTATGAAAAATCTTCAAAAGCAAGTGGACTTTCCTTAATTCTGAATAGGACAGGAAGTCCCATTAATTGGAAAATATAAAGAACTCGAAGCAAAGGAAGGACTATTCCATAAGTGTCAAAGACAATTTGAAATTGAATTGAAATTCTTTACAAACAGACCTCAACCAGTTGCGTCTGGTTGTGCTTGACGATCGCTACTTAAGCCAAACCAACCCCCAAGTCTGAAGATGTCAACCAGCAAAATGAAATATGAATTTTCCTCATCAGCATTCACCGAAAACTTTTCATATGCGGGCAGAACATGGAAAATGTTATAATTAATTTTAAAAAGCTTCGAATGGAATTATTTAATTAAATGAAAAATTTGAAAACTCATTCTGTTTGTTAAATATTTTCCAATTTTTCTGCCATCCCTACCAGCGTGTCACACACACACACACACACCCTCGCACACACTCATGTAAATCGGAATATCGTGTTGTATTTGCTTTGGGGTTTCGGTTTCTTATGTAGCTGGCGTGGCCGGTGTTTGTTTTATTTGACTGATGGCAGTCGAAAAAGCTCCTCCATCCAAGTGGCGTTGCTGTTTTTGCTGCCCGCCGTTAATGATGATTGTGTTGGTTTTCTTTCGCTTTGTTGTTTGTGTTGTTTTCCTACTATTCGTACATTCAAAGTCTTTTGTGATGTTTGTTCAGTAACACAACACGGTGTTTGTTGTTATTATTAATTTTATATGTGTTGACTTTTTATTGTTATCATTGTGGAGTATTAGGAGTGCTCCCGTGCTCCCGTGCTCTAAATTAGAAGGCTTGCAAATTGTTGAAACTTATTTTAAAAAATTCGAAAAACGGTTGACCGTAAAGACCACCCCTGTAACTTCCCGCTAAATGTCATGAACTTTTTTTTACTGTTCTATGCTCTCTCGCTCTTCGAGCCAGATTAGGTTAGCTTATTAGGGGCTTTGTCCAGACCATGCGTTTGGGTCCCTTAATTCAGTCCCATTGTGATACCCTTAAGTAGAGGAGTTCTTATGAGCTGTCCTCCATCACGTTAAACCAACGTGTGGTCGCTAGAAAGGCCGACATTCTAACAAGCTCCACATTCGCCAGGCTATCCAAGTCTGGCAGAAAGTTGGAGGACAGTTCCAGGCAGGGCACTGACACAGAATATGGAGCACTGTTTCCTCCTCCTCTTCATCATTACAGCTTCTACAGAAGTCGTTGCATTCCAGACCCATCCTTCTTGCATGAGTCCCAAAATTTCTGTCCACTTGGAACATTCTCAAATTGACGCAGCCGAACCTTGTTGAAATCAAGAAGGGCGCGTGTTCTATGTGGGTCGTAGCGAGGCCACATGGCTCTTGTCACGCGGCAGTTGATCACGTTTTCCCATCATAGCTGAGCGAGTTTATATGACTCACATTGAATCAAGAATTTGCAACGCGATTGGCGAATGCCTGTGAAGTGACAGATCAATGAAGTTACCAGGACAGTCGGAGTGCCCCGGTACCCATACAAGTGTCACCTTCGTCTCGGTATCTCGTTTATAGATAGTCTTCGAGTTAGAACCCTATTATCTTAATATTCAAATCAACCGATTCTCACACAATAAACCATGATTTATGTGGCTTTCGGTTACTCTAAAAGAATCGAGACCAGTAACTGATCAGATTTACAATTTCGGAGTTTAAAAAAGAACTCGGTTTTTTGTAATTTTTAATTGAAAAGTTATTCTACAAAATCATTTAAAAGAATGTTTTTATTTATGATTTATTTTCAAATCTACCGGTTCGAATCGGTTCAAATTTACAGAAAAACTAGTCCTAGAAAACTCCAGCTGTTCAAAAGTTATAACCGGTTCACATACTCACACACACATGCGCATATACACACACATACTTACACATACACACGCACATACAAATACGGACATAGTAACGGGCTGTCAGAATTTGTCAGGGAAGCTTCCTACGACTTCAAAACGTCGAGATCTGATGAGAACTCGATTTCTTCAAAACTGGGTAAAACCAATAACTCCAATAATTTTAAATTTTCTTATTAGAAAGTTAAAAAAAAATAAGTTCAATTACATTCCTCAACCAAGCAGGCCTTATGCCGGCAGAAGTTATTTTTTCTAAAAAAAATTCATGTTCTATTAATCAGCATGATCAAAATGATTCATCAAAGACACATTTTATTTGATCGCTAAATATCAGATATAAAATAACGCGTATTTAAAATAAATATGACTTCAATTAAAAAATGTAAATACACGAGAATTCATGACGGCGTGTTAATGTTTCAAGGGTTCATTTAGATTATGATATTTGACTTTCTGTTCGTAACTCGCAAGATAAGCGGATTTGAAAGTAAACAACATTTGACGCGGAACGGTTGTGCGCGATACATTTCTGTCATGCTGTTGCTGCCACAAACATGGTGGAGTATCACAAAATACGAGATATTTTTCTACAAAACGCTGCTGCTATTTGTTTTCACTGTTTACAAATGTTTCGGTGCGAGTGTAATTGCTAATGACTGCCAAGACTGACAAAATTTAACTTATCAGTATGATAAGCAAATATTAAGAAAAAAAGAAGAAAAAATTGTGGTTTGTGTTCTTTCTGGGAACGTTCAATTTGTAAATAAAACCGAGTCGGCCGGCCATGACGTGGCCAATATTTACAACTCTTTGAAAGTAAAACAAACTATTCCCAACCTCTTGATGACAAATTGTGTCATTTAATTTACTTGGAGTTTTATTAAAAATATTTCTTTTTTTTTTCTGTTTTGGAAGATAAACGCCAGTGACTTGTTTCTTATTTTCATGTTAATAATTTCTGTAGACTTAAAATAATCAGCAAATTTTCAACTGCACGATTATTTATGTTTAATTAGTGCTGGTGATGTGTTAATGATAATAATGGAATATTATTTGAAAATAAATAGAAACTAAAAATGAAAAATATGTTAATGACTTTAACAACATGTTGGCTTTTGTTCTTGACAGACTGTGTAAATGGCTGGCTCCCTTTTTCCATCGCCCTCCTCTGCATTTCTTTTCTTTCTTATCAGTTACAAATTTAAATGTGTAACAAATTTGTTTCGTTACAATACGTTTCGTCAGCATTTAAAAACAACAACACAAACAATGTTTGAAGCACAGCAAATTAGTTGCATTAATTTTAGTCGTGTTTTACATACTCATAAAATGAAATAAAATAAAACAAAATAGAATAAAATAAATAAAAGAGAACATTAACGGCCAGAAAAGTTCATTTCATGTCAATTCTCCAAAGCGATAAGAATAATTTTACATTTGAAATTTCATTTTGAATTCGATGTAAAATCATATTAAGTATTTGAATTTTCGCTGTCAGGCAGCATTTTATCAGTTTTATTACTAATAATTTTTCCATTTCAAATGTAAACTGTTTGTCGCCGTTTAATATTATTTTGCTTTTAAGTATGACTAAGTCAAGCCATAAAATATCATAAAGTCTTGTGGATCAGAGATTAGGAATGAAAATGTTTTAAAAGAATTCGGAGCGCTGAAAAGTTTGTAAAACATTTGCTTAGTTGAGGAAAATTAAAAAAAACAATTTGATCGACTTGTGCAAAAATATATGAGCGACAGTCTTGTCCGGTACATTTTTAAAAATTTTTCTTTCTTAACTTCTCGCTAGAAAATTTAAAAAAAAAATTTCGGGAAGTTCTTGGTTTTACTACGTGTTGAAAAAATTTAGTTCTCATCAGATATTGACGTTTTGGTCGTAGGAAGCTTCCCTGACTAATTCTGAGCGCCCGTTTCTATCTCTGTATGTATGTGCGTGTATATGGATGGGTGTGCATCTGTGCGTACGTATACGTGTATGTGTGTGTAAGTACGTGACGGCTGAATCGAATAAAAGCAAACAAATGGCATTCAAAAGAGCGTTCCTGAGCTCAAAGTTTCTGTAAATTTGAACCGATTCGAACCGGTAGATTTCAAAATATCTAAAAAAATCTTTGAAATAAAGCACTTCTCAGTGTATTTTTTTTGTTTTTTTTTTTTTTTTTTTTTTTGAGAATAACCATGAAAAGTTCTTACCGATCAATCTCACAAGCGCAAATCACTTCAATAAGCCGGGTAAAAATCGGTTAATGCGTTCGTGAGACATAGTGAACCAAAATATACGAAAAAAGTGTTTTTTTAACTTCGTAAAATAAAAGAAAATAAACCACTTGTCAAGGTGTTTTTTTTTTTAGAATAAATTTGAAAAGTTTTCACCGATCGATTCCACAAACGTAAAACTTGGAAACCAAATTGATCAACGTAAGCCGGGTCTCAAAAATGAGACATCGTGAACGGAAAATTTCGAAAAACGATTTTTTAACTCCGAAATTATATATCGAAACGAGATCAGTTGGTGTTCCCGATTCTCTTATAGTGAACGAAAACTATATCCATCACTGTTTATGACGTGACTGTAGCTCAAAACCGTAGAATATCGCAACCAACCACGTTACGACAGTTTTACGGTTGGTATTGGTAGGAATTTACAAGGGTGTTCTTTAAATTTCACCATTTTGTATATGGATCTCATTTTTCATGTAAATTAAATGAAATTTTCTCTTGCAAGTAGTTCTACTCTACAATAATTATTTTTAATAAAAATAAAATATATAAAAAAAATTAACTGATGGGGTTTAGTTAACTTGCAATTTATTCGTAATTGTTGCTCTAGGCTTTACTTTTAAAAAATTATGTTGTGTCCACCCTGTCATCATATAAAATATTCTAGCGAAGCCATGAACCCTATTAAAATGACTACTTGAAAGAGATAAACTGTTTCAAACCGAATGGTCTTAATAAACAAATAGAGGGCTCTGCTAAACGGAGACTGTTTTTATCTCAAATATTTACTAAATATAGTTGTCCATGATACTTTTAACGGTCTACATCGTTTCCGTATTTTTTCACATCGACATGTTAAACACTTGTGACCAGCAAATTCAAAGAAATATATTACATATTCTATAATTTTATATATATTTTTCTTGCCAAGTATTTATGTTAAGAATTCATGTTTATATAAAGATAAATAATATAAATTGCAGGAATATTTATATATTATATATTATGCCTGCATGTAATATTGTACATACCTTCATATAAAATGTGTTGGACATTTTTGAATATTAACGTTTTATCAATTTCTCTGCAACCCTGTTACATTCTCTTATTAACAATTATTATATATAATTTATTAATGAACTGCTTATTATTAACACAAACTATACACCATACAACAATTGTGTATTTATTTATTTCACTTTTTTATATAACGCAATATTTCTTTTAATTTTATCTATTAATATTTTCATATATGAAAACAAAAAAGTGGTTCAATAATAAACCGGATAAATCTAAAGAACTTTTTGTATCTCTAATTAAATGCAACATCTCATGTCAATTGCATACACACACCGACAATTATTTATTAAAAAACAAAACCGGAACAATTTCAATTCAACGTTTTTTCGTTGTCTACACTTTGTAAGCTTTTACGCTAACTTGGTCACCCTGTTTCAAACTCGGGCTAATGGCGGTCTCCCTTCGTTTCATTATTATCATTTCCCTTTTACATCATATTTCACTCACACCATAAATTATTGCAAGGAGACTTTCTTTCATTATATACTACTTTTTAACACATATTCCTACGATATTCCATATTACCCGTGTACACCATACTTTATTTAATATTTTTAAACACTTTTTGTTATTTTATATATTCCATAAACACTTTAATTTATACTATTATTAATTATATGAAAAACTTGCTCACAAAGATGCTGGAAGACCGCGTAAACTAAACTGTCATGTTGCTTGTGTTGCTTCACACAGATGTACTTTAGTGGACTAAAACGAAAAGCTGCCAGATGGAATAACTTTGCCCTCATGATATAAGTGTTCTACTCCCCTATACATGTGTTATAGAGATATAATATGTCCACAAATCAACCATTTTGATGCTCCTGAAGAGTTAAAGCCTATATAGTCTTCTCTCCAGACATTATATGCCTTATATAATCTCATATTCGTCCGTACTCTTTGTTGTTTTGATACTTTGCTACGCTTTTATACAACTGTGTAAATAATGCCAAAAGAATCGCTGATGACAGCAGTAATAAATGAAAAGAAAAAGTGACAAAAAGCAAAGAAAAAGTTTCCCACAGAGGCAAATATTGTCAAAGAATTGTTGTATTAACCAATTTATTCAATAAACTGAAACGCATTTTTCGTGAAAAAGAAGTCTAGAGTAACGTGTCCTGTTGCCAATTGAGTGTTTGAACGTGCATAATAAAAAATAAGTTGTAAACGCTCTCTAGTTCTGCGATTACATGAGGCGTTTGCGAAAACCGTCTGCAAAAGGCAAAAGTGGAGAAGAACCAGTACCATTAACGGCAAATCTTGAAACAGTAGCATCAGCTTTTAGTAATAGCGTTCAAGGTAGTGCCAGTACAGAAACGCATGCAGGTGCCAACGTCAACATTGAACTCAATTCACCAACAAAATCTTGTAGAAGTGGTGGCGGTGCGGAGTTGACGTCTGTCAAAATACGCTCTAGGCGCAACATAATGGATACAAATGGAGGCCACAGTAGCAGTCTAACAACAGCGGCAACTGCATCTGCCTGCCTCGGGAAGGAGGTTTTCAAACATTTTGAGAAATCTGGAAAAAGTGAATTGTACGGATTGTTTAATTCTAATTGTCATTTCTAATTGTATATATCTGTCTTAATTTAGTGTAAAAATTAATGAGAACTGCTTTTTTAAATATAAAAAAATAAACTGCCCAATTGGACAGGAACTCAAGTAATTAATTCTTATAAATTTCGTTTTAGTTTGAAATACCTAAGGCATCATGTACGTGACAATGACAGCCCATATATGGGAAAACAAAAGGAGTTTAAAATTGGAGTATCCAGCGCTATATATGATTTACTATGGCAGGGTGTACGTTGTAATATAAAGAAGGATACCATTCTCAATACATTGGGTGAAGTGGTGGTGAGTCTGTTACTTATATGCTAATTTCGAATGCTAGTCAATTAATGTAAATGAGTATCGCAATCGTTGGATGTCTTAGGATGTATACCATTTCGTGGGGAATAATTTTTTCGGAGAACTATTTAACTTACTTACTGTTGCCTGAAGTAGCTAAAGATATTAATTTTGTGAAAACAGCTCGATAAATATTAAAATTTATTATAATTATATAATAATGCTAATTAATCTATGTTTTATCAATGCTGTTGACGGAAAAATACTTCAAATATACAACAACAACAAAAACTAACGTATTTATATGATAAATTTAGTTTATGTTTCACATGAAGTTTAATAGCGCCGGGATAAATGCTGGTTGATATTAATATACTGCATTTTCCGATATAACACTGCCACCATTTTTCTGCTATTTCTAGGCTCTCCATGATGATTTCCCCTCATTAATACTGGATGTGATAAACGTTTTGGATGCCGAGACTTCTCTAATGACAGATGGCATACAAGAAGAACGTTTAATGTTTTGTCAAATTCTCAAGGACCTTGATAAAGTAATATCAGATAAACTAATCAAGGAAAGACTCGAAATTGACACACTACAAGAAGTTGGTATAGTTAAGAACAAAGTATTCTATACAAAATTCATCAAAATTAAAACAAAATTATAGTAAGTTAACCTTCTTATCGAAAGAAAAAAAAAACAAAACATGTTACTTAAATTTTTGAAATACTTTACAACAACAGCTACAAACAAAGACGTTTTAATTTGTTCCGCGAAGAAAGTGAGGGTTATGCCAAGCTTATAACGGAACTAAATCAAGAATTTGAAGACGATGTTACCTCCGAAAGTATCATGGATATTATAAAATCTTTAATAGGTAAGTTTGAATATATATATATATATATATATATATATATATATATAAGCTTTGTGCTTACCCACATATGTATATCCAATTTAATATATTTAGGTTGTTTTAATTTGGATCCAAATCGAGTTCTGGATATTATTTTGGAATCATTTGAGTCTCGCCCTGAACGCTGGCAATTATTTATACCTTTATTGAGAGCTTATATGCCAAATGGTACAATTATTTGCGAAGTCTTGGGTTATAAATTTCGCTATTTTGCCGACTCAAAAACTCCACGCTCACTATTCCACGTTTGCTCCCTGCTGCTTAAATATGGTGTGATAGATCTTAATGATGTTTACATTTGGGTATATTGATAAAGAAATTTGTGAGTTTAAGTATTTAATTGAATTATACTTATTTATATTAGCTTACGCCTGCTGATAATGTTATTATTCGAGACTGGGAACAAGATTTAGCAGATGCTAAAGAATTTGTACGCAAGTTGAATGTCATTGTTACAAATAAGGATAAAGAACCAACAGAACCTGAACCAGAAAAGGAATATAGTTTGGTAAATAACGAAAACAAATAACTTGCAAAAAAAGTTTTTTTTTCATAATATCTCTAAAATCGTAGGAAAAATACAATGCTAACCAAAAGTTCGGTTTATGTGAGGGTCTGCTCAAAGTTGGCGATTGGGACAATGCCTTAAAGGTCATAAAAAAATTACCCGAACAAGCAGTTGTCGTACATGAACCGATTGCTAAAGCTTTAGCTGAATTAATACACACAAGCATAGACTATGTTTATCGCAAGCAATGCTTTAAAATTTCTCCCGCCGCTAAAGTTCAAAAACGACGTATTGCAGATGATCAGAAGTTGGTGCAAAAAATTCAGGCTAAAGAATTCGGCGAACTAAGAAATTATGTTATACCTATGGTGATAGCTTTAGGCCCGTCATTACACTTCGATACGGTATTGATGTATAAATTGATACGTATAATGCGTACAATTATTACAGAAATGGGTGTAGATAATCAAAATTTGCCGCCAGCCAATAGTGAAGCTGAAACTTTGTACAATGAAGTGATGACAATAATGGATTCTGCAATACTGCCCGCATTATCGTATTTAGATTGTAATTGTCCCATGGCTGAGGAAATATGGACCGTTTTAAAGCATTTTCCTTATCACTACCGGCAAGTTTCTTTTCAATGAAATAAATGTGAACATTTTTAATATATTTTTATTATTAAATCAGTTATGCCCTATATGCCCGCTGGAAAAATGATACGTTTCAACTGCATCCTCAACTTATACGTCGTCGGGGTAATGCTCAAAAACATATAAAGGCTATTATGAAACGTGTAAGCAAAGAAAATGTCAAGCCTTTGGGTAGGCTTATTGGTAAATTGAGCCATTGTGCTCCGGGTTTTCTCTTTGATTACGTAAGTCTGCTGTTGTACATATTCTCTCATAGTATTTTATATTGAATTTAATTTTTGTTTAACTTATAGATTCTATTACAAATACAAATATATGACAATTTAATTGGTCCTGTTGTTGACTCATTGAAATATTTGACTCTCCTATCTTTTGATTGTTTGGGTTATTGTTTGATTGAGGCCTTAACCATGGCTGATAGAGATCGTTTTAAACACGATGGCACTTCCATATCATTGTGGCTGCAAAGTTTGGCATCATTTTGCGGCGCTATTTTCAAAAAATATAATATTGAACTGAGTGGCTTGCTGCAATATGTGGCCAATCAATTGAAATCACAAAAAAGGTAATAAGAGCAATTATATCGATTAATATCGAAAAATACTTTTTAGAAAATCATAACTTCTGTGTGAAAGAGAACTTGCTCATAAATATTATGTTAATTCGTTTGTTTTCTATTTCTCTCCCAGTTTGGATCTGCTAATACTTAAAGAAATCGTACAAAAAATGGCAGGAGTTGAATCAGCCGAGGAAATGACCAACGAACACTTGAATGCCATGTGTGGAGGCGAGCTACTTAGAGGAGAGGTAAATTTCTTTGATTTTTGTCCGCACTAGCACAGATTTTCGTATATAATGCCAACAAAAAATTATTGAAAACTATTTATTTTCATTCAGGCTGGTTACTTTAGTCAAGTTCGCAATACGAAAAAATCATCACAACGCTTAAAAGACGCTTTAGCCAATAACGATCTCGCTGTAACCATATGCCTGTTGATGGCACAACAAAAACATTGCGTCATTTATCGTGAAACAGCACAAAGTCATTTGAAATTAGTCGGCAAATTGTACGATCAATGTCAAGACACTTTAGTACAGTTTGGTACATTCCTGGGCTCAACATATTCTGTGGATGAGTATGTGGAACGTTTGCCCTCAATAATAGCCATGTTGCAGGAATATCATACAAATGCTGATGTTGCATTCTTTTTAGCACGCCCCATGTTTACTCATCAGATAAATGTAAGTAAATGTAGCGAAATATTTGTTATTTATATATCTATATTAATTAATATTGTAAAATATTCCATAGCAAAAATATGACCAATTACGTAAAGCTGATCCAAATGCTAAGAAATTAACGAACAACCAAAAGTTGTCAAAGTATTTGGATGCCACCAATTTAATTATGAAACCCATCGTAGAATCAGTGCGTCCTTTGCATGGACCTAAAGTATGGGAAGATATATCACCGCAATTTTTTGTAACATTTTGGTCGTTAAGCATGTATGATTTGCAAGTACCGCATGATAGTTATCAAAAGGAAATCAATAAATTAAAACAATTATCTAATCAGGCGGCCGACTCAAAAGATTCTGTAAGTTTGATTGCGTTAAAGAAGTATTAACATTGTCAATAATAAAATATATCGTAATTTATTTGAAGAACGCTTCCAAAAATAAGAAAGAACAGGAAAGGTATATTGCTCTCATGGACAAATTACAAGATGAACGGAAAAAACAACAGGAACATATCGACAAAATCTTACAACGTCTCCAGCAACAAAAAGATAATTGGTTCTTATCCCGTTCTGCAAAATCTGCTAAAAATGAGACGATTACTCAATTTTTACAGTTGTGTTTATTTCCCAGGTAGAAGCCAAATTAATTTCGTTGCAACATTTCAAATTAATAATAAAGAAATAACTTTTTATTTCAGATGTACTTTCACTGCCCTGGATGCCTTATATTGTGCTAAATTTGTTCATACAATACACAATTTGAAGGCTGCCAATTTTTCCACCCTATTGTGTTACGATCGGGTAAGAAGAACTACGTAATTCATATTAAATGTAAAATAATATAAGGGTCCTAATAAGGCAACCAGGATATCAGTACTATATTCTAAAATCTTATATGTATAGAACACCGATTTAATATCATCCTGTCCTTTCAAATGAGTTATTAAACCAAAGGGAGTGAATTTTTACTAAAATATCGTAAATGATTAAAATATATTTTCCTACGATCAACATGTAACTAAAACATTTTAAGTTTCGTGCAGAGAGACCTGTTTCTTTTCGAACCAAATTTGACGTGAAACAATGAAAAGTTTCTCCTAGGTCTTTAGCCAATATTGGTTTATTTTACAAATTCTTATTAACATAAAAATAATTATTAAATGTGTATCCCACGATGTCACTCAATATCGTTCTTTCGAATAATTATATAGGAAACAAAAACAAAATATTGGAATCTGCAGCAACTGTTATTTATATAATCTTTTAATTAGTTTTTAGTGAAGTAAATTTCTTTTCAAAATGGTTCACATAAAGCACCAGCATCTGTAGCTTAAACATAAAAATAAAACTCATTTATGTATGTCCTCTTAGCATTGCAATTAAAAATTAATAAACCTATTTCAGATATTTTGCGACATTACTTATTCTGTAACATCCTGCACTGAAAATGAAGCAACTCGTTATGGTAGATTTTTGTGCGCCATGTTGGAAACTGTTATGCGTTGGCATTCTGATCAGGCCACTTTTAATAAAGAGTGTGCAAACTATCCCGGATTTGTAACGAAATTCCGTGTTAGTAATCAATTTTCTGAGGCAAATGATCATGTTGGCTATGAAAATTACCGCCATGTGTGTCATAAATGGCACTACAAAATCACCAAAGCCATAGTTTTTTGTTTAGATTCAAAGGAATATATGCAAATACGCAATGCACTTATTATATTGATGCGCATTTTACCTTTCTATCCCGTGTTGGCAAAACTGGCCCAAATTATCGAAAGAAAAGTAGAAAAAGTTCGCGAAGAAGAAAAAAATAAACGACCAGATTTGTTTCTGATTGCCTCATCGTATATCGGTCAGCTGAAAACTAAAGCAGCGCAAATGATAAAAGAAAGTGATTTCCATCAAGTAACGGAAAGACCACAAAGATCAGAAACACAAAATGTGACTGTTACAACGGGAGGAACAACAGCAGCCGCAATTGTGCAAAATTTAATAAGTAATACACAAAATACAGCTTCAATTAGCTTAGCGCCGTCGGCAACAGTCTCAAGTACGCAACAGCCAACTGTGGACATAAAACCACCCAATAATGGGGAAATAAAAATTGGTAGGTTTTAATAAAAATATAAATAATGTTAATTGTACTACGAGCTTCTTGGTTTTATAGAGAAACGCGAAAAAGAACGTTTGGAACGTCCTACAAAAATTATAAAACTAAATTTATCGGCATCTGCCTCTGAACGTGCTGAACGTGAATCTTCTAGTTCAAATCGTGCACCAGTTATTGAAATCAAAGATGAACCATCGTCTAATTCTATTATAACTTCGCATGATCGTGAACTAGATCGTCATAATAGCAGTACGCGTTCCCTGAAGGATAACAGCAATAGCAAAAAAGAAGATCGTATGCGTGAACGTGATAGAGATCGCGAACAACGGGAGCGTGAACGTGAACATCGTAATCAATTGTTGGAGGAAATCGAATCTCGTTCGAAAAGAGAGAAACGTCGTGAGGATCGTTACCGCAACGATTCACCAGCAATGGAGGCTTTAGAAAGTATTAGCAGCAAAATTGATTATGACCGCGGCGACCGTGAGACAAGAGATCGTGATTATGAGCGCAACGAACGTGAACGTAGAGATAGAGAACGTGACTTAAGTTCGGTCTCCAATGAAAGTATTGGTTCATTACAACAACAGCGGCGTAGTCAAGATGTCTTAGACTATGAAAAAGGTAAGAAAACTTCAGTAGAGAGTTATTTGTTATACCCAGCAAAGTCCTTTTTCAAACTGCCAAATGTGAAATGTTGTTTTTACTTTTTATCTCTATTTAAGATCCAAAACGTCGCAAAATGGAATCCTCATCGTCCAGTTCAAAGGTTAGTATTTTGGTGCAATCATAGTTACCTTAGGCAACAACAACAACAACAGTAACCAACAATATCAACAACAATTAACAACATCATCAAACTTGATGGCAATTGCGACCACCGAAAAATAAACAAATCAAAATTTATAACTAAAAACAAAATATTAAAAAAAAAGTTCAAAGACGAGACCGGCAAACGTAGAACAGCCATAATCATAGTTAAGAACCAATATTTCTTCCACAACATTAATAATTGTGTTAAAACTACTTATAAACTTAAACAATTGACATAGAAGACACTCAGGGCTTTCATCCTTGAAACAAAAGAGAGAAAGATTTGCAAAGCATATGAATTTTAAAACAAGAAGACCTATTTGGCTGGACCAAGTAAAATCTTAGGAGAAGACAAAACATTTTCAAAATGTTTAAAGTTTTTTTCGAAACTATTAATTTAAATTCTATTTATAACAAACAAACTTAATGGTAAATATAAGTATCTTACAAAGTCTTTTGTAATAAACAATGGTAAGTACACTTCTACCATTAATATTAATTTTATTATAATATGTATTGTTGTATGAGTACTCAATAAGTTTGTTTCCCTTAATTATTTGAAAGTTAAGTTTTGCTATGTACAACTAATTTCATTCAAATATGATTAGCTAGTTAACTATTTTTTATTTTTCATTCAATATCAGAGAAATCATATAAATTTTTTATTCACTTACATAAAACCAGAAACAGAGAACGAATTTAATTCAGTTTAGTTCTTTTATATGAAATTGAAGAAAGTGTATTTTAGTTTATTTACTAAGTTTTAAGTTTAGATATTAAGCAGTTCTAGTTATTGTTAAAAATAACTCGACGTCATGTAACAACAACAATGATGACCAACTCAACTTTATGCGGAAAATAAATGTCCTAAGATGCTAATCAACAAAAAACTATATCTGCTGTATATTAGTATGTAAAACAATAGTTGAAAACTACTACACTATATCTTGGAGATTATGATGACAGCTAATTGAAAAACTTATCGCAAAACTTTGCTCTTCGAAAAAGGAATCTCAAATGGTCGATGAAGTTCGAAATATTTCGCAATTGTCTAGTTCGAGGATGCTAAATGAAATACAAGAGCACCAACAAACAACTGTGATCGAAAGTGCAATTCACAATATCAACAACAACGGACAATAGGTTTGGAAAACTATCCTGTACAACTTTTTTCCGGTTTGACGACAATAAATGCAAAATACAACCATCAACGAACAAAAAAGTAAAACTATTCCATTGAAAACGCCATTCAGAAGCGCCAACTTCACAAACATCTACTTAAGGCTCAATAAGCTATGATTCAGTTTCTCTATAAACAATTTGGAAAAGATCTGCATTTCAAACAATGGATACATTAAACAGTTTCGGATATTTTGGGCACGATATTCTCTAACATAACTGACGAAGGAAAAACATTGGTTTCTTAATATCTCAGGGACTACTGAAATATTTCAGTAAAATGGGAAAACCACGAGGAGGGAAATGTAAAACTATATCTTACCTCTTTGAAAAGAATACTATTCACTCTAAGATCCGGGAAAAATTCAAAATACCCTGCTGATGATCTTCAAAAAATAAATTAAGGACTATATCATAGTATTATCTCAAACACACTCTGCGCGAAATTACTAGATTTGGCAAGAAGATGTAATAACAAAACTGAAACCATCGAAAATATAAAACCTGAGGAATGATTCTTATTAGATCTGAGAAAAAAGGGGCTGCTGGTTGAAAGGAAAGAGAAAGAGTTCCAGCACACTTGGGTCCAATATAATTCCTTTCTCATTCTCAAAAAAGTAGTGATTGTCTTTCGTATGAAAATTAATTCAAACTGCTGCACTTCGGAAGGAAAATCATCGAAAGGATTCTCAAGGAAATAATGAAGTTAATTGCGGAATTTTTTCTTAAATAACTGAGATTTAAAATTTGATGAAGGATCGTCAGCGAATTTGATTAATATGATATTCCCTACCATTGAAATTATTGGATTTTAAAAATATTGCACGACTGCAACGTACTAAGTTGACGCTACAATCTGCTAAGGATTTTAACTAGTTTAAGAAACGCTATGCCCGCCAAGGATGTTTATGTCTTGATATGCTTTAGAAAATACTGTCACCAAAAACCTTCAAAGCTAACAACCTATAAGAATAATAAAACCGAAAAGATTTTTCAAGATTTGTAGCCGTTAGTAGACGAATTTATTTGAAGACCTCGATGGATCTATAACGCGGAATTTTAATTGATTTTTCACATTTAACTTAATAAATGACAAAAGAATTTGCTTAAGGCGACTCTGCGTAATCTTTGAAGACAACTGTCCTCTGCAAGATACGTATCTGCTGAATTTCATCCTAAATTGCAATTGCATACCTTTGAAGCTTTCATTCGGATATTTTCAACTTTATCTATTAGATGTAGATGTTTAACAACTGATGTACACCAACAACAATATGAAAAAAACAAGAAAAATTCGCAATCACCGAGCCAATATGGAAACCATGATGTAAACATTTCTAATATTTTAATAGAGGAGTTAACCACGAAAACCCAGAGACAAGGACTATTTAAAATTTTAAAAAACTCCAAGCGAATTGGAGACAGAATACAGTACACCATAAAGCGGACTTTGGAAAATTTTATAAGCCGAAATTTTATTACAGACATTTCAAGAACTTTAAAATAATGAAGAAGAACTACAACTCAACTTTACAACTAAAAAAACAGCGTATTTGATAACTGCAAGTATAACTCACACAACATCAGCAGGAAGCAACTTTGTAATAATTGATCTACAACATACATAAGGTAATTACCGCTCTTAGGACCCCTTTATTATGCAACATATGAAAGCAATGACAACAAAGCTGGAACATCTTCTTAAAAAATAATAATACAACTTGCGTCATCTCTCTGTTCTACAAATTTAAACAACAAATGAACAACATCAACAGCATTTGACGATATTGATACAAGGAGAATTGGTGCTTAATCAGTCTTAACATCAGGTTCAGGGTTGTATCCAGCTAGTGTTTCTGACTTTCCTTCCGTTTTTACTCAATGAAAACTATTATGTTTATCGAAAACTACAGGCTTAGTTGCTTGCTATTCAAGTATTCTTCTATATTATGCTGTATTGTTGTTGAAACGTTGGTCTGAATAGCAAAATAATTAAAAAAGTACACAAAACTGAAAAACCATACTGGTGAACGGTAAGTGTTAATAATGAGTAACTGTTTGTAAAAAAGAAAAAAATAACCATGAGAAGGATTTTTAACTAGTTTGTTAAGGCATCTAACAACACATGATTTAGCTAATAATTGTGATTTATGACCTCTGTTTTATATAATTACAGAAGCAACTTTTAGATGATCATAATGAACCTTCGAAAAAAGAGCGAAGTGTTAAAAACAAAGAGCGCAAAGAAAAACTAACCGATGAAGAAAAAGATGCCAGAAAAGAAAGGAAACTAGGGCGCAAACGTGAACGTTTGGAAGAGACCTCATCAACGGAGCATAAACGTCGTAGGGACTGTAAGTTTGATATATCAATTAACAACAAACAGTTAAATTATAATATTTTTATAACAAATTTTTATTCAGTACAAAATGGTGATGATGATCAACAGCAGCAACGTGAACGCGATAAATATCATACCAGAGTAAGATTTCCCTAAAATAGCACTACGAATCCTATAGTATCTTACTCTTTCTATCTCTGCCTCCCTTATACAAAAACACAAATACATGCCTCCCTATCCTTACACTCGCTCAATGTTTTTCTATGTTATTTAGGATAAATCGCCTCACATAAGAGATACACGTGAGAGATCGCATGAAAAGTTTGAACGTGATCGCAATAATCGTGATGATCGTCCATACAGCAGCAGTAGTACAACCTCAAAATCTACTAGGTCTCGCATTGGTTATTAAATATTTATTCTAAAAATTCATTTATATCTATCTACATACATAAAATGCAAAAATAATGTTTTTATTTTCGTTACACACATTTCAGTATCAGACCAATAGTCCTCCAATAACTTATTTTTTGTCTTCGGCTTAACTATTAATTTAAAGTGAATTCAACTACCTAAACTTATTTTTTATTTACCAAATAGTTACTACAAATTTTTTTCTATGATTTATTAATAAAATTTTAAAATATCATTTGAAATGATCGTGAGTAAACGAAAATGCTAATTAAATATGATAAATTCATTTCTTTTTTTATCTGTATTTATTAAGTACGATTTTGCTCTGTGGTTAAAATTAAGTGCATGAATATAATTATTATTAAGTCTTAATATTTCAAAATGACTAGCATTTTTGCGACATCAAATCTTGAGGAGACTCCCTTAACTTCTTTAACGAAATGTTGAGTAAATGCTTATACCCCATAAAAAACCTACATATATATTTTTTTTTTTTGGTTAAATTAAGTTAGAAAAAATAAAAAGACTCTAATTAAACAAAATTCATATTATTTTTATTGAAAGGAGAATCAAGCAACAGTTGCCATTGATGAATTGCATTATTAGATATGCAGGTTAATGTGCGTTTATATATTTTCGAAGTTCTAAAGAGTGCTCCAACATTATATATGTTAGTAAAATTGTGTGCTAGCGATATACATATCGTTGGTATCAAGTAGAACGTCCCTAACTCACATAGGCGAATAAATGAATGATATTTAAAATAAACATTTTTTTTTTTTCGTTTTAAATAGAGATTATTTAATAGAACGATAGCTTGCGACAACTGCACTCTTAAAATATGCACAGTGGTGTCAGTCAAGTGTGAATATTTTTGATTTTATTGTTAAGCATTAGGGGAGCGGGTTTATTCTCAGCCCTGCTGCTAGTAAAATATCTGGCCCCACTCCACTATCGAAAATATCGAAACCCCCACTAAAATATTGTTTTCATACTGACAAATTTTTAATGCTAAAAGCAGGACTTACCATATAATTTGGTCACGCAATGTATTGTACCGGAACTATCAAAGGAGTGATCAGTTTTGAGAGGACAGACGAATAAAGATGAGGGGATAAAAAATATGTTGCAGCCATTTTATTCTTTACTTGTGCTAGAGTACCAACGATGGAGGATATCGTAATGTGCTCTCTATTTAATCATAATATCAATTGCCTTTGGCAAGGATCAACAAGAATTGCTAAGGCATTGCACAGAGCAACGCGCATAAAACAAAAGATTTTACTTTGCGCAAATAAATTGTGTTTGTTTTTTGCTGTTTTTGCGCAAATACGAACTGTGGTTAAAACCAAAAAGTGGGATAGACTTGTTTCGATGTCTTATCTGAAATAAAATTATGAAAATATGTTTATTAAAATTTAAATAAAAGACAGGATCACTATTATGTTCAGTATTATATGTATTTTTTTTATTTATTTTATTCTATAATTTTTAGTGCAAATAACAATATATTTTATAGTATTAATCGTATTTCCATTTAATATGTTGTAATATTACTCATTTTTATACTGGATGTTCTCCTTTTAGCAATTGTGCTTTATTTTAACATTAAATTTATTTTAACATAAATTTATTTTATAACATAATTAATAGGATAGAATGACTCAAATAAATTTAGCAATTTAAAGAAGGAAAACTAAGAAAATTTAAATAATTACCAGTGAGTCTTTCGTTGCTGTATCTAAGGTGATGGATTCTCGCAATTTATAGAAACTTGGGACATGGCTCGCATATTTGCAAGCAACTGAGTGTTTTATATATATATATATATCTGTTGACAGATTCCATTCATCGAATCCCAAGTTATGTATATAGTACTGAACATTCCAATATATCTATATTGTTGTTTTGTTATTTAAAATAAAATTTTTTAAATTTATAAATGAAAAACCAGGGCGTATTTAACCAGTTGGGAGCACTGAGGCAATTAACTATTAAAAACTACTAAAGCAGTATATCCTTACGAGGATATATAAAAAACCCCATATAACATTTTAAAAGTTTAACAGGCAAAACATAAAAATTATTTAAAGAAAAAATGTATTACTGGCATTTTTCTTCCATTCGGCCTAAGTAGATGATTATCCTTTATCTCAAAAACTAAGTTTCAGTCACATTTATAAAAGAAAGCACTAAAACTTAGTTATTGTTATGAGCTTTAGACGCTGGTAAATTTTGTGTCATTTGCATTAAGGACATGGCTGCCTGCCATATATCCTTTTGTTTAAAAACTAAATTTCAGCATCATTTGTGATTGGAATGCTAAAACTCCATGATTAGTTGTACAACTACGTACTTTAGCTAAGTAGTAAATTTAGTTTAATTCGCTGCAGGGATGTTATCATCTTCCATATATCCTTTGTTTTCAAACACTAAATATCAACCGTATTTTTTATTGGAATGCAGTAGAAATGTGTAATCACTTCTAAAATAAAACTTTTTAGCGCTCATGTAAATTTCATCCGATTCAGAGCAAGGACATAATGATCTTCCACATGTCCTTTTTCTCAAGAGCTAAATTTCAGCCTCATACATGATTGGAATGCAATGAAAATTCATAACTATTTCTAGAATTATATGTTTGAGCTGCTGTGTGAATTTCGTAGCATTTAGTGCAAGGATATGACTACCTCCCATATATCCTTTTTCTGTAATATATTCATTTCAGCCGCATTTCTAATATATGTCACGCGCTATCACTTTTTATTGAGTGCCACAATCATGATAGTTTTTTAGCATGCAAAATTTCTTACTTTTAAATAGTTTAAATCAGAAAATGAGGCCTTAAACTAAATATTATTAATAAGCGTTTCTTAAAAATTCTTTTAGTTCACTTAATTTCATATACTATTTTTGCTTTTATATTATTTACTAAAATTCGCTCTACAAAAACAAAAACATTGTATCTAAAATTTAAAATATGTTCTTATTTAGTATATATTTTAATAATAATATATTTATGTGGTATAATAATATTTCCGAGTCGCTAAAATAAAATTTGTGTTACTGTCTTTTACATCTTTGGTTTTCTGTTTCATTAGCTATTGTTTCTTGTTTTTGTTTTTGTTTTTCTTTTTCATTTTTGTTGTTTCAAATATAGGATGTTGTTATATATTTTGGGGGGTTGGCTTAAAAATCTCTGTGTATAAAATATTTGTTTATTAATTGTATTGTATTGTTGTTGTTGTTGTTGGTAGTACATATCAGATGCATATAATATTCTTTGCAATATTGTGGGAGTTTTCAATTTGTTTGTTAAATAATAATCTAAATTTACGTTTTATTTAAATGCTCTTCCAAAATTATTTAGTTGGTTGTATTTATTATTATTTTTTTTTTTTTATTAATTGCTACTTGTTTATTTTATAGTTTTTTTTTATTATTAATTTTCCATACAATCAAAGAAAGAAAACAAAGGAAATTTGATTCTAAGGCAACTTTTACCATTGATATGATATTGTTTTATATTTGGTGTATATTGTTATAAAACTATAATTGTTTTGTATACGATTACGCAATATAATATATGTAATTATGTCATGAAATGAAGTTTACTTCTTTATGCATATGGATTTGTGGTAGGTGGATGCTAAGAAATAAATGTAACTTTAATAAAGAGACAGATTTAAAGTTATTCGGCCTATAATAGGGGATACAAATCATGGCCCAAATGAAATTTTTATAAATTTTGTATTTTATTGACACCGTATTTCAGGCATCATGGGAAAATCATTATCAATTTTATTATCAAACTTAATCTGCCTTTAGACAGCGGAGCAAAGCAAAGGTTTTCGAAAGCCGCTACACTTTCATTAACAGAACTCCTGTGCATTTTTGTTTATCACTATTCATTAGATGTCGTAGTTCAATGCTATAACAGTTTTTACTTATAAAATTTTATGAAAAAGTAGTATACGAGAGTTGTGTCAATACTAAACTGATGTTACCACAAATTTTTTTACGTACTATTTTTCCATTTCCCTTAATATATATCATTTCCTTTCGTTAATATAGTTTTAAGACCGCTTTGAAATTAATTTTGTATAAAAATTATGCTTCAAGGCATTCGTCAAGTCCCCATTTTTTGTTAGACCAACTTTTAGTGCTCAATTACAAACAGCAAAAGTTAAGCAGCAAAAGATACAATTTTTAAAATTTGTTTTTGTCTTAAATATTATTCATTCGAACCAACGAAAGCTTTCGACATCGGTAAGCAGGCAGTAAGTTTTTGGATCGGGATTTATAATTCTAGAAAAGTATTTTCAATTGAATGTAAAAATAGAAAAATAAATTTAATTTACACAAAAATTTTGTCCAGAGAAAATTTTGTACGAAAGAAGTGATTGAGTCCGCTTTTGATCTTGATATTTTGATCTTGAATTCTGCCTTAGAGTTTCTAATTTCTTCTTTTATTCGTTCAATGACTTTGTAGAAAATATAGACGGCCATGAAATGTGAAAAAATTAGATGGAGTTCACAAAGTTTCTGTAGCTTCTGCAGGAAGTAGAAGTCCTTTCCTTAAACTGACATATAAAATTGTCTGTGAAATTTTCAACTAAATAAATATATGAAATGAAAGATACTAAAAATAACTAAAAGGATTCGTTGTGCATTCTTTTTAGCATGGCGGCTATATGATTATGCGACTATATTCGCATAAGTATGTGGTGCGCAATATGCGTGATATATTTATGTATGCAAGTATGTTCCTATTCGATTTGATATGATTTATGATATGTTTTTTTTATATATTATAATATGTACTTAATTTTATGTATAGAGTTGGACACTATTTTACTCAAAGACGGGCCAAGTTCAAGTTGAGAAATTCTGTTGAATTCTCTTTCAAACTTTCCTACCACTTTCAGACAGGGAATGTTTGATTTTGAAAAATTTGCTGCAACTGCAGCCAACTTCGGGTATGAACCGCAAAAGAAAAATTAAATAATTTCACTAGTGAAACTCAAATAAACTTTCCCCGCCCAAAAGATGTCTTTTTACGAGTATAAAAAAGCATTTTGTTTTTAGTTTCTCAAAAATATTGTGCTTGAATTCGGTATGGACGTATCAGAGGTGAGGATTTCTGTTTTTGGCAGATGGTAAATGTACGAGTATATAAAAATTCAGTTTTAAAAATTTTTTTAAAAGTATTTCCTTTTTAAATCCATTAAGATGAGTAGATTATATGGTTATAGTAAGTGGTGTAGGAAAGAGTCTTGTCGTTGGTGTGATGCAGGAAGCGGGGGTGGCGCGAAAGAGAATTGTTTATGATGGTGACTTTAAAAGGATTATGTGTCATTACTTTTTCAGATTATTTTTTTTTTCTTTTGTTTTTTTATACTCTTTGTTTTATATATGGTATTTTGTGTGGTGTTTTCATACATCATTTTTTATGTAATTTGTGCTCAGTTTTATTTTGAAACGGCAGTGTTTCAAATGGGCAGCATTATTTCTTTTGTGTATAAATTATTGTTTCTCTTTTAAGTGTCGTAAAACATTTTGTTTATGATGTTGATTATTTCCCATCAACGCTATCCATCCATCCATCCCACATCTCCATATTCCCAAGAACAGTGCTTCGTTGTCTGTCGTGTGGTTTCCTTAGCAGAATTGTTTTTATTTTCTCTATAAATGTTTTGTTTCTATGGAAATAATCTCCTTTTGATTTCGATGTGTTTGTGTGTCTGCATGTGTGTTTAATTTATCACACCCGTTGAAGCAAAATTACTGCTAATTAATGGTTCTCGGGAATTCACAGATGTATTGGATGGTTCCAAGTGTTGTATATCATTTGACAGGGCGAACTCTGTAGAAGTCTCCACTGAGTCATGTTGACTTTGGGTCTGTTCATGCCGGCGCGGCTTAGCCACATTTGTTATATCCTTGTTTTGAGCATTGGCATCGGATACTGGATAGCTGGAGACACGCTTTAAAGCCTTGATTAAAGAAAAACACACATGACATGCAAATATACAAAAGTATTATTAAATTTGTTTAATTCTCTGTAAAAATATATTGCAAATAGTTTGTAAAACTTAAATTAACTCATGCAAATATGTATGAACATCCATTACAGCCAAAAAGATATAAATGACATTTATTAATTTATGCAAAATGTTTCTACAGCAGCCGTGAGTGTCAGCAGCCATCATGAATTTTTTGCGAACGTAACCATTCCGCTGCAAGATTTCATTTACATCTCTTCCGAAGACTGTGGAAGAACTATTGATATAATGGAAATGGTTAACCCTTTCCAAGCAATACAGTTGTATTTACAAAAAAAAATATTAAGCTTGAGGAACATTCAATCAGCATCTAATTGATATACCTGAATACAGTTTTTATATATTCTTGTTTAAGTGCAATAAAATTTATATAAAAAAACCACTGCCGATATTAAGAAAATTAAGACTCAAAGTCCCAGTTCACACTCTTCAACTTTTGCTACCCAAGCACAAGTAATTCCGTACCGTAACTCCGTATCGAAATGAAATAGAAACATACGACTATCTCCTTCTTTCCCAAAGAAAATAATATCAGCAGCAAAAGTTGTAGTGTGTGACTCGAGACAAATTTATTATTATTGGGAGGCCTTTCGGTAGTTCCGGTGCGCATATCACTTGGTTAAATGAAAATTCTCAAGAAACTTTTACCCAAAATTTCCGGGAAACAAACTATATATCATTCGAAAGGTTTTAGTTAATACTCTCTTTATTTGCTAAGAAACTGCAAATCGGATGTTATTCACCGAAGTTATAGAAGATTTAAAAGATGTTGCGGAAGTTAAAAAAAATTTTTTTTTCATATTATATTTTGTTATTATATAACATGTTATCAAAACTCTACAATCTATAGTGCAACATATAAAGTGCTTGAATAAATTACAAACGAGATAAATATTTGAAAAAAATATAATTTTGCATATGGGTATTTCCACGAAAATATCACACCCACTAAATATATTTCCTTAGCGATTTCCTTTGATAATAATAAACGTTAATTCAGCTTATCATTATGCTCTAGCATAACACTTTAATGGAAATACCCATATGCATGAACAAAATTTATTAACAAACCAACAAAAATTATATAAAAAGGCATGCATTTATAAACAAAAGCTGTAAAATTGTTAACTAAAACTTGTTCTGAGAGCCATACGTACAGTATTGAACACGTTAAGGCGAATTAAATTAACATCTTTTATAGGGGGGAGTGCTTAGTCAATTGACATTAAGAGGTGTATGTACTCGTAAACTTATATTTATCATGTGAACGCAACAAATCTTGAAAAGAATACATTCTTTCAATTAGCTATAAATATACAAAACCTTATCAGTTAAAAGATCCACGGCGTTAGTAGCTGAGATGGATTCATTTACAGGACATATATTTTTACTAGATGAGAACTTTTTGCGTTTCTTTTTTAAAGCGGCAATAGCAGTGAGACCTATTTTTTTATTTTATTATATTATTAGGGGCCGGGCAAGAGGGAAAGGAGAAAACAAAGAAAGACACATGAAATAATTAATAATTATTGTACGTACCTTTTCTTGCAACTAAAAACCATTTTAAATAAAAATTTATTTTATTTTCATTTACCCGTTGTTGTGTGAAAGAAATGTGTGCCACCTCCCACACCCATATTCGGCACAATATTGGCTGGTGTCAAGTGATCCTTGTTTTGGGCTAAATTATGATGACGCACTTCCGTGGGATTGTAATAGTTGGAGCCACAATTTTGTGAATAGGTAACGCGTACTTGTCCATGTACTGGCGAAGAGTTCGATGACGAGTTGCATACAGAGTCTTCCGACTTGGAACGCCCTAGCATTTTGGAAACATTGCCCACTTTGGCGGCTTCTATAAGGGTGCCCCATTTCTTTTTATGTCCCGCTATACGTTTGTTGTACGGCTTTAGAGTGGATTTATTGTATTTATTTGTTGACTGCACCGTATTAACAGTTGAGTTCGAGGACAAATTGGATGATGGTGATTCCATGCTGCAGCTTTCACTGGCACCGAAGGTGGCCTTTTTATGCATAAATGTTGAAGGATGAAAGAGCGTGGAAAGGGTTGAGGTTAATATTTCGTGTTGCTGATCAAAATTATCCAACGAAGTGGAGAATTCTGCCACAGGAGCTAAGGAGCCCGTTGACCCAGGCGGCGCTATATTAAATCCTTTCATCAAGCGTCGTTCTTTTTGACGATTCTTTTTACCACCAGCTCCTTAAGCAAAGTACTTATTAAAACATGTCTTCATTTATATATATTTACCATTTATATTAACTACTCACCTCCACCCTGGCCTGAAGTGACATTTGTATCCATGCCACTGTTCTTGAGAATCTCCACCAGCTCACAACGGAAAGCAGAAATATCTTGTTTAATTTCGTTTACATCATCCTCCGTGACACCCTGGGATTCGGCTTTACGCTGCTCTACCGTCACATAACGTCTTACAAGATTACGCATTATTTGCTGGTATTTGAAATCACGGTCATTGGCTTGTTGAGCTTTGCGCTACCATAAAGGAAGGATATTTTTGACATTCTGCTAAAATATTTAAGGTTATAGTGAATTGCTTACCCTGATTGTCTTGAGATGTTCCCTTCTGGCTGCCGACGAACCACTACAGAATACTCTGCGAGACCATTTAAATGCATACCAAATTGATTTAGGCGTAGGAATTATATTAAACGGTGGAGGACAAGTTCCACCCTCCTCGAAATAGCTGATCCATAATTTGGATCTGGCAAATTTCCACTCAACGTCGGCACGTTCCTAAAAGAGAAGGACTCGATATAACAGTTGGCGAAAATAATTTCTTAAATAACATGACCAGGGGCAAATCAGTGAATAAATTCAAAATAAGGAGTTCCGAACGATGTACATAAAGTCCCCAGTTTCATTTTTAAAGAGAGGTACTGGACATTATTTTTTGAAGAGGTATTGACCGGATCATATTAAGGACACACATTAATGATTAGGTGTTCACATGAAGGTAGGGACTCGATTTAGAATCCAGCGTACAGTCTAATTTCCACATGAGCTATCAACAACAACCGATATAAATGAATAATACAAACAAACTTACCGATATTAACTGATAAGAATGATTCATCATGGCGATTAGAAGATTTAGTAGAACCACTATATTAATAACAGAATAAGTGCCGAACATAAGCATGCCCCAGAAACGGGTAAATATCTTAATGCCATCCAACTCAAAACTGTCCAAATCGATTAAGCCGAATACAGCCCAGAATAAAGTTTGAGTGGTTTCAAAGAGACTAGAAGATAATTGAAAAGAAAAAACAACTCGAATTAAAAAAGACCTGGGAGTATCTTTTTACTAAACTCACTTGGAAAATCGACGCCAGACAATACAAGCATTTGGATCGGTGGTACCATTCAAATTGGCCAAAACGTTATGGGGTGAGACCTCAGGACAACGTTTCTTTTCCAAATCGGCATAATACCTAAACAAAACATTATGATGAAAGTTTTCCACAATTGAAGGGCATCAAAATCATTTACCACAACAGCTGATTTAGGCCGCTGCCAAAGGCAAATAGGACCAGGACATACAAAAAGAAAAATTTCATAATATCCATAACCATGCGTGACAATGACACCTGCAGTGGTCCCAAATGTGGATTTACTGAGAATATGTAAACCAATTTGAGGCTACTGAAAATGTTGGCCGCACTAAATAGACCTTCCGATATAAGCATTGGATCCCAAGTGTCCCAACGCTCACGCGGTAAGTCGGTAGCATGCGGATTAGTGATCATTTCTTTTTGTACTTGAAAGAATGATACGACTCTTAGAGCAACAGTGGCCACGTATAAGGAATTCGTAACAAAATCTATCACATTCCACATATCATTTAAATACTCCTGCAGGCCCACATCCCACAATTGTTTCACTTCGCTCCATATCAGACCTTAAAATTTTGCAAGTGTTTAATTCGTAATTAATTTCTGCTAAAAAATAAATAAATCTTTTATACTCACCACTAACCCAGGACAGTATTAACCATTCTATGAAGGTGGGCTTTGCGCCTCTCTTAGTGGGCAGCTCTTCCTCCTCATGCACCATTGAATTCGAGTTTGACCAAAACCACCAGCCGCCAATAAATGTTTCAATACGTTGCGAAGCCAGCATTAACAAAACTGTTGTTAAGTTTTATTAATTTTTGCAAACAGAAGTACGCTTTATCGTAATACTTACACAAAAATGTAAAATATGAGGCACTATGGCAAATAAATTTAATAAAAGGTTTTCTCATAGTCTGTCCAATACTGGAGTAGGGGGCCAAAATGTATGCCAATGAAAATATGGGGAACATCATGCCTTAAATCAAATACACTGTTAGTCAAAGAAGTCTTGCAGTTTTCGAATTTGTGTTGCGTTACCTATGCGCACTATATCGAATGCCTGCAAAGCCATGTTTTTACGTCTGAATCCTGGCAGTCCTTCGTACCATATACTGGCTAAAAGCTGTTGGACATTCGAATGCGCTACAAACTGCAAATCAAAAATTAACACATTTTCATTTTATCAAAATTTTTATACTCTTTTATATTTCACTATTTCGCTAACCGTTAAAAATTGTCTTTATATATTTTATTTAACAAACTATATATCATTGGAAAGGTTTTAGCTTCTTCTTTCTAGATCTATTAAGGGATTGAAAATCTAATAACATTTAGCGAAGATATTGAGCTTTAAGTATGTACATAAAAAGTATGGACAACAGGTTTTTTAGCCGCAACTCAATATATAATTGTTTTGCAGATTAGTTGAGATATAACTGCTGGTCTAAACTCTCATCTTTGTTGACCAGCTATTCAAATATATTCGCCAATGACTTACCTTCTTTTGCCTGAGTTTAATGGCTAATTTCAGACGATTTAAATGCATTCGCTCGCCATGCTCATAAACTGGACCGGTAGGATCATGATTCAATAAAATTTCCAATTCGTGAGATGTCCGAGTATGATCTAATAAAGCTGTGGCAAAATCTTGACATTGTTTGCGCAGTTCCTGATATTCATTCTGAAATCAAAATCAATTTATGCACTATTTCCAAACATAATTGACCCCCCTCCCCCCCACTTACCTTAAACTCATGTTCCAGAAAGCTTAAGCGCCTCAATTCCCATGACAATTCAAATGCTGTTAAAATAGGATCTTTAGATGACAGTGCAATCAAACTGGGACTGGCCAATGAGCGATAAGCATTAATGCGCGAACGCGAATGTCGCAAAGAGTCCTCTTGGCGAGACTGAACACATTCATCACAGCCACATCTAAGAAAAGGTTAATTAAGTTCAGAATTCAGCAGGAGTAATAAACAACAAGCAACACTAACCGCACGTCGTGGGGCATTGGCAAAACAGCACCACGATCGAGTAGAATCTTTATAATTTCATAATTATCACGATGAGCGGCCAATATTAGAGGTGTTATGTCGGGCGTAAACGTGGAAGTGTCCTCCGAGGAAGATTCCCAACTCTAAAGAAAAAAAAAATGATTATTTTTATATATCTTTTCCTCACAGATAATGCAACATCAAAAACTTACATGATTTCCCTCACTATGAAAGGTGACATTTTCATGATCCAACAACACCTCCACAGCCTCCACGAACTCTTCCGATATGGAATGTAGCAACGCGTCCTTAGTGTCGACATTGTAGTTAATCAGCAGTTCTACCATTTCCAAGTTTTCATTGTCAATGGCCATAAGGAGAGCAGTACGACCCAGAGGATCTACACAATTGATATTGATATTGTCGGTGTCCTGGGCCTTTTGCAGCATTCTTCGTGTGCCAGCCATATCGCCACGCTCTACCGCCAACAAGAATTTCTTCTCCTCTAATGTCAGCTGACGTATTTCCTGATGAGGTCTTATACAGTTCTCCTCCTCCATCATGCCGTGTATGCTGTGACGCTTTAAAGGTGCAAATGAAAACAGAATTGTTTTAATCAACATGTGTATGTGTGTGTGCTTTTGTTTGGTTGTATGCGCGTGTAAAGTTTAAGATACAAAAATCATTGAAATGAAGGTCAGATTATTATGCAGCTTCACATTAACTTCATGTGCTTCATGCTCAAATGCAGACATAAACCCATACACATGCACTTATGCACACGCACACACGTATGCAAGTCTAAGGCAAAGTGTCCCAGGTGGCCAAATTTTTTGTCATCACAATAAGTTCAAATTCTGTCCTCCAAGGCATTTCATACAGAACAGCGTGTCAAATTTAATATCTGTTAACGTGTGTGACAAACTATTTCGTCAACCAAAAATATCAGCAGCAGCGTACAAATCGTAGAGAAGACGGTAGAAGAAATCACAACTATTGGAAAGCGTTATAACGTTTGTATATGGCGCCAAATGTCAACTCAGTTTTGACATTTGTGAAATGAAAAAACGCAAAAAACAAATCTGCAAGCCATAAAACGGTTCAGCCTTCGAGAGTGATTGGACGGTTGATATTTCATCCAAAATTATTATAGTCGTTTAAGGCGTATTAAAAATCAGTGTCATCTACGAAGAGCATTCACATCCGATCAAAGTTGTTGTTTATGGGTAATTTTTTATTAACTTTTTAAAATTAATCTTTAAAGCATAGGGAAATCCGCAGCCACTGTGGACGGCACTCTCTATAAGCCATGATTTGCTAAATTTTTGCTACCGCATTTTGTATGAATTGGAACTGGAGAATGAGTGGTTCCAAGGGCACGCACTGTTCGATATTTTGAAGGAAACAGACTCTTGAAGCTCTTAAAGAGAATATTCGCCAAGAATGTGAGAACGCTTTGGCAACAGTTATAGAATATGTCATAAGACAAGAAGGTATGGTCACCAAGTCTGGCTGTGGCCACTTGGCCGATATCATCTTCTCGACTTGATGGATCAAATTCGAATGGATTAAAAAAAAAAATTTCCCAAGTAGAGCGAAAGTTTTTCATTAAAAAGAAAATTACAGTAAAACAACATCGAGTGCTTAGGCTCGCTGCAACCTGTGCATGATTCCTCGAATGCAATATCGTTTACTAGCATTTGGCCAGTTGGGTTGGCTGTTCAGCAGCAACCTTTCACTTACCTTGACCCTTTTAGCCGGCTCTATCTGTACACTAACATGTCCTGTACCATCGGCGCCATTGGATTTCTTTTCAGTATCTGAACCAGTACCTCCGCCACCAACACCGCCACCTCCTCCCCCACTATTGCTGTTGGCATCTGTTGCACCATTCTTAATTTTGCTTAAAATGGGAGCCAATACAGATTTCCTGCGTGCCGGGCTGACAAAATGTAACTTTTTTCCTTCTTCTGGAAAAGAGAAAATAAAATAAATTAAAACATTCAAATAAATTTGTAATTGTAATTGTAAATTTTTTAATATTTTCAAGGATCTTTTTAATAATTGGTATTGCTATGTGGGTGTGTGTGTTGTTGTTGTTGTATTCAATACTTTTGCAAACACTCTCACAATACGTTGGCTGCATGGCTTAAATGTTGTTTGCAAGATGACATTGATTATCATGACGATTGTTTATTAATTCAATGGCGGAAAATTTAATGTAAATCGAGTTGATACTGGAACGTGTGTATCTCTAATATGATTCGATAGCGCTCATGTTTTCTTTTGGTAATTGCTTATATGAACAGTTTTCATTTTACACAAATAAATATTAAAATAAATATATTCGAATTAAAATAATTTTTATTGCATTTTCCGAATGAAAACTGTTAGAAGACTGTGTATACGATGATGACTAAAGATGTAACGAAAATTTATATTATTTTTCGAATTGCTTGTTTCCCTGTCCATCTCTCTTGGCCGTTCCCCATTGTGCAACAACTACATCAAAGCACTTTGTTTTCGTTGTGTGTATGTGTGTGTGTGTGTGAATTTCAAGTGTCCAGTGCTGTTTTATTGAACGTATTGGTAGTATTTTCATTTTTACATTATAGTTTTAAATCTGGGTCAATTGTTGCATTTTTCGCATATATTTCAAAAAGTACACTCTGTATCATAAATTTACTTACATACATACACATGTAAGAGTATATATACAATAGGTGTGGGTGCTTGTGAAAAAAGGCCAATGACTATAATATTATTTAAAATTGCGAGAGCGGCCAATATTAAATGAATTTGGCTTTAAATATAAGAATAAGGGAATCAGCTTAATCAAGGTGGCAGTAAAATAAAACTGAAGCAATATTTAAGATTATTAATAAACACAAAAACCTATTTTAACTATAAATTTATTTCTGGGGCTTAAAATGAGATTTTAATCTTGATATAATCAAGAATTTCTTCCAAATTTTGTTAAAATCTTCCACAATAATTTAAATGCTTATTAAAAACGTTTTAATTCAAAGAAGTCTTTATTTACGGAAAATGTTTCCAATAATTATGGATTCTATACCAGGGACTATTATTTATGAATGAATGTATTTTTCCTTTTAATATTATCCACAAAAGTACAGAACACACCTTATATCTAGTGTTGTTATTTCTATGTTAGTTATATGGGCTTTATAATTGTTCGAATAAAATATTATGGCTTTTTTTCTCTTTCAATAAGCCGCATAATTTTAAACTTTCATTCGAATACTCGAATGAATAAAGAATGAAAAACTTCATTCGAATAACCTTGAAAAAATTATATGAAACGAGACATATAAGAAGCAAAAAATAGCAGGCAGGGCTTCATCGGAAAATAAAATTTTTAATGGACCCAGTGCACGATAAGTTTGACGAACAGAACCATTATTTTGATTAAAAATTTCCACAACTTGCACGCGTTGCTCTGGTGTAAGTCGATCCATAATGAAATGTCAAAGCAAACTAAACAAAAAGCAACTATCAACTGTTAAATGGGTGGTCAAATAAAGCAGTGATGCCAACTCAAAGTTGTATCACTCTATAAGAAACACCCTATAGCTGGCTATTAGCCCCTGCCGATTGTTTTAAATGCCTTCTACGAACCATCTAGAAAAAAGAGAGTGGCAGACCTTCTCCGCAATGACAACTTGTATAAAAATATATGAGTACCAAAAGGGGAAGGAAGGCCTTGTAGAAGGCGTCCATATTCCTAATTTTTCCCTCACAACAACTATGTGCGGGTGTGTGTGTGTATGTCTGCTTTGTTGTCGGAACACATGGAAAGATAACAACAACGCGAAAGCAATTAAAAGCAACACGGAATACATGCACACGTCCGCATGTAACAGTTTTTGGCATTTAAATGGCATTGACGCTTTAAAAACTTTAAATTCAATAGCAAAACAACAAACCAATCGGATTATGGCCCAAAAAGGCAAGACTTCTGGAAGCAGTGAATTTTTTTTTTTTTTTAATTTTCTCTTCTTATTAACACTTGACTGTTTGCAAGTGAAAAATCGTAGTTTAGAATTTTATTTGTTAATACGTGTTTTTATTATTGGCGTGCAATGAACTCTTTCCTTGCAATACATATACGAGTGTGTATGTGTGTGTGTGTGTTTTCCTTATATTCGTACTTTAACACAAACACGTGTGCATGAAGCAAATAGTTGTACTATGCCAATATTAAAAAAGTTGGCACAGGTCGTGACTACAGGCATTTTTTATATTTATTCCTTGGCTTGTCTGTGGTGGCGAACTGTTTTCAATATGGACAACTAAATACGAGGGACAAAAATATAATTTTTTTTTATAAAAATATGTGCAAGAGATGTGGTAGAAAATTTTGTTCAAGAAAAATATATTTTCCATTGATAAATTTTGGACTCTTAAGACGGGTATAATTGAACCAAACCCACACGTTTTGGTGATTAGAAAATTATTTCAGCACAATGCGTTCTGCTCATGACAATATGTTCTACTTTTCTATAAAAGCATGAATGAATAATGCCATTTTCAAAATTGTTCTGGTTTATTTCAAAACTAGTACTTTTTCACTTCTTAGTTAACAACACCATTTCCAATTGTATAAAAACTATTTACAAACCAACTGAGAAGCAGAAAGTTTTTAAATCAATTTCATAGCAGGGGATCACCTGCTTATTATTCCCACAAATTTTAAAAAGTTTCTCTTTATTTTAAAATTACAAAATAGGCGTCTAAGGCTCTCAATATCTGGTACAATTGAGAGAAAAAATTAAGGCTTTCAATATTGAAATCGCTCTATGTTATATTAACATTTGGATCGATATCAAATAAAAAATTAGGCCCCAGGATTATTTAATAAGAAAATGTTTGAAAGATTTGTTCAATTTTGGACCAAATCGATTAAATCAAACGCATATTTTTTTTGCAGGGATGGCGTTTAGGGTCAACCGCTTTCCAATTTTTTGCTAAATTAATTTACAGAGATGCCAAATATCTCTTATAACGATAATCCTCACTGCAAGCCGTTCTAGTTGACAACAAACTTGGACTTTATACAATCTCAAAAAGTAATTTAATTGTAAAATAGTGAAGAAAGAATAAAATAGCAGAGTGAAATGTATGTTTTAAGAAATATATTTCAGATCTAATCGAGTACACAAGGAATGCTGTTGTGGAGCCCCAGAGGTCAAAGCCTTCTCGTCCTGATTTAGTTTTCCTAATCTTATACGAATTCACTGTATTTTTTCGATACCAGAGCCGATATTCGATATTATAATTAAGAACGCTTGTTAGCTTTAACCAAAAAAAAAATATTTGTTACTTCGTCCCAAAGTTGCACATCTCTGTTTGTAATGCCACTTAAATATAATTCAATTCTTGTCGCATTCACATTTGCTACTTCAATTATATTTGTAGAGAAATTTTCAAGTATTAAAAAATCAGTAAAACTTTTACACATTTTCTACTTTTATTGATTGACCTGGAACTAAAATGGAAAATAAAATAATAATGAGCACGTCGTCCGCCTTTTGCTGGCAGTTTCTTCAAGTGCTTCAGGTGCTGATTATAGATAAGATGGGGGGGGGGTGAAATATTTGAAATATTTTTAGTCTGAAATTCATCATTATTTATTTATGCAGTGTAAGCAATGGAGCATAAGATATTGGAGAGTCTATGCGGCATTATTACACGATTATATATATATATATATATATATATATATATATATATATTGAGTTTTAATGCAAACAATTCAAACATCCCTAAAACTTTGATTTAAACTGTACAAGAGTGAAACACTTGTGAAAGCGTTGGTGCGGCAAATATTTCCAACTGATTTTACACTTTTCATAGTCACACAGTGGTACCGATCGTACAAAATGCAGAGAAACCGGAAATATTTTTGGAATAAAATGTGTTTAACGCACAAGTTGCTGAGATGCTGGTGAAATTTTAAAATGCTGTTAATCAGTTAACCATTTTAAAATACTATTAACAGACTTTCAATAAAAATAGCCGAATATCTATTTGTGTTTAGAATTATTTTAATGCCTCAGAGGGTTAATCTATTTTGGACCTTTTCTTGAATTTCAAGGGTCTAGAAAATGAATTCAAATTATCGATATTCCAAATTACGAAGAGCTCAAACTATGAAGATCGATATAAGGAAAATCATATATCATTTGAAAACTTATTGATCATAAGACAGATTAAAGTCACGCATTCAAAAGAATAATTAACACTCCTCATCATAATTATTTTATTAAATAAATAAATATAGAATAAAATAATTAAAAAGCTAAACAGCCCGTAATATTATTTTGAATGAGTGACTTTTAGTTGTCTGTTCAAGGAGTTTTCAACTGTTATTAGTTCACATTATAGATCGTTGGCGAGTGAGATCAGGATAGTGGAGAAAACTGTGGAACCATAAATATTAAATTATAGGGCGGAGAAGATGTTCGCAATATGATATCATATTAACGAAGGTTTCAGATTATATCGGGTGTTTTTTATAGAGTGATACAAATTTAAATCATAATAAAACATAATAATATACTTTTGATATTAATGACATTATCTTTATTGGATAGAAAATTTTATGACATTAATGTTTAAATATAATTCTGGCCATGTGGTTACCACGGCTGGCGCGTACAAGGCGCAATCTGGAACACCAATTTTCACAAACTTTTCGCAGCATTTGCGGCCGTATCTCGCCGATAACTCTTTGAATGTTGATTTCCAGGTGTTCAATTGTCTGTGGTTTATCGACGTACACACGTGACTTTACATAACCCCAAAGAAAATAATCCAATGGGGTTAAATCACACGTTTTTGGGGCCCAGGCTAATTAATTGGGCCATTTTGTGAAATTATTTTTTCGTCAAAAGTTTCCTTGAGTAAATCAATTGTAGCGCCCGCTGTGTGGCATGTGGCACCGTTCTGTTGGAATCTCATATCAGCAAGATTAATGCCAACTAATTGAGGTACGAAAAAACTTCGAATCATGTTCCCATACCGTTCACCATTGACAGTAACATTCTGACCATCATTGTTTTTGGAGACATATGGGCCAGTAGAATTTTGAATGGATAAATTGGACGAATAGAACAGTTGTTTTGATTAAAAATTTCCACTATTTGCATGCGTTACTCTGATGTAAGTCGATCTATAATAAAATTTCGAAGAAAGTTAAACAAAAATCAACTATTAACTGTTAAGTAGGTGAGTCAAATAAAGCAGTGATGTTAACTCAAAGTTGTATCACTCTAAAAAAAACACCAGATATATATTTTTTTTCAATTTGGCGAACTTTTTCCAAGAGATCTGCAAAACAATTCGAATTGTAGTGGGACTGAAACTCAACAGCCTCGAATTGTCATGAGCCAACTGTATCGTTATTATTATTATTATTATTATTATTATTATTATTATTATTATTATTATTATTATTATTATTATTATTATTATTATTATTATTATTATTATTATTATTATTATTACTATTATTATTATTATTATTATTATTATTATTATTATTATTATTATTATTATTATTATTATTATTATTATTATTATTATTATTATTATTATTATCACTGACGTACCGGGTCTGAGACCAAAGGTTACGCTCTGTGGGGATATAATTCATCTTTTATATCCGTTATCCTAAAGTTTCCCTCACGATCGTTGTTGCTTTTATTAGAATTGCCTTTTGCATTTCGGTTAATATTTTTATTATTATTATTATTATTATTATTATTATTATTATTATTATTATCTTTTTATTATAAAATAAACAAACCAAAATTCACTAGTGAAAAGGACAAACTACAAAAATTATTGTAAAGATTTAACCACAATATAAATTCATATAAACTAATTATTTTTCTGGAATCCCATTATACAGAAATTCATCTAAAGTGCTCTTAAGCTAAATGCTGTCCGTGCCACATCCTCAACAAAATTCAATTTTTATTTAAAGTGCTCTTAAATACTTTTAATTAGCAGTTCATGAGAAATAATAAAGGAAGGCAGCATTAAATTTCAAAAACGAAATTTTTGTCTAATAAAAAAAACAAACAAACAACAACATTTTTGTTTATTTAATCACGCCAAATTATTATTTCGAATACACAAATATTGTGGCATATATCATTCGTTGTTTGTGTTTTGAAATATTAATAATTTTCAATTTATGGCAAAATGTAAATAAGATTTATTGATCCGTACATACCGCCTTCTTCGTTCGCTTTCACTTCGCTCCATTTAGACAACTGCAAGAAAATTTAAAATACAAAAAATTAAACACTTGCCGCCATAATGCGATTCAATGGAATATATTTAAGTTTAAGACGTACAAGTAAAATGTTTTAATAAATTGCAAATATATTTTTTAGTTTTTGTTTTATCACTTCTCATCGCTGGTCTTTGAGTATTTGCAAGTTGGTTAGATATTTTGCTTTCATTTTTCTTCAAATAATTTTTCATCTGTTTTTATAATTTCGATGCGGCCTATAAATCCTTCAACACATGCTTTAAGCACAAGAGAAGCGACAACAAAACACAAATTAATACACCAAATGAAAGGAGCACGAAATAAAATTTTGTTTTCAATGTACTCACTCGTGTTACTTTAACAACCAAAATAAGTTTTAACAAAATTTAATTCTTCTAGTTGTTTTACCTCTTTTTGATTAATAATGTGGTCTAATATTTATTAATAAAAATAAAGAGACCTTAAGCTTAATAAATATTAGACCACATTTTTAACAAAATTATTTTTTTGGTACATGTGCACAATATTTTTATTATAAAAAAGTTAAAAAAGCTTTTCAAATTTGATCAAAAAGCAACAACAACATCATTCTGTTCCGCAATACACGATTGAAATTATATTAAATTGCTTATGAATATTCGAATAACTTCGCTATTCAAACACGGAGATTTCGTTTTTGTTTCAAATGTTATTGTGGGACAGAACGATATCTAGTGACATCGTGGACCAGGCAGTAAGCGTTTGTCTCAAACATTTATTTAACGGTTATATTAAAAAGAAATAGTCTCGTTTGCTATTCTCTATCCTAACGATTAATCGAAGATACCGATTTCCTAAATGATTTTAAAAGCTCGATTTCGATTCTTAGCAGTTGTTAATGACAATTTTATAAGCAAATTTATTGTATTAATTGTCATGTTTTTTATTTCATTACATACCCACCGTTGTAATATTAACAAAAATATGATTATAATCTTTAAGATATTAATTGAGCAACCGAGTCGCTGTGATACTGTTTTGAAACTGAGCTCATAATTCAAAACATTTCCATAATATATTGTGGTTTTTTCCTCACACGTTAAATTTTCCAAGAAAAAAATTTAGTAGCCACTCACTAGTGATGTTACTTGAATAAGAATTATTCGAATAATAAATTTTGAATTAAAATTTCGCTGTTATTATTATTTAAAAGTGCAAGTTTTTCAATTTAAATTAAAAAGAGTTTCGAAAATCTGTTTAGAAAAGTAAAAATGATCATTGAGGAAAACGGATCACGATTGAAATTACATTAAATTGCTTATAAATATTCGAATAACTTTCTAATTCAATGATTGATGTAGAAATTTTTGTAATAAAAAGGAAATTTCCTCCTGTTAATAAATTAACTATTTGACATACTGTCATTGTATTATTATAATATGAAATTTATTTCTTAACAGAATTCTCAGATGATTTATAGAAGTCTTTTGATAAGTTGGGAAGTTTGAAACTTTTCTAAACTGTGTTTAACGTCTACTGACGATTTGGTATAAAGCGCTAAGGAAATTTCTTCCAGAATTTGTACTTTAAATCTATTAAAAACAGGCGCTATTCATTCGTTGTTAAAATCTTTGGAAAGTTGAAAGTGAACAAGTCATGGTGTAAATTGGGTGTAACATGAAAATTGTTATAATCTTGCTTATTCTGTAACTATTTGTAAACGACACGTCATGGCAATTTCTTAAATAGAACACTTTTGTTTTTCTTTTCCTTTGCAATTGAACTTTTCAATCATCCGAGACCGTGGAGAGAAGCCACATTTCTTCAGAAGTAATTAGTTGTCCTAAAAAAAGAGCAGCTAAGTGACGTCTTGATGCGACGTTGACAAAGAATTACATAATAAAGAGAAATATTTTGTAGGCAGAGATATTAAAGTTTTTTTATTGAATGATACGAATAAAATAATTTTATTCATTCGAATAAAAAAAATTATATTATTTCGTTATTCGAACCAGACAATTTTAACCATGACCTTTTGTGCCGATTAATTTCAAACTCGAATACACCGACAACACTAGTAATCCAAATGCGGCCTTTTATTCGACTAATTTCAAACTCAATTATATCGACAACTCTAGTAATCCAACTTCTCTATGAGTTAATACAACCAAATAATTTTGGTAATACAATACCGATTAAGTTAATATTTTAACTTTTAAGTTAATATATTTTATAAATACCCGTACAAAATATTTGTGGCCAGAGTTGTTTTTGTTATTTGATACACTTGAAAGTGTATTCCATTTAATTCACATCCTACTCTTAAATTGTTTGACTTTGTATTTGCATTGCCCTTCGACTTTAGCCAGACGTATAAGCAAACTTTTAAACAAACCAACATCCTTGAATTTCAAAACAAATAAACCAACCCAAAAAAGTAGCAAACAAAAAATTTAAAAACGATAACTCACACAAGTAGTTTCTCTAGCGCAGCAAATATTTTTGCTGTGATAGAAAGAACAAAAAAAATGAATGCTTGTACATGAACGATCCCAATTGCAATTTCATCATTGGCAGTAACCACATCAACCAAAACCAATTTTTAGATATGAAACCGTTTCGAAAAGTGCTAATGAAATTGTGAGAAGAGATGGCAAAATTTAAAAGCTTTTTTTTAAGTGTGTTAAAACATAAATTTCCGTAAAAGTTTGAGGTGAAAGACCATAATTATTTTCTAAAAAGAAAGAACCCACTGGCACATTCCAAAATTTCATAATGCAGTTCCTGTAAATGACTTATTCTGGCACATATTTAACGAAAAGTCAGTGTGCTCGTCATTCTTAAAAAGTGTAGCAGTAGAATTAGAAAAGCTATCGTGTGTTTTTTATAGAGTGATACAACTTTGAGTTGACATTACTGCTTTATTTGACCACCCATTTAACAGCTGATAGTTGCTTTTTGTTTAGTTTACTTTAGCATTTTATTATGGATCGACTTACACTAGAGCAACGCGTGCAAAATTGTGGAAATTTTTAATAAAAATAATGGTTATGTTCGTCAAATTTATCGTGCACTTCGTTCATTTTATGCCGCACATAATCGTCTTTCAGAGTTGCTAATTCGAAGAACAATAGATCGTTTTCGGACCACATTTACTGTTACTGACAATGTGCATCCCATGAGACGTCGAACAGTGCGCACTGAAGAATCTATAGCCGCTGTACACGAAAGCATTGAAGATGATCCTAACCAATCGATTCTTCGCCGTTTTCAGCAACTGGGGTTGTGTCCCAACCCCAGTTGCTGAGGTCTTGGCTTAAAAGCTTTCAAGATTTAACTTGTGCAGGAATTAAAGTCAAACGACCATCATATGCGCCACCAATTCGGCGAATGGGCTGCAGCACAAATTGATATTGATTTTGAATTTCCATTAAAAATTTTATTTTCCGATGAAGCCCATTTTTGGTTGAATGGGTACGTACATAAACAGTATTGTCGCATTTGGAGTAAGGAGAATCCACAAGCTTTTGTCGAAACACCACAAAAAATTACTGTTTGGTGCGCTTTATGAGCTGGCGGAGTCATTGGCCCATATGTCTTCAAAAACGATGATGGTCAGAATGTTACTGTCAATGGTGAACGGTATGGGAACATGATTCGAAGTTTTTTCGTACCTCAATTAGTTGGCATTGATCTTGCTAATATGTGGTTTCAACAGGACGGAGCCACATGCCACACAGCGGCCGCTGTGATTTACTCAAGGAAACTTTTGACGAAAAAATAATTTCACGAAATGGCCCAATTAATTGGCCTGGCCCCCAAGATCGTGTGATTTAACCAAATTGGATTATTTTCTTTGGGGTTATGTAAAGTCACGTGTGTACGTCGATAAACCACAGACAATTGAACACCTGGAAATCAACATTCGAAGAGTTATCGGCGAGATACGGCCGCAAATGCTGCGTAAAGTTTGTGAAAATTGGTGTTCCAGATTGCGCCTTGTACGCGCCAGCTGTGGCGTCCACATGGCCGAAATCATATTTAAACATTAATGTCATAAAATTTTCTATCCAATAAATACTAGTATATTGATATCAAAAATATATCACTATGTTTTATTATGATTTCAAACTATATCACTCTATAAAAAACACCCGAACATTCATTTAATTATTATGTCGGAGAGATGAAGTTAATATTCCAAAAAAAATTTTTTTAAGAATTAAATTCCTTAAAACAAATTAACTGCCTATTTCACAACAGCGATAGATTTGTTTCTTTCTTTTAAAACAAAAACAATTTATTATATTTTGTGGTTGTTTCAATTATTATTGAGTGAAAGAACGAAATCCTTCGTTGTTGTGAAGTAGACAGTAAACAAATTTCCTGTTAACAATAAATTGTTGCAAATTAAATGAACTGATCACTGAATTAAATCTCTCAATAGCAAAGAGTCATTTGTAAATTTAAAAAAAAAAAATTAAGGCCTTCTGCATCTAAAAACTTTGCTACAGCACTGTGCAATACAATTGAATAACATGATTAAACCGGCGGTACTTGTGTCGACAGAAATAAAGTGAAAATGAAAAAGTGAAAACTAAATATTCAGAAATATTTAAACATTCACTTTGAAGTTTTCTATTTACATTTACTATAACCGCAACATCCCACAAACAGAGAATCAGTACAACTTAACTTTGACCCAGTGTAAAATAAAGATGTTTGCACTCATAAACAATAATAACAACAACAACAGCAGCAGCAGCAGCAGCAACAAGACCCAGTCAGTCAGTTGACCTTTGCTGAAGGTTTCATCCGGTTGTTTACTCGCAGACTCACACATCGAAACATCATTTTTGAAAACATCAACCTCAGCTGCACATCATCTCGTGACACACATTCATCATAAATCTTCTATATAGCAAAAAATAATAACAACAACAACAACAGTGCAACATCCAATGACAAGGAGTGCTTTGCATCTTTTTGGGGTGAACAAGTTGCGTTCGTTTGTGTGACTACATCTTGAGAATTACAATATTAAAATTCTCTATAATTGTATTCATCTCAAGGTTGCAAAGGTAAATAAATACGATTATGTCACAGAAAGGATTTATTCAAGGGCTGGCTGTTTTCATTTAGTTGATACATGCAAAGTATTTATTTCAATCTGCCAGTTTACATCAACAACATAAACAACAACATCTAAACTGATAAAATGCAAAGTTGTCGATACAGTGATTTAATATGTTGTTTAATATGCTGTTTATGAGTTGCGACTTTTGAAGTGGAAGGAATTGAAAATTATGATGCACGTCAATGAAATAATAAACAGTTTAAATATTTGGAATAGGGTGAATTGCTGGGACCTTGACTTAATCTTATGCAAGATTATAGGAATGAAATGGAAATTACATCAGTAGACAAGTGATCATATAATGCTGTCGAGTTGATGTGACATTATTGTCGTCATTCATAATAGGGGCAGTTGTTGGCAGTATTTGTTGTGAGCATTTTATCAGCCACCTCTTTTTTGAAACAAAAATATGTTTTTGACAATTTTCAATGCGCTTTTCATTTCGTAATTTCCACTTATTTTATTATGTGTGAATGTATGTGTTTATGTGTGTGTGTGTGTGTGTGTGTGTGTATCTGTCCTTGGCATCTTCCAACTACAAACAATAACAACTTTAAGCTGTCTATTGTTTGATGCATGACAATGCTGCTGGCTACAGTTACGCACCCACACAAACATGCGTCTGAATTCATCTGGCACTACTAAAAACTAACAGAGATGGAAAATTGAATTTTTAAAATCTTACAGTAATGAAAACTTTTGTTTAACTGGTTGTCAGTGATATTCAAAATAAAGCTCTGGGAATAACAACAATATAATTTTGCAATTTTTCTATGTTGCGCAGTCATATTAAATGCAGGCAATATATTGAAATGCTTTTGAATACTGCACAATATGTTGGCAACATTGTTTAGTGTTTACACATTCCCTGTGGGGACAGCTGAGCCACATGATACTTAAAATTACTCATTCTTAGTACTCACCATTAGTGACGATAGGTATCATGAAGAAAATTTACGGAAAATAAAAGAATTCTTAGACATGAACGATTTTCCGAAAACAATTATAAACAATTTAACATATAAAAAGAGTGACACAACAATAAGAAGAGAGACTAATACAAAGTATTATAAAGGACTAACATATATAAAAGGTTTTTCTGAAAGGTTAAAAAACTCAGATCTATATGACATTGAAAAATATCAACTGGCATTTAAGACGAATAATACTATGCAGAGCCTATATAGTAACACAAAGACTAAATTAAAGAAAGAGGACAAATGCAACGTTATATATAGTATTAACTGCAACGGTGACGGCTCAGGCACATGCAATAAGAAATACGTAGGAACAACTAAAAATAAACTGAAGACCAGACTAACATCTCATAAATCAGATATAAGAACGAAAAACAAACCCATGGAACAAAAAACTGCACTTGCGGCCCACTGTGCAAAGGAAAATCATGTGCCAAATTTTGATAATGTAAAAATATTACAACAAGAAAACCATTATTCCAGGAGATTTACTTTAGAGATGTTACACATAATTGGCGTTCCTGCAGAGAAAAGACTTAACTATAAACAAGACACAGAGAAATGCGCTCAAATTTACAGAAGTGTGATAAACAAACACAAAAATCAACATAAACAAATCAGTTTTCGCAGCTAAGGACTACAGACGATCGACATATTGAAAATATGTTAATTCAATATAATTTTATTTAATTTTTAATTTACATGTATGTAATTGTAAATTTATTAGAAATAATCAAAAATTAATTTTAATGTTTATCATATATTGTTTTGTACCCAACAGTGTTCCCCTGAAGATGAATAGCGAAGCTATTCGAAATATTGGGAAAAATAACATTAAATAAAGATTAAATAATCAAAAAATATTTAGTGTTTATTGTTTTTTAAAAACCTGACCTATAGCCGAACGATAAAACAAGAATATTATTAAAATTTTTGTGACAATTATTTCACATGAAAAATAATATAATATAAAATATGGACTGGTCCTAAGGTCTCAAAGCGAAGTACTACCATGTATCAGCACTCTATTTAATTATTATAAAACTTATATATATTCGCAAATAGGAAAATTCCACGTAACAGAATATTTTAAATATTTATTCTAGTCCCATATTTTTATATACATAAATAAAAAATCTAGCAATATCTTCATCATACCATAAGCAATATATATTCTATATTGTCTATGCAATTATCGACACATTTCCAGCTCTGGTGCACTCACAATAATCTTCCTTTACATTCTGCGTTAAACTCTTACAAAAGAAATTTTTGAATAGTTATTTTGTATGCTCTTTTAGTATTCCACTCAAATCCTTTGTCTTTGTTTATTGTTATAAATGGTTTTACATGAATTTTAGGTGAGAATCGTGACAAAATGTTGTACTTTGATAGCAGCAGCAGTGCATTGCGCTGCAGTTGAATATCTATGTATACAATTTTATTAACGCCACTATTAACGTGACAAAGTAAAATGAACATGCAAAAAGTGTATTTAAAATTTGCACGCTTCACTTGCATGTTTGAGATTAACTCTCCTCCTGTATTGTGCTTCCAGGCGTATACTTAATATTGAGAATTTTACTCATACATCACATTGTACTCAAAGAAGTTTGTTGGGTGTGACTTATGTTCTTATCTTTTCATAATGTGCCAGTATTTTTGCACGCTTTTGAAGCACAATAAACTAAAAAATAAAAATAAATACCGTTTGCGAAAAAAAAATCGAGCCAAATAGTTAAGAATAGATTTTAAAATAATAAAAAATAATAAAATATAATAAAATATTTAAATAATAAACCAACATATATGAATTCTCATGAAAAATAGTGCGGGCGTTTTGTGCCCTATTTTTCTTATAGCGAGCACCCAACGCCTGGCTCATTATTGTCTTAAAGTTTTTTTTAAATTCTCATTCTCATTCTAACATTTTATTAATGACGTTTTCCTTTCTGGAAAACATATTTTTTTACTTCTTTTCTAAAAAGTGACAGTTTGGAGGAGTTTAAAACACATAATTTTTTTTTTCAAATTAGCACATACTTTTGGGAATTGTCGTTTTTTAACCTCTTTAATTTTAATTATGTACTGATTCCTTTTTCCCTAAAATCTTACTAAAAATTCAAAATTTGTATCAATCATATTAAAATTATTTTGAAAGGAATGTGCGATTAATTTCTAATATATTCTTTCGCTGTTATTCATAAACGATGGTTAAAGTTAATGAATGCTTTAAAGGAACTTTAAGCATACAAAATCCATACTTTAAGGCCACTTTAATTTTAATAATCGTTTATGAATTAGAGGGTTTATATTCAAATGACAGAATGTTGCCTTTTCTAATAAAAAGTGTACAAAATGTAGCATTCTTTTGTAGAAAAGAAATCAACATAAGTTTTTGTGCACGAGTACGGTTATTAGGTTTATCAAATTTATATGAACTTATAAGCCGTTTTTAAAACTTCAATTAAAAAACTTTGGCTGAAACCAACTTCAGGAAAGAGTCTTATGAAGAAGGTTTTGTCCAGAGGGGGCAGTAGATGGTAAAATCTTAGAATACTTCGAATAAAAATATTTAACCTAAATAATAAAGGGTGTTTTTTATAGAGCGATACAAGTTTAAATCATAATAAAACTTGGTAATATATTTTTGATATCAATGAAATGATCTTTATTGAATAGAAAATTTTATGACATTAATGTTTAAATATGAATTCGGCCATGTGGCCGACAATTCACATGCGTTGCTCTGGTGTAAGACGATCCATAATAAAATATCGAAGCAAACTAAACAAAAAGCAACTATCAGCTGTTAAATGGGTGGTCAAATGAAGCAAAGATGCCAACTCAAAGTTGTATCACTCTATAAAAAAACACCCTATAGAAATAACTAAAAGCTAACTCCGATATTCATAATTTTTAAAATCAGTTTGAAATTTGTAAAATTTAAATTTTTTTCATAAAAAATGTTCTTTAAATAGATTTCAAATACATACGAAAGTTGAATGAGTACGACATATACTCTTAAGGATATTTTAAGCTTTAACTTATTGCAAGTGCTTAAATGTGTCGTTGAAGATTTATCGTTGAAGTATGACTTCATGTCAGAGCACTACTTCGTGGATGTAGTTTTTTAGTTGCTTTTTTGAGCGTGTTTGAAATTTACACATAAGTGGAAGAGTTAGAGTGCTAATATGTTGCACAAAAATGTATCTCGCAGGGTTTTACATGCTTATATTTAAGGTTTGCAGGGTTTGCTGTGCTCCTGCTTTCAAGAGAGGAACTTGAACTCATACTCTTATTTACATCAATTGTAAACTTTCAAAATATACTCTCCTAAAATGAGTCGTTAGAAACAAGTTACTTGGGGAATAAATTTATCTTGTTGTATAGTGTAAGTTAAACTATTGGGTGTTTTCTATTAAGTGATACAACTTTGAGTTGGCGTCACCGCTTTACTTGACCATTCATTTAACAGCTGATAATTGCTTTTTGTTTCGATTGCTTTGACATTTTATTATGGATCAACTTACACCAGAGCAACACGTGCAAATTGTGGCAATTTTTAATCCAAATAATGGTTCTGTCCGTCAAACGTATCGTGCACTTCGTCCATTCAAAATTTTATTTTCCGATGAAGCCCATTTTTTGTTGAATGGGTACGTAAATGAACAGAATTGTGGCATTTGGAGTGAGGAGAATCCACAGGCTTTTGTCGAAACACCATCACATCCACAGAGAATTACTGTTTGATGCGCTTTATGGGCTGGCGGAGTCATTGGCCCATATGTCTTCAAAAACGATGATGGTCAGAATGTTACTGTTTGTGAAAATTGATGTTCCAGATTGCGCCTTGCACGCTCTAGCCGTGGCGGCCACATGGTCGAAATCATATTTAAACATTAATGTCATAAAATTGTCTATCCTATCAAGACCATTTCATTGATATCAAAAATATATCACTATGTTTTATTATGATTTAAACTTGTATCACTCTATACAAAACACCCATTATTATCAATTGAATTTAGCAAAAACAAACGCTGGCGTATGAGCAACATTCGCTTGTTTTTATTATCAATCATACGTCTTCCGCCTTAACCTGACGACTACGAAGTGGAAGAAATATTTATAAATTTCTCAAGCATGTCGTTATCGTTTATGCCTCCAAACACAATTTCATTAACACTATTTTTAATAACCGAGAGGTGTGTAAAATGGAAATAAATATTAAAAAAGAAAAATTAGAGCAAATGCATTTTGAAAAACCATTTGTTTTCTGAAACAGTTCAGAGCTGCCTTAATTTTTATTCGTGCATGAGGGTGTACATGCACACACACACACACACACACACACACACACACATACACATACACATATATTTTATTATTGTTGTTTCTGTTTCTGTGATATATTATTTCTTTGATTTCTTTTCTTGTTCTGCCTTTGTGTTGGTGTTGTTTAAGGCCTCTTCTTTTTGCAATATTACAAATAAAATAGAAGAATATGAATAAGAAGAAGAAGAAGAAAAAACAATAGAAATTTATTAACCTACTTTTCTGAATATATATTTCTTTTTCTAAACCGTTTAGAAATATACATATATATTTTTCAATAGTCTTCGTTGTGTGTGTGTATAGTTGTTTTGTTTTCCTCTTTTATTTACATACACATACACACACATGCACATATTTATATGTCTGAGGTTAATTATCAATAAATGTCCTCAACAGTGGCTGTAGACATACATAAAACATAATACGCGCCCCCAGCAATTTCAAACAAATGCTCTCGCCTACATTTCTAAATATGGGTGTTTCCACCAAAAAAAAGTATATACATATATATAAAGTTCATGAAAACACTTTCTTATATCATATTTCCACAGAGAAGCAATCAAGTTTAGTTAAGGCAAAAAAGATTTAATTTTGAAAATTTAAAAAAGATCTGCTTTTTTCAATTTGGACACTTATTTTGCTGGATTTGCCTTCATAAATCTTCTTGAGGAGAAACGTTATTCATTGAAAAATATTTCTATTTTAAAAAAAGAATGCAAACGAAGTTATGCGATCGCAAACAGTTCCACATTTTTCATTTGCAATATCGCATATATAGGGTGTTTTTTATAGAGTGATACAACTTTGAATTGGCATCACTGCTTTGTTTGACCACCCATTTAAGAGCTGATAGTTGCTTTTTGTTTAACTAGCTTTGACATTTTATTAAAGATCGACTTACACTAGAGTATCGCGTGCAAATTGTGGAAATTTTTAATCGAAATAATGGTTCTGTTCGTCAAACTTATCGTGCACTTCGTCCATTCAAAATTTTATTTTCCGATGAAGCCCATTTTTGGTTGAATGGGTACGTAAATAAACAGAATTTTCGTATTTGGAGTGACCAGAATCCACAAGCTTTTGTCGTAGCACCACAGAAAATTACTGTTTAGTGCGCTTTATGGGCTGGCGGAGTCATTGGCCGATGTGTCTTCAAAAACGATAATGGTCAGAATGTTACTGTCAATGGTGAAAGGTATAGGAACAGGATTTGAAGTTTTTTCTTACCTCAATTAGTTGGCATTAATCTTGCTAATATGTGGTTTCAACAGGACGGAGCCACATGCCACACAGCGGGCGCTACAATTTATTTACTCAAGGAAACTTTTGACGAAAAAATTATTTCACGAAATGGCCCAATTAATTGGACCCCAAGATCGTGTGATTTAACCCCATTGGATTATTTACTTTGGGGTTATGTAAAGTCACTTGTGTACGTCGATAAACCACAAACAATTTAACACCTGGAAATCAACATTCGAAGAGTTATCGATGAGATACGGTCGCAAATGCTGTGAAAAGAAAATTGGTGTTCCAGATTGCGCCTTGTACGCGCCAGCCGTGGCGCCCACATGGCCGAAATCATATTTAAACATTAATGTCATAAAAGTTTCTATCCAATAAAGACCGTTTCATTGATATCAAAAATAGATTACTATGCTTTATTATGATTTAAACTTGCATCACTCTATAAAAAACACCGAGCGACACTAGAAATATATATCAGGGTGTCTGCTGGCGGATTTATATTTTCAAACTTAAAAAACGTAATAATTGACACAAACGTTTATTAAGAGCATTGAAACGATAGAGTGGATAGAATATGTCATCCAGATGTCTGCCGTTGAGTTGAACACACTGTTCGAAAGGGAGATTTGTGTTCTGCGCCACATGATGGAGTAAGCTTGGCTTAATTGAGTTGATTTCTCGATGAATATTTTCGTTTAAAGCCTTAAAGAGATTGGGGGTTGTCATTATAAGCCCCCGTAAAAAAATCAATGGGATCGGGCGACCTCGGTGACCATGGCCTGCATCCAGAGTGACTGATCAGTTTGTATGTGTGCAGCCCCCACGTGTGTAAAGAGTAGGATGGATGAGCTCGCAGGTTTGGCGAAAAGAATTCCGTAATCATGCGTTGATAACGTTCACCGTTGAAATTCGTAGCCCGGCCGTAATATTGGAAGCCGTTCGCTGCAGCCATTTGAAAGACTTGGACTGCGTGTGCAAACCATAAGCAGCAGGTTTCAAAATCTTGTAAAACGAACCGACGTCTGAGGACGTGCTAGAGGTAAACATTTGCCCCATATTATATTTTAGTAATAATTCCCATATTTTCACTTTACAGGGCATCAATAGAACTGAATTTCCTAAAAAAAAAGTGTGTCTGAAGCCAATTTACTTCCTAACCTCAAATTTGCCCACCCCTTATAACGTACGTAGTGCGAAAAAAATTTCAAAAATTCGTGAAAAAAGTGACAGCAAATAAAAAATTAAATATCATGGTGGAAAAAAATGTCACGTGCAAACATGTCAGATGCAATTGTGATTAAAATAAGTGCCCTGTTTTTACACAACATGTCAAGTGTCAGACGAACGAGTTGTAGTCAGACGAATGCATGAAGAAACCGGTGCTTATAATAGAGTTGGCTGACTTGACTTGTTGGTTTTGAGTTATCACAGGATATACAGGATATAGTAAAATATTTTGTTTCATACTATTTATGCTACAGTTTTAACTCCTCGTTTTCAATGTGCAACACAAGTGCAGCACCATTTGTTTTATACATAAGACGACTTCTGAGCGACATATATTGTTGTCACGTTCAACATCATGGAAATGCCCATATGCATTTATATCTATATATTAAATTGTTCATAAATTGTTCATGTGGCAAGCATCGTTGGCTTCAGGGCAACATAAAGCGAGTCGGTTCTTAATAGTATGCCACCATTTACATGCCTGAAGTTTAAAAAATAAATAAATTAACCCTCAAATTATCTACCGAAAATTATTAACAAAAAAATCTAATTTTCTTTCATTTATATTTAATATCACAGATAAAAGGAAACTACCAAAACAAAAAAAAGGGGTTTCCGTTGAATTCCTTTCATGTGTGCCTGTTTAATTTATTTCTTACTCATCGTTGCATGTCGCTGGTAATGCATGAACCAAAAATAATAACGATATTATAAAAGTAGAAAAATAAACGAAACGTCACAAGGTAACCTGACAACAACAGCAACAACAACAACAACAACAATAAAAAGAGTAAAACTATTAATTTACTATGAACGAGTACGTACAAAATATAGCAGCAGTTGTAATTTCACAAAATAAAAATTTATAAAAAATACAGCAACGAGAGACGAATGCAATCAGGCGCGAGTGCAGTGCCCTCATCATGGCTGCAAGGACATTGTCGTCGCCATTATTGTCGTAATATCTGTACACTTCTGTCTATGTTGCGGCAATTGTTTATACATTTGCAATGTTGTGGCATTTATTATTTCTTTTTCAGCTTTAAGTTGTTGTCTTCATGTGTTTGTGTGTGTGTGTGTGTGTGTGTGCGTGTATGTGTGCCTTATTTTTATTTTATTTTAAAATCAATGCAAATCTGAGACTTTTGATTGATCCTTGTGCTGGATGACATGACCTGAACTTATGTTCTTAACCGAAAATTTGCTACATTATAAAAAATGTTTTAGGGGCAGATTTACTTGTGGCGTTTTCTGTTCTCGAAAAAATGCTGCCTTTTTTCAGTTGTTTTATAAAAAATAACACTTTTTAGGAGTTTTAAAATAAAAATAGTTTTTCATAAGGGATGTTGAATGAATTTCGAATAACTTCTTAATTTTCATATGACAGAGTGTGGCCATTATCTACTAAAAAGTGTAAAAAATGTTGCATTCTTTTGTAGAAAATTAAATCAACTTTATGGATGTTGTGTTTTCCAGAAAATATGTAACATTTTTTCACTTTTTTTTCTAAAAAGTGGCGGTTAAAAGGAGTTTTAAAATGGAACAAACTTTTCGTAGGGGATGTTGCATTGATTTCTAATATATTATTTATTTTCAAATGACACAATGGGGCCATTTTTTTTACAAAAAGTGCAAGAAATGTAGCATTATTTTAAAAAAAGAGAACAGCATGAAACAGAAATGTCTTGTGACTGGAAATTTATATGCAGATTGGAAAAACGTTTGCAATAAAGTTGGAATCTGTAAGCTGAAAGTTCAAAATTGAGTATCCAGCCGGAGCTTTAGAAAGTGATACAGCCGAACATTAATATTCTTATATAAATACAACACGTATTTTGTGGTACACTTTAAAGTGCTTCCCTGTCCATAAATACTAATAAAAATTATATAATATAAAAGGCATTTTTGTGTAAATATGTAGAACATAAATAATTATTTTTAATTAAAACACTCAAATCACAAAACAAATTATGTGACACGTTTTCAGTACAATTAGAAATACGGCTGTTGATTTTTTTGTTTTGATTTTGCTTCTTATTGGTTTTGTTGTAATGTAACGGATAATATTTTTTATGAACATTTTAACCCCTTAAATCCCTGATTTAATGGTGCTTTTGCTCTTTTTTAAAAGAAGGACAAAAAAGACCCATACCTTAAGGAGTTAGAGGGTTAACATATTCCACATAACATTTAACACATTCCGCGTAACATTTTACATAAATTTGCTGAATATCTAAAATGCAAGGATCACATACATTTTTATGCCGATCAACAATAAGAATGTGCCAGAGCTGGGAAACTTTAATGCCCCCTCAAATGAAATTCAGATGTAAACTTTAAAAACGCCGATACACGTGTCTTATTTTTTTGTCTCCTCTATCAAAATTTATAGGTCGGACCTAATATATATATATATTTTTTTTTTTTTTGTGTTGTACAGTGTAATTTTTTGTAGCTCAATATAAAACAATAATATATTTGGTTGAAAAAAGTAGTTATCTAAAGTTCTTATAAAGCCGAATAGTTATTTTGAAACTCTAGAAAGTTTGGCAGCGACGTTCATCTGCCATCGCAAATAAAAATTGCGAAATAGATGAGAAGTAAATTCAAGCTCTGGCTTAAACCAAACCAGATGGACATTCCGGTTTCACTACTTTAAAGTTCTTCTCATATCACTTAAGCTTAAGTTGCATTAAATAAACAAAAATAATTACCTTGAGTTTTGACTTCCTTTTAAGGGCGCTTATAGAACGGGTTTGTTGTCTTAAGACCTCCAGAATGTTTTACACGATATTATTTTTACAATTTCAAGCAGTTCTTTTTTTTTACAAAAACTATGCAAACATAAATCACACAAACACACACACACACGAATTTAATTATTGATTAATGAGTTACTGGATTATTTATTTATTTTAGGTTTTTGGAATTTATTTAATTTGAAAACATACAGATTCTGCAGCAAGTGTTTTAACAACTAAATCACTAATAGATCCTTGAATGTGTCTAAAAATCCAAATATCATGTTTAAAATGCAATAAAAATTACATTTTAAAAAATGTTTTACAACATATCATTGGCTTAGAGTGTAAACCGACTAACTCCATGTATGGAATAACCACAATTCAAAAAAAAAAAATAATAATAATATGATGGGATAAGTTTCTCAGAAATGGGCGAAAAAAGGATATACAAAATAACCGCTCTTGGTCATAATTGAGTGTTCAACTGCAATTAAATAATTATTAAAGGAAAATATGGTTTAATGAATAGTCCAAAGATATACGAACCATATGCCGTAAAAGCTGTTTGTGATAGCAGCAAGTGTTTTAACGACTAAATCACTAATAGATCCTTGAATATGTCATAAATTATATAAGATTCGAAAAATTCAAATTTCATGTTTAAAATGCAATAAAAATTGCATCTTTAAATAGAAATAATAATAATAATAAAACAAACAAATTCTTGGAATCGCTTTAGAATATACAAACTAAAAAAGATCCTTTTTAAAGGATCGTTTGACTTCATTAATTAACTAAGCGATAGCCAAAGGACTAACATTGTTTGTGTTCGGCAATAGAAAAGTAGAACCATTTGGTGTTGGGTGCTACAACAACAAGAAAACTGTTGAGCCTGAAAATGTCAATGCAATAATTAAAATTAGTGAATTAAATCATCGTTTGGCAAAAAAGATTTAGCAATCCTAGAATCAATAAGGGTTATAGATTGCATGTTTTATCTACCTGAATGTTTGCGCTACGTGAAGAGGAGTATAAATAGGATAGCAAGGCATTATTAAAGTCAGTATTCAACATTTTGGCGAGAGCGATCATTAATTGAAACTTGTAATATGAGTGGGACAACTCCAAAAACTTCGAAAAATAAAAATGCTAAAAGTAAAAAAAGCGACGGGGAAAATACCTCAAGCAGCTCCATACCTTACGCAATTTTTATGCATTTACAAGAGTTAAGAAAAGGTGAAACAAAATACGTAAAGTTATTAAAAACGAAGATTTCTCTTACGAAGAAATTAATCTCTGATGCGATACGTAACGTAGATGTCTACGATAAGAATGAAATAACGAATATCAACCGGCAAATTTCGTTCAAAAAAAAGCTACAAAAAAATATGAAGATTTCTAAGGGACTGAAAAAGAGCGGCTTCAGGAACATTCATCCGAAGAATTTGACTGATTTCATGTAAATGGAAGCTGTGATAATTGATTTAATATAATTTTAACTAGTATTTGGCATTAAGTTCGATATCTTTGCGATACTTATTAATAGAACTAAAAATAAAATGAATTTTTGATTTTTAAAAATTGTATTATTTTTTATTTTATATACCATCTTTTTTATTTAATAACTACAGATTCTGGTATTAATTGCACAAAAGAATTTTTGTGAGTATGTGTGTACATTTGTACGTGTGCACGTGTGTCTGTATAGTTTATAGGATCTACAAAAATAAATATGCGCCGTGTCAAAAATTATTGTTTTAAATTTTGAAATAAAAGAGAAAAATGAAATCATAAATCGCCAAAATCAATTTATTAATTAAAATGGAATGCACAGTGGGTGGGATCGCTAAACTGAATGGTTTATAATAGTAAATATATATTTTAAATGAAATCACTACATGGTTGCTGGTAGCGGAAATACAGTTAGAAGGGAATAGGGATAGCCCCTCTCCTCCCCCATAAACAAAAAATATTTTATTAATAAACTGCAATTGGCAATATAAAAATATAAAATCAATATAAAAATCTGCAAAGTTCGCCTCTCCTACGAGAAAGTTGCATCCGGGGCTGATTGGGACAGACATTATAAATACTATTCGGAATATTGATTTTTTATTAAAAAAAAGTTCTAGACATTTTATTACTATAGAAAGCTGAATCCGCGGCTGATTGCTACCGTTGACCCTAGAGGCCATCCCGGAAACTTCTCGCCAATAATAGTCCTGGTTTTTATGCTATTCTATGCATTTAATGACGATTTCTTTTCTAGAAAATAATGCAACATTTTTTACACTTTTTAACAGAAAATGGCAACATTTTGCATTTCAAAATAAATTATTTATTAGAAATGAGTCCCACATCGCTCACGAAAAATAATTTCTATTTTAAAACTTTTCCAAACCGCCACTTTTTAGAAAATAAGAGAAAAAATTTTGCATGTATTCTGGAAAATAAAACGCCGTCAGATATTCGAGCTAAAACACTATTATTTGAATTTTCATATCAACGGGTTCCCACATGATAAGCTTTCGATTATCATAAAGGAATGGAGAACAGTAACACCTAATTCGCACGCAGACTTTTATGAAGTCTATTTTCCGATGTCATTTTTGGGTTGATAGCGAACGGGGTAGAGAAGAACGAGTGGTAGAAAAAATGACTCGATTTATGTTTTCTATGGTTTTTTATACCCTTCACAAAAAAGTGAAGGAGTACATTTAGGTGTGTCATTCCGTGTGTAATTTCTTCGATATCAATATGCGACTCCATAAAGTATATATATATATATATATATATATATATATATTTATATAGAGTATATAAATATATATATATATATATATATATATATATATATATACATATATATATATATATATATATATATTATGAAATTTATTTGTTGGGTGGTTAAGCAATGTCTATATGCATTTCATTGGCGCTTCTTACCAAATCATCAGTAGACTTCAACCACAGTTTTGCAAAGAAAGTGGTTGAAGTCTACTGATGATTTGGTAAGAAGCGCCAATGAAATGCATATAGACATTGCTTAACCACCCAACAAATAAATTTCATATTATAATAGTACAATGACAATATGTCAAAAAATTAGTTTATTAACAATATATATATATATTTATATATATATATATATATATATATATATATATATATATACATATATATATATATATATATATACATATTCTGGATCCTTGTGAATAGCGATGACGATTGAGTGATGCCCGTCTGTGTGTACGTGAAATCGGTTTTCCCAATCCCCAGAAGAGCCAGAGACTTCATTCTTGAACCTAAATAGAACTTGAATAAAACTAGTTTATGCCTCATTAGGAGTTACGTAGGTAAAAAAACAAAACAAAAATAAATTTTCGCTTCCCGGTATGGAAATTGAAATTTTTTTCTATCATATTATATTAATTGGTACTTAAATATATATATATATATATATATATATATATATATAATGCCAGACGTACGCTGGTAAAGGGTATATAAGATTCGGTACAGCCGAATATAGCACTTTTACTTGTTTTATATTATTATTAAAGAGAAAAGTAAACTAAAACAGGGGGCAAATTACGGCACATGATATCGATCGAAATTTGTATCTAAATTGTATTGAAATTTCGATCGATATTGAGTGCTGTAATTTGCCCCCAGATATACCGATTGAAAAATAAAAATCAAAATCAATAAAAAAAAATTTGACATGTAAAAATAATCATCGTATGAACGCAAAGAATTTTTGGTAGAAAAATCAAAAGGCAATCAAGAAAAAAAGACGTCATAAATTTCATCGTCTGAATCCTGTGTAACTGATCAGATATATAATTTCCGAGTTTTAAAAAATAAACCACTTTATTCTAATTTTTGTTGGTCTCGATATCCCACGAACGGATTAACCCATTTCGACCCGATTTGCAGTGATCGACGTGATTTCAAATATCAAGACATGAATTTTGGTGTCGATCGGTGAAAGTTGTTATAAAAAAACCACTTCGAAAAGTTTCTTTTTTTTCCGACATAATGACGGGCTCTCAGAATTAGTCAGGAAGCTTCTGAGGAGCTCAGCATGTGGAGATCTAATGAGAACTCGATTTTTTCAATTCTTCTAGCGGGAAATTGAAAATTTCCAATTCTTTGTATGAGGCCTGATTTATGCGGAGCCACCTGCTTATTAACTACACAGAATTTAAAGATTCTTACGTTGCAGAATATAATTTTAAGAAAGGCGTGATAAATGCAGCGGAAAGTCAGCATCAATTTGAGTATTCAAATGCTGTTTTCGAAAGCCGCTGCACTTTCATCATCAGTACTCAGAAGAAAGTTACGAAATTAGCCTAACAATTGAATTTAAATAAAAATTTCCATACAAATATTTTTAATTAATTTCGCTGTCAATAAATCAAAAATTATTGTGTTCATAAAGACTATATCACAATAACGTAAACTTTTTTCTGAAGTTATGATGAAATCACTAGTTCTCTGCAAAAAACCAAAATTGAGGGGAAAACTATTTTGCATGAGTTTTTGAAATTTTGTGCATTTAAAGAATCGTAATACTTTGAAAATATTTATGCCGTGTTCTTTTGTGGAAAACGTGCAACATTTTTTCACATCTTTTTTTAAAAATTGTCAGTTTGGAGGAGTTTTAAGACGACAACAATTTTTCGTAATGAATGTTGAATTAATTTCTAATAAATTCTTTATTTTCAAATGACACAAAGTTGCGTTCTTCTCTTAAAAAGTGTAAGAAATGTAACATTGTTTTTTTTAGAAAAGAAAACAGCATAAGAGTCTTAGTTTGTAAAACGCGATCAAAAATTGTTCAGGTACTTTGGTCTTGTACATCAAATTCTATACAACATCTAGCAACGCCATGCTTTGGGTTTTATAAAACCAGCCCTTCAGTTAAAAATTTCTTTAAAATTGCTGCACACATGTTTTTCCCAGCGGAAAATTGGAATTACACATAATAAAAGCCTTGTTAACTACCGAAACAGAAGAAATTCTTTGATTTTTAACAAATTATTAATGCTCGAATTATTTTCCAACATACAAAAAAAAACAAAACTCCCAAAAATTGGGGTTAAATTAAAAAATATTTGTGTATATGAAAAACGTTTCCAACGACACGCGACTTAATATCCCCGTAACGTTAACTTTTGTAAGTGTTTTCTGTTTTGTATCCGTAAATTTTGCTGCTGCTATTGTTGTTATTGTTATTGTTGTTGCTGTTGTTGTTTCTGTAAGTATAAAATGCATACAATTTTCTTTGTTTTTTTTTGTTGGGGTGTTTGACCTATAACCGTAAATTACAGCAATTTCGACACACGAACACAAACAGACGTTGAAGAAATGCGGTCAAATTGCAATTTTCAAGTATACCTTAACTTTTTTTTCCTCCAACACTTGCACACTTTTTTCTAATTGAAAACTAAATTCGTTTCATATAATTGTTTTATTTTTTATGCTCTTATGATTAAATGTTGGATTTTCTTTCAATCTTTTAATGGTGTAGGTTTGTTTGTAGGCATGTTAATGCCTAAACAACCGTGTCAAATCAAATCAAAAACCTTGGCTATATATGGTTGTATGTGTGTGTGTATATATATTTTATTATTTTACAACTTTAATAATATATTTTCTTTTGTACAAAAGTTTTTTTTTTATATATTTAAAAAAACTATATATATTTTCTCCGGTCTTCTTTTTCAATTTTATTGTTCCGTTATTTCCGTGTGTTTTCCTAAACAGAGTAGTTGCAACTAAACGTATGCTCCATACGATTCCTTCAGTCAACATATAATCTACATAAATGAAATACCGTTATTTACTTCCTCTCTTTCTCACACTTGATGACAACACACGGTATCCAAAATGCACTATTCAAATTGAGTGCATTTAAGCATTCGATAGTGGAAAAAGTTTTCACAAAAAAAAATCCTTCGAAAGCTACAAGAGAGTAAAATACATAGAGAAAAAGAGAGTAAGAGGAGTTCTATCTTGGCTTTATTCGTTTAATGCACATCTGTGAGCATGTTTGTGTATGTTTGAATTTTTTTGCTCCATTCACGTGTGTAGTATTTTATTAATGAAAAGCTTCTTTATTATGTTTGCTTTTACTTTGTAACGTGCTCAGTAGTTGTTGTTTTTTTTTTTCTTCTTTTTGTTTATGTTTTGTCTGATTGCATTTGAGACATAATTTTGGAGTTAAATTTCTTTTGAATGTGTATTTGCTTGTGTGTACATTAGGCCGACTCACCTTGTATGGCGGGACAAAACAAATATTTACTACACTATTTTTATATACATTTTAAATATGTATATTCATTTCAGAAATTTTCTTGGTTTGGAAAAAAAGAAGAAGAACGGAACGAAAATGCTTCTTTTGTGGAAATATCATATAATAAGAAATATATATATATATATATATATATATATATATATTGTTATGTTTTCAATATCAAAAGTTAAGTTTTCATATACCACTTCTCCTAAATATACTTACATATATATCCAAATATAATACATACATATAAACCTTGCAAAAAGTATTGTTTTTGTACCTGAAACCTAATTTAGCAGGTATAATGACCTACAGGTAGCAGTTGTGTGTGCATGGGTGTATGTGTTGTAACACATGCGGCTAAATTTGTACGCCTGCCCACGAGCAATTGTGTGTGTGTTGTAACCCATTCGACAAAATTGTATAGGCATGCGCACATGCATAAAAAATATTTTACAACATGTCATTGGCTTAGAGTGTAAACCGACTAACTCCATGTATGGAATTTCCACAATTCAAAAAAAAATAATAATAATAATATGATGGGATAAGTTTCTCAGAAATGGGCGAAAAAAGGATATACAAAATAACCGCATTTGGTCATAATTGAGTGTTAAACTGCAATTAAATAATTATTAAAGGAAAATATGGTTTAATGAATAGTCCAAAGATATACGAACCATATGCCGTAAAAGCTGTTTGTGATAGCAGCAAGTGTTTTAACGACTAAATCACTAATAGATCCTTGAATATGTCATAAATTAAATAAAATTCGAAAATGCAAATATCATGTTTAAAATGCAATAAAAATTGCATCTTTAAATAGAAATAATAATAATAATAAAACAAACAAATTCTTGGAATCGCTTTAGAATATACAAACTAAAAAAGATCCTTTTTAAAGGATCGTTTGACTTCATTAATTAACTAAGCGATAGCCAAAGGACTAACATTGTTTGTGTTCGGCAATAGAAAAGTAGAACCATTTGGTGTTGGGTGCTACAACAACAAGAAAACTGTTGAGCCTGAAAATGTCAATGCAATAATTAAAATTAGTCAATTAAGTCATCGTTTGGCAAAAAAGATTGAGCATTCCCAGAATTAATAAGGGTTACACAGATTGCGTGTTTTATCTACCTGAATGTTTGCGCTACGTGAAGAGGAGTATAAATAGGATAGCAAGGCATTATTGAAGTCAGTATTCAACATTTTGTCGAGAGCGATCATTAATTGAAACTTGTAATATGAGTGGGACAACTCCAAAAACTTCGAAAAATAAAAATGCTAAAAGAAAAAAAAAACGACGGGGAAAATACCTCAAGCAGCTCCATACCTTATGCAATTTTTATGCATTTACAAGAGTTAAGAAAAGGTGAAACAAAATACGTAAAGTTATTAAAAACGAAGATTTCTCTTACGAAGAAATTAATCTCCGATGCGATACGTAACGTAGATGTCTACGATAAGGAATATCAACCGGCAAATTTCGTTCAAAAAAAAGCTACAAAAAAATATGAAGATTTCTAAGGGACTGAAAAAGAGCGGCTTCAGGAACATTCATCCGAAGAATTTGACTGATTTCATGTAAATGGAAGCTGTGATAATTGATTTAATATAATTTTAACTAGTATTTGGCATTAAGTTCGATATCTTTGTAATACTTATTAATAGAACTAATAATAATATGAATATCTTATTTTTAAATTTTATATACCATCTTTTTATTTCATAACTACAGTAAGCCTTGCATTTCATTCATAAATTGTGTGTAAGCATCGTCTTTCGAGGCGGCATTGTTTGACTCTTTGGGATGACTTGTGGTTTCTTGAGTATACGGTTTCGACCGATTAGGTTTGCGGGCATCATCGCGTTTAACTCTTAAAGTTGAGGGTACAAAACGTGTTACATCCGCGCTTAGATTTCTAAAATGGAACGAATACAAGTGAAATAGACAAATCATTATTTTTGATCCGAAAAGTTATTTTTAGCGACAATGTGTTTACCTAATTTGTGGTTTGGCAGTAATTGTTGTTATGCCTTTGCTGTCCTTATTTTGTAGTTGCTGATTTTTGTGGTGGGCCATACGTGGTGGCATACCTGGCGGTGGTCCCGGTATACGTATACCCATGCGTGGCATGCCTGGTCTAGGACCTGGCGGTGGCCCTGGTGGCATACGTATGCCAAAGGCATGCATACCTGGTGGTCGTGGTGGCGGGCGAAACATCATTGGTGGTGGAGCTAAACTGCCCATAGGCGGCACTGGATGCCCAGAAACATGTATGTGACCTTGAGCGGATATACTATGTAAATTTAAGGGCATGGGGATAGGTGGAGCCGGCAAATTTGCAGCAAGTGTAGGTACTGCTGCTGTTTTATCAACTGTTCCCTCATCTCTTCCTCTTCTCCTAGATGAATCACTATCATCATCTTCTGAATTATCTGAACTTCCCGATTCATCTGATTTCTCATCATCATCTTCCATTAGATCAGGCTTTTTCTTTTCAGCATCTTCCCCATCAATATCTCCCACTTTTGCAGCAGCCACTTTCTTTTTGTGCACATTTTCCATTTCTTTCATGAAATCATCAATATTTTGTCCTGATATGGCCAGCATGCGTTGCTGGAGTGAGTTGGGCTTCGGGACCACCTTGTTTTGTTTTGATTTTGGTACATATTTTTTAAGTGTAACTTCATCATTTTCGGCATCCGAGTCGAGATCATGAAAGTCAGTAAGATCAGGAGGTGGGCCTACAGGAACTCCCAAGATTTCTTTTTTCTTCAGTTCGTCCGATTTTTCTATAAGTTTGGAAAGCTGTAAGATAGTGAAAACGAAAATTTTAATTTCTTAATAAACAAATATATGCAATTATTATGTAATTTAGCAATAAAACGGCACTACTTCCTTAATGAGAAAAATCATTTATCAGTATTTAATAGCAAAATGTTTATTTATGGCTGCGTTTTTCCATATATTCTTGGATACATCTTAGCAAAACTTGAAATAGTTTTGAAATAACTATAATTTTACTTACATTTTCATTAGCTTTTCTGAGTGTTCCTGGAGGTGCCCCTGGAGCGAATGGTGGCAGAGATAAAGAAGCAGGGGGTGGGGGTAGACGTTTAGAAGGAAATGTGACAGAAGATGCCGATGTTGGCGCCGGTGTTTGATTACTAGACGGTAAGGGAATCTCGTCAATCTGTACACTTTGAGCATGTTTGACACTTTCATAGTATTGTTGCTTTTTCAAGCGCTTCTTTTCATATTCAACTTCTTTCCGCTTCAGTTCTGACCAATGCTCGGGATCATCATTGTGCTGGAAAACATAATAGTACCATTTATAATAATCGTAATTTGTTTGTACTTTAAAAGTGGATGCAAGCAATATTTATATGAAAATTATACAGATCTACTTGAACACGTAATACATAATTTATTCGACTCACATAAAGTCTCATGACACGGTCAAATGTTTCCTTTAGCTTCTTGCGTTTATCCCTTAAAACCTTTTCGTTTAATGGCGATGGTTGTAGAACATTGTACTCTAATAAAATGACAAAAAAAATTATATATGGCACATTCTAACTCTTAAAAATAAATAGTATTCACCCATTTCATCGATTTTTTCCATTTCTTCTAATATCTGACTGGGATCCTTGTTTTTTAGCACGGCAGCTCTCACCATTTGACGCTGCTTTTTGTTCTTTTTTAATTCCTTCTTGCGTGCCTCCTTTCCTGATAAAAACAAACATATTCAGATGGTACTCCCAAATTGAATATAAGCACAGGATTTAAACTATACTTACTCGCTTGATCTGTTGGATTCATGTATTTACCACTTTTAGTGGTATTTATTGATCTTCGCCCCATTTTTCAGTCAGCTTATTTGTTAAATTTTCTTTATTATAAAATCATAAAATTAAACTTTTGTAATTAAATTTCTATAAATTGCAAATTAAACATAATGTGTCAAATGTCAGCTTAGCTCTTTTATTGTGATGGGATAATATCGATAGTAATTTTCAATCAGCTGTTCTATGTATTATCATATTACGTTATATCAATTTATGGACGCCTTGTTTCCCAACGTATGGTCAAACTTTATTATATGTTTTAGGAATCCGTACTAATTATTGCTCATCATTAACAAAAACATGCATTAGTAGTAGAAAGCAGAATATATACATATGTGTAATATCTGTTCGCTTTGTATGGAAGACTAATCTTCTGTATTGGAAGTCCAACCTGCATTATATTTATACTTGCTAATACTCCTTCAATATTACAGCTTAGCATCGTTCCTAATATCATGCGGCGTCTACTACCCGCAGTGTAGTGTCACATACTGATATCGAAAATCCATACCTCGTTGTCGACTATGTACCATAAGCAGATATGTAAATCTACGTTATCCGCTGCTATTTATATTAGAATTTATACATTCGAACTTTCCCTCCAATTCTGGCATTTAATATTAAAGTTGAACCTAGTCTGAAACTAGAATCGTTATTGGACTTATACATATATCAATATGAAACTACTTGCTTTCTTACATCACTAAGAATTTGGTGTACTAAGCAAGTACCCAGCAGAAATCAACCCTGATACTAAATCTAATCATTTACTTTTTAGCACAACCGAAAATTGGCAGCAAAAGAGATAACAAATACAGAAGATACATTTTATTTGGTGAATGTTTTAAAATAAAGTAAAAAGCGGCTGATTGCTGCGCTGTCAGGTATTGTTTTAGAATTAAAGATTTTTAGTATTATAATGTGCAGCATAAAAGTTCCATCAAAAGTTGAGATAAATAGTGTAAAAATTCTTCAATAAGTATAGGAAAGTACTTTTGTGGAACATTGAATAGATCTTGTGGAGTATACCCGAAAAAGCAAGGTAAGTCCTAAAGCAGTAAAATATGATTAGTAATGCTATTATATACATGTATAATTACATATATGTTAAAATATGTATTCGCAAAATCTTTTCACTGAGATAAATTGTCAATTATAAATATATTACAAAAAGTCTCATGGATGCTTACATATTTTTGTTAATATATTTTTTTGTTTGATTTTTTTTGGCGCAAATTTTTTTGATATTCTTATTAGTTAGATAAAGAAAGGTGCAATCACTTAAGCGTTTTTTCAGTGGTGTAAAAGAGATGTGTATTCTTTGTTCGTTGTGTATTGTGCAAAATTTTTTTATATGTGTATATATGTGCAACAACTGTATTGATTTTATTTTGTTGTGTACATTTATTCATAAGTTTGCTTTGTGTTTAAGTTCGCCGGTGGCAATAAAAATGGAGAAGTATATCTTATTGCGGACCTGCTTTACTTTTCATATTGCAGTTAAGTATAATTCCAGTTTCTAGATAATTGCCTCTATGTAATTACAATTTTTAGTGACAGTCTTTCAATAGATGCACTCGAACCAATAATGGTTGTATGAGTATTGTTACATCTTCAACTGTCAAAGTTAAGATAAAATATGTCTAGCTGAAGTAGGTAAAATTGCTTAAAATACATGTTCCTTTGTATTATGAACTGTGGTAGACATCTTACGATAAAATAATTTTTATTTTCTATTTGTAATTTCATTCGTTTGGATCGCAACTGTGTGTTGAATTATTTGTTTATATGCAAATAATATGTTTATTGTTTATAGCTGGTAGATACATATATGGCAATCGTATTAGCGTTATCCATACTTCCCCAAAGTATGCTTGGGTTGTAAAAAACTACCTCACTACGTGGCAATCCTGTCTATTTACTGAAAATACAACAGCGTAAATAGAAAGACCAGCAAAGAAGAGGAGAAATCCGGCTATCATTGTTGAACATGAAACCGCCGATGTTTTTCATGGGTGCCAACGAAAAACGACCGGCGTTATGTTCACTACGTTCAAGATAATATTAAAAGTAGAGATTAGTACTGGACTTTTCGCTTAGTGACATCCCACACTATTGCTTTGGGCATGTTTTTCCAGGCAGAATTGTTTATTGATACGAAATGAAAATATTCGAAATACATTCGCCTTTTCGATTTTTGTTATGTGTGCAAAATTGTCAAAGTAAGGCAAGAAAATCTAAATACATGTGCATACATACGGTAATTGTTTTCATAACCTTTTGTATTGTAAACGCAGATATATGCAAGTAATATAAAAATCGGGGACGTCATATATATATATATATATATATATATATATATATATATATATATATATAATATTTGATGTATAACAGCTTTAAAAAATATAAAACAATATATATATATATATATATATATATATAGGTATGATTGCCAGGACGGTAGCCTCTCATATCGCCGAACGTTTCGATAATGTGTCAAATCATTCCGTGTAGTAAAGACTCAACTTTAAATTTATATTATCCCAATGTCGGATTTATTGCAAATGCTTTCGTGTGGTAGCTCTGTCAATGTTCAGACATAGTGAAACCGCCGCCGAGATCTTTTGCCGTCGTTAAATACATTTCTTTTCGGCTTGTTGCCTTGAAGAAAAATGGCAAAATTTTAATAACATTTATTCTTTTTTTTGTTTTAACATGATGTTTTAAACTCTTGAGAAAGAAATATTCAGTGGTCATTTTAATTTTTTGTAAGTGCAAAGGTAATCAATTTTACATTGTTTACCAATCAAAGAATCTGCTTACAGATTGTGAAATAACGAAAATTGGCAACAGACGAAGAAATAATATCCAGACGGAATTAAAGAGCCCGTAAGTTTTACTGTTATATTTTATTGTAAAAATTGGAACAAAATGAATCATTTTTCTTTGCTAAATACAATCCATTTCTCTTGGTGAAATTCGTACAAAACTCAATTCTTGGGTACATCATCATGGAAAGAAATCCGATAATGATTGGAAGCATTTTAATGATTTGGAAAATAATTATTCTAGTTTTTTGACCTCTTCTTTTAATAAAATGAACTAATATTTTTACGCTTAAGGTCTTTATTTTTATATTTATTAAATTATAAATAGCTTTTTGATATTTCGTCATAAATTTCCTGAAGAAGTCACACAAAGGAGTGACAAAATATCGAAAAACTATTTATAATTTAATAAATATAAAAATAAAGACCTTAAGCTTAAAAATATTAGTTCATTTGATTTAGAAAATATTTTCAAGAATGTTTTCATACAAAATAATACTTTGAAAATATTCATTGGCTATGGCTATGAATATGAACATCTGTAACCTTGCTTTTACAGAATTCTTTAGCTATTTGAAAATTAGGGAACTTGAGTACAAAGTTCAAAAATGATTCCTTTTATTTCGTTTTTAATCGAAATAAAATGTATATTAAGACTATATTTTACAGGCAAAATATTTAAAAATCTTAAAACTTTAACCTTGATATCTGTTTTAAAATGCCTTGGGTACCTTCTACCGACTTTGAAGAAGAGGTTGTCAATTTGCAACCTCATCATGATTTCATTTATGGCGCTTTATCAGAACCACAATACAGTTATCCACGTCCTAAGTCTCACACCGATTATGCTACGAAGAAAAAGCTACAAGAGAAAGAGCTGCAAAAGGAATACGAAACAACTGGTAATATGAATGAAAAGTTACGTGTAATACAACAAGTACAGCTTATGGCAAAAACCAAGCCAGTTGGTGAACAACCATCTATACACGATTGGGATGACAATAAAACAATCGAACAAGAAACTATTGGTATGATGCGCTATTGCGGTATGGGCGTTAGCGTAGAGAAGCCACTGAATGAAAAAATAACCATTTCTTCTTATCCAGTACAAAACTCCATACAAATTGTAAAAAATGGCCGCAAAAAGGTGGCTCTGTTCTTCGATGATAATGTTTTCAAATTGAAAGAGAAAATATCCGATACTTCATCGGGTTTCGAAAGCTGTAATAATAGTGAATCGAATAAATTTGGCAGTCCGAATGACTCAATAGCTTCCGGACTAGGTAGTGAAACCTCATATAATACATATTCATCTAATTCTTTTGACTCAACTGGCGATATTTTCTCCTCTGCATCATCTGGGTTAAAATCGCCTTCTAAATATTTAAAGGAACAACATTTACCCCAATATGAAAAATTGCTGGATGATATATCTCTTTTATCTTTGGACAGCAGCAAGGCTCATTCTAATAATAATACTAAAGACTCAGAATCCTTTAAAACTGCCAAAGATGTATCATCTTGGACGCCAATTTTTGAAGATGAGGATATATTAAGTAATAAGCAAAATTGGCCCGTCTTGTCTACGAAGAAATATAATTGCGGCGACAACGATTGCAATGATAGTGATATTTTTAGCACAACTCAAAGTGAATGCTCTGATGATGTTTTATCAAACGATAGTAAAAACGTCAAAAGAGAAAACTTTTTAAAACGTTTTATTAAATCCGAATCCACAGAATCTTCATTAACTCCTCCCCCAGTACCAACCACATATGCTGCTGTTGCAAAAGTCCAGCCACTATCCCCAAAACAAAAACAGAAAAAGTCGAACAATTCGACAAATTTCCCTCAATTTCTAACAACAAAAAAGATGTATGCTCTCAAACGTAATTCTAAATAGTTAACAGTGCCCGTATGAACATAAATATTCGGTGGCTTTTTAAATGTAGTTTATCATTAAATATCGTTTAAATACCAAATTTCGTTTTTCACCGCAAACTTAAATAAGATTTAAATGCCCCTTATTGGCCATTTAAATATAATTTAAATCGAACACAGTATATGGCTGACTTTTGTTTCCTTTATCAAAAAGAAGACATTGTGATATTGAGAAAAATTTGCTAAAACTTTTTAAAAAGTTCGCAATTAAAGTTAGTTATCAAAAAAAATAAAGTCCGAAATCAATAAAAGAACATAATTAAAAAACTTAAATAATTTCATACACAACCCTTGAAATACCTTGAATAATAAGCAAAACACCTGTTTTCTGAACAATGGCGATTTTTGTTTACACATTTCATGGTGTTATCAAATTTTTCACATAAATTAATTGAAGTATTTATGTCTGACTGAAAAACTGAAAGCGTATTTAAATAGAGTTTAAATTTTTATCAAAATTAACTCAAAATACATTTAATTATCCACTGATTTATTGGCCATTAATACCTGCGAAAGTTCGTCCAAAGTGAGAAAAAAAAATCTTAAATTGAATTTGAATTTCAATTGTCATAAAATTTCTTTAAAAAAATTTTTTATAATTTTATTGTTTGTAAAAGCAAAGAACTGTTCTTTGTTAAAAAATATTGTACAAAAACTGGGCATATATTGGAACTAAAATACATTAAAGGCCATGTCAGATAAAATTTTTGCTTCGCGTTGCGTTATAGATTCGCTTTTACATCTAATATGAAATGTACATACTTATATGAAACATGCCACAATGCACTTTTAACGAGGCGTAAAGCGAGAAGTTCACAAATTCTCATCTTTATGCGCGCTTTGACAATTAACTGAAATAATTTCATATACATTTTTCCCAAACTAGTGTACACAGGCAATTTTAATATTAAAGTTTTAGTAATCCTACATATAAATATATAGCAACATAAAAAAAAAATTTTAATCACAATTCGCGAATGTTCACAAACTTGTTGTTGTGTCATACATCTTTAATTTTTAGATTAATATAGAGTTAAGTTCTTCATGCTATTTAAATTCTTTTTCTTTGTTGTTCTCAACAACATTTTGAACATAAAGATGTGCTCACATATATTCTCAATAATATGAACTCAACATAGTAAAACTTTTAATATAATATTCATATTTTTCCCACCATAATACAAAAGTACTACATCTTATTTGAAAGTAAAACTATTTGCCAATAATTAGCTCGTTGTTTATATGGAAGGAGAGTATACAGAAATAAATTGTGATAAATTGTGTAGGGCTTAAGGCCGAGACACATAGAATCCGTCATACGTTATCCGTCGCCTGACAGCTAAGTTAAAATACACGTTCTCTTATGAGCTTGATCACATACAATACTTCTCCGTCAACGCAAAGTACAAAATTGGGCAACTTTTAGCTCTTGACGTACGTTGAGTACTTTCACAACCTCCCTCTCTATTTTTTCAATACACGTTCGAACTTTTTAAAGCAAAATCACAAATAAAATATGCTCAAACATATCGTCTAATTCCATTGAAAATTTGTACTTCAATTAAATTTTAATTAAAAAAAATATGTATGTATAAAAAAAAACTGATTTCCAATCCGTTAACAAAGTACTCATTGTGCCAACCTTATCCGTCAATGCGTTAATGTCAGTTGAAAAAGTCGACGCATAACGTATGACGGATTCAATGTGTCGGCCTTTATTATCCCCATAGAACTATGAAAGGTTTGACTGTCAAGATCTTAAAAAAAATCTATCTAAATTTTCCTTTTGGGAAAACACTTTTATTTTAGTTTATTATTGCTTTGAGCTCATTTTAAAATTAGTTTTTAGTTGACTGAAGTAGTGAACACAAGACTACGATGTCTTAGATCCCGAGTTCGACAACGCGTTCAGTCATGAAAATTGTTGTCGGGTTGTTTATATAACGAAGGCATTGAACTGGTCGCTGAACATTATCGACAGCAATTGACACTGTCTTCTAATAAATGAACAGAATACAGCACTCTCCTTCGTCGGTACCAGTAGAAAAACATTCACAGGCGAAGTAAAAAATTAAACAAAATTTTCTATCTTCTAATATGTATTAATCTGTCCTTTAAAACCAGTTCTTTCTAGTTCTGGCACAATATACTGCATATGTAGGGGCCATCCCCTGAGTACTAGTTCAATACAAAAAAAAAATTTTTGTCACTGAATTTTTAGTAAGGTTTTTAAATAAAATTTTTTTACTTTATTTTCATTTTAATGTGCTTGTACTTGCACATTATGAGAACAACTTTGCACGAATACAATGTGACGCTTAAGTAATATTGTTAATAAAATTAAGCATACGCGTGGCAGGACAATAAAAAAAGGAGAGTTAGATCTAAGTATACAAACAAACATGCAAGCTAATAAAATGTGTATAAAAAGATCATATTTAAATGTTTGACATGCACATATGTCTACATTCAAGACACGAGCCTTCAGAAAATCATCTGACCTGCTTATTCGGTCTGTTCGGAATTCCATCTTTTCAACTGATACAAAACATATTTACTAAATTTCTAATATATTTATTTTATTTTATTACAAATAATATAAGTAATATTTTTATACGTAAATATAATGCAAATATGTAAAAATCCATTAAAATTTCAATGTATTCTCCAAATATATGCCTGAGTACTGTTATTGGCAATTCTGCAAGTTACTATAAACATAAAGAAGAAGAGTTATTTTCGCGATAACTTTACCCTTCGTAGACATTGTAAAAATTATTGTTCTAATTTCATAAATATCGATCTTTTATTTGAAATTTTAAATTTAGGTAAACGTTAGTTTCGTGTAAAAGCATTGTTAGTTATACGATCTGTAAAAAAAATTATTTTGTTTTCAAGTTAAAAATTAGCAGTGCGCGTCTATTTTTTTTATACATTTCTCCAGTTACATCTGCATTTCTATGACCGTGTTGCGCCTATTGCTGGAATGCTATCGATAATATCGACAGCGTTAAAATATCGATATTATTTTAAATACAGTTTAAAACGTGTGAAACTAAGTACATAATAGGCCTTAAACCTGATAAGATGGAAGATCTTGTGATTCACAAAAAATTTACATAATTAAATATTTTGCTCATTTTAAATTTTATAGGCCTATTATATAATTCCTTTTCCTTTTTTGTCTTATAGAGGGTTAATAAAACAAATTTTTAAACAAAAATTTTTTTAATTTTGTAAATAAAGCTATACCAATATAGGTATAAATTTTATAGAAATTCAAAAACAAAAAACAGTTATTATTTATTTTTTAAATAAAATGCCAAAACTAATTGAATTGTACATTTAACACTCGTCTCCACATAATATATGTTAATAACTGAATTAATTAATGAACTGCTTTTAATTACATAAAATATAAAGTTGAAATAAAAACTTTAAATTATTGTTAAACATCATTTTAGTTTAAATTTGTTTATAAAAATAATTTTGTTATTTGTATGTGCTTTATGAGATGTGTATGTTTGTATGTGAGCGATCGTAAGAACAATTTTAAAGCCGAGTTTAATAAGATAATATTAAAAAAGCAAAATATTAAACAGTCCTTAAATTCAATTTCCCTTACATATTTACTTGCCTACATCCGGAAATATATACAAATAGCTTATGAAAAGTTTACTACTATAAGCCTTAATCTTGTTGTGAAAACTCTTGTAAAAAATATTGTTAGCCAAAGCTTATAAAATGCTTAGAAGTCTAATAATATAAAAAGCGTATAGTAGGCAGATTTAGAAAATTGTCACATAAATATCATATTTTATGTTTATTATCCAATAAAATTGTGTTTGACTATCGAATTGGTTTATTAGTATACATATGTACATATTTATATACATATATGTATGTATAAGTAATTCCTTTACTTTTTTGAATTAGTTTGTTTAATATCTATTTTATTTTTAAATAAATACAGAAATAGTTTTCATACTAAATAAACACTTTTAACATGATTTTGTTTTATTTTTCTATAAATTTGCTTTTTCTAAAATAATTTACTGCTTTTAATACATATCATATTTATTATTATCTTATCTAAATTAAATATATGAAGTGTATTTATAAATACATGCACACATAGATGTATGTATGTATGTATGTATATTTACAGATGTATGTATACAGTTATGTGCATATTAATTAACAAACATAAAAAATTATTTCAAAAAATTGTATCAATAGCCAGGCATGGAGAATGTAGATTTTTAAATAGTATCGAAAACAATTTATTTAGTATCGAAAGCACAAAAGATTATCGAGAGCCCAATTAGAAGATTTGCAACGAAGCTGTATGTCAGAAACTTGCATTAAATAAAAACTACAAAATGAGTTTTCAATAAAGATTATTAAAAATATACACGGTCGACATACATATTTTTAGTTATTACAATTTATTTCGACATGAGGTTTAAAAAGATTTTGGTTTGTTTTCAGTTCAGTAGATGTCATTATAATTCTAATATAATTTCGTTGTCTGAAGTGCTATAAAAGCCAGCTATAGGCTTTTTGACACGATGCTGGTGTCTTGGGGAAAAATTGTAATTTTTATAGTTTTTCATAAATTTAAATGAGAAGTAATTTTTATTTATATTTTAATATTGCTCCAGTTTTTTTTATTGTTTTTGAACCCAAGTTTATTAATTTTGCTTAAGCCTTTCAACTGAATTCTTTTGACATCGAGTAATAGGCGGTAAAATTTCATAATTTATTTTATTGTATTTTGATTAAAAATAATGCTTGGGTTAGTTTTTGACAAATTTTATAGCTTTAAAAAAAGAGAACTGCCGATGAGACAATAAAAAATAAATAAAACAAAGTACTTACTACTGAAGTTTCCATACTTGAATATAATTTCGCATTTATTTCTACATGGTCTTTTTGGTCGTAAATGCAAAAAAGGCAAATACAAAAATTCCAAGTAAATCGAACATTAACCCGCAATATTGTTTTTACTTTAATAAAAGAACTTTTGGGGTGGAATTCATTTAATTTGCAAATCTCTTTTGGAAATTTCTTAATGCGAAAGGGAGAATAAGAGAATTTTAATGCGAAACTCGGATCTGAAGCGAACTCTTTTAGAATTCCATCCACATTTAATGCAATTAAAAAAATTTTTTTCGAACAATTTATTATATTTTACTTATGTTCTTTACTTAGTTGTAATTTCTTTTATTTTCTATTCTATTTTGCTTATGCATTCCTTCTTTTTGAGCAAAACCTTTTTGTAGGATTTTAAGGAAAAAAATGTTGCCTGGCAACTAGTGCCTTGGACAAGATGTTTAAATAAAAAAAACAAAAATAGCGAGCACGATATCAAAAATAACACGTTCAAATAATGAATGAATTTGGCATTAAAAGAAAAGTTGGAAAGAATAAGCGAAAAAACCGGTAGGCAACCTTTAAATATTTGCTTAAGTTATAACGAGCATACAAGAGGTTGTTGGTGATGAGGATGTTGTTGCTGCCACAACTACATATTGGTGCAGATTCTTGTTGTCCATGATGCTGATGACGATGACGATGATAATCATGATGACGCTGCTAAGGTTAAATACTACGCCAAGTACGCCCGTTTTTCATTTTTTATCGCTGAAATATATACATAAATACATATGTTCATATGTATGCGCATATGCATATACATATGTAGTATAAGCATACGTTTGTGTGAATTTCATTGTCATAAAGCAACAGCAGGTTTTTTTTTTTGTTATATGTTGTTAGTACAACATTTTGCAGGGTTCCAACTCTATACCTTTGCAAAGTTACTATACTAAACACATTTTTATTATAGAACACAATAGCGTATGTATAAAAGTGTACATATGTATTTAAGTTATTATTAATATACCATTATAGTACATATATTTAACTACTAATTCCGACCATATTTTTGCACAGCGTCAACAAATTTTTTTCATTATAAAACTGTGAATAAATGGTGACCCTTAAGGGTTCTTTAAAACTTAGATTTCCTGTACATTGGAACCGACTCGAACCGGTAGACTTAGAGAAATCTCCCAAAAAAAAAACAACATTTACTTCCCAAATTCTATGTTAAAAGCATACATTTTGGAACAATTTTCGTTTCGAATCGAAAAACATAACAACAACGGTGGTTAGTCGAAGTTTTGTACGTAGAAGTTTGTATAGAACTTCATATGATTTTGAATCCAATATTAACTTAAAATCCAGTCCCCGAAATCAATTTAATAAGCAGAACATTATAATTTATTCTCAATGTTAAACAATTTTATAAGTATGATTGTGTGTATTTAACAAATATTGGGATGTTAGCTCTGGAAATTGCTGCTTGATAAAAGTTGCTCAGGAAATGCTGCACTACTGCTCTGCCATTTAAACAGCAACAAGCAGAATAACAACGCATACACAAGTATATGCCACATCACATGTATATATATATATATATATATATATATATATATATAAGTATATATATTTATATATGTATATACATATATATATATATATATATATATATATATGGATACATATGTATATACGAAATAGCAACAGCATATAGAGGAACAACATGCAAGGAAAAAATGGCGCGCGCACAAATTTAACACATTTGCCGCGCAACTCAAGCGACAAAATGTTAAAACCAACAAGAACAAAATCAACCCAACCTCAAGTGAAAAAAGAGACATTCGCATAAATCCAACTTGAGGCAAGATATAAAATAATAAAAATAAACAAACAACCAATATTTTTGTACATTCATACACTCTTAATTATTCAAGATGACACATACGAGGGATATGCCAAATGCTTTTTATTTAGTATCAACGGAAAAATAAATAACTTCAGGAATGTGTATGTAGTAGAATTGTCAAGTTAATCGAATCATGAACATAATATGCATTCGATTTATTAATCAATGAGACAACTACAATATTTGTTTATACATTTTCCAATTAATGATATAGGAATCGTAAGGAGTCTTATAGCCCTCTATGGACGCTGGACCAATAAGGATTCAGCTCAATCCTCAAACCTTAGAGAAGCCAATCGGAATTGTTTGTTTTCAAATACCAGGTTTGGTGATGAACTCACCACTTACATGTGTTTATTATAATTAATTAAATTCCGAAGAATAGATTAAATAAAATTGCTTTTAATTATTGATTTTATCCGACCAAATCATGATGGCTTCTAGTAGATAATGTAGAGCAGATTTTACTTTCTATTATCGTGTACATGTTATTAAAAGTAATATTAAAACAAATTGCATAAAAATAACTATTTAGTTTTAAATAAATAATAACTTAGTTTATTACTCTAATTAACTATTTTAGTTTAGTATTCTATAGATTTGGGATTTGCTTGTCCTGGTGATTTCCAAAATTTTCCGTTTGACTTCCCTATCGAGGGAACTATTCGCAATGTGATAGCTTATTTTCGATGTTCTGCACGAGTGGACATAACCACCTCAAGTGAAGACGATGTGAACTGTCCACGGACTTTGCGATTGTATTGCATGGACGTTAATAGCTCAAAAAAAATCTGTTGTACCAAAGAACAAAAAGACTGGTCCATTTACTTCCAAGAAATTTTATAATGTGCAATAGTCAGTTTATAATATATTTATATATATATATATATATATATATATACATATATATATATATATATATATATATATATATATGTATATATATGTATATATACATATATATATATATATATATATATATATATATATGTATATATATGTATATATATATATATATATATATATATATAGATATATATATATATATATATATATATATATATGTATATATATGTATGTATGTATATATATATATATATATATATATATATATATACATATATATACATATATATATATATATATATATATATATATATATATACTTTGCTAAGTTTAAGCAATAACTTTTGTAAATATACATTAACAAAACCTGTTAACTTTTTATAATATACGGTTTAATATGGACCGAAAATGTTCGATATGTTTTTGCAGAACGGCAAAATTTTTTAAATCGACTTCGTAGAATATTTCAATGTCCCTCCTACGAATTTGAAAGTATAATATGTGTGTACGCATCCGAGTATATTTTAAGAAGGAATAAAAAATTATTATTTTATGTATTAAATAAAAATGTTGGGGACACACATCGTACAATATTGAACAATCTTCGTGGTGATGACTGCGACTACGCTGTTGATAAAAGAAAAATCGAACAAAAGCAGGATAGACGTGTATAGATAGATGGATGGACGGACAAGAACTTCTTTATGCAAAGAATAATTTAAGATTCAGGGTTGAAGATGGATGGATTCTGTTGCTTAATATACCAAAATCTACTCAACTGTGCTTGTTTCCTTGGTCGATTTGTTACTTACCACTACTCTTACTTATATGTGTATCTATGGAAATGTATGTATCTAAAGATATGTATGAGCATGCAGATAGCGTGGCCGTTGTGTAAATATACCTTTTGACTGTCTTCCCAATTTTATCTCTTCCTTTTGTTTCAATATAAGTTTTATGTAGCAAAAATACATCTGTTCTATTATCTATTCTATTGTATAAAGAGATTCATTTGTAAGTTTGTTACCGGAACCACATGTCCGCTTTCTAAAATTCCTTTGCTAAACTACCCACATAAATATTTAATATCGTTTTGGCCGAGATCTATGAAAGCAATAGTATTTAAAGTAAAATGCTGTGTGGGTACACACGTCTTCTTTGACAAATAGAAGCAACAGGAGGTCATTAGAGACAATTTTTGCCTGTTTGAAAAAAAGCATAAATTGCCCCCTTGAATTGTGGCCCCCTGAAGGACTGAAAATAGAGTAGATGAACGCTAAACACGCTATAAACAGGAATACCTAATATTAAATTTGGTTATGTTGGGTTTGTTTCGCTTACACTAGCGACTTGAGAAGAAGCCCAGCGAGGTCAAATCGTCATCAAACAGCTCGTGGGGAATATCCATATTGTAGCACCAACCATCCTTTTAAAATGTATGCTTTTATTTAAATGATAAAATACGATTCAATATTTAATTTTCAGAAGATTTGAAGTGCTCTTTCTTCTCTCTAGAAAATTCTCTTTTTGATGCTGGTTTTGTTTCCTAAATCCACTTTTTAAAATACTTCAACGGCCACACGGTGTAAACATTGTGTACGTATGTACGTAGACCGCATGTATACCAAAACGATTCTGATGCTGCCTGCCTCGTCTTGTGGCTGCTGTCTCTGTGTGATAATGATGTACGAGGTGTTGCGTGTGCTTTTTGCATTTAAGTTATTTTAGTTCCTTTTTTTTTTTGTACACATTCAAGTATCCAAAGCTGCAGGAAGAGCTTAAGGCGTCATGTATGTATTTTGTTCTCTAGTTGTTTATGCTGTTGCTGCTTTTGCTCTTTAATACACACATTTTTCAATTTTATTTTGAAGTCTAAGGAGAATGTAGTGGCTCCCACTTTTGATGTCATTGCACATGAGGCAAAGAGAGCTGTGACACCTTAAACAATTATCCAAATTTAGTAATGACCATTTAGCTGTTTTCGCAATAACTTTAATAACATTTTACTTATACGTGATTCCTTTCACAGAATACCTTTTTAGTGGAGGAATAAATTTATTATTGATACTTATTGGCGTTATACTCTACATATGGTTTTTAATCATATATATTTTCTTTTTTTTTTTTCAGTATATCTTTTAATATCTCCAGTCAGTGTCGAGGAATAAATCCGAATCGGTGAGTTTAAGATAGAATTGTTCAATTCGCAACCTTTCTTGTACCGTTTGAAGTTGTATTTAAAAAACAAAAAATTCAAACAAAGTTTCTCACAACAACAAATTTTTTTTATATAACGATATATTTGATGTGATAAAAAAGTAACGTGATTATTTTATTAGTTTATTAAATGTTACACATACAATTGCAAGTCACATAGTAACTTAAACTTTAACGCGTTATAGCGGAACAGACCAGGGTCTAAGTTAGGAATCGACCCCACAACCTTATATATATATATATATATATATATATAGTAGGTTAGCAATTAACGGCATTAGGCGAAAAAAATCTTATCGTTTGAAAACGGCCATAGAACTAAGATGGATGTCGAGTATTTTTCATATTCATAACTTCATCACTTTGAATATGAGCTAAGAAAAGTATCCTTGTTAATTGCTTATATATGTATGTGTATGCCATTGCATATGCTTATATGTTAAACAAACGAAGTGTTGTCATCACTGAAACAAACCCCCAAAGTGAACAGTTTAATATCAACTTTTCGTTTTATTATACCACGATTTTTTTATATTATTTTTCTTATGGTGTTCCTTTTGAATTTTTGCTCAACGAAGAGTGCGTTGGAGCTCAAGAGAGAGAGAAAGAGAGTACACTTCAATTGTCAGGAGAGTATTAAAAGTGGAATTGTGAGGAAAGCAGCAACAGAAATTAAGGTACGGTATTTTTTTTTATTGTATTACTGTCTGCTATTCCACTGTATTGTGTATCGGTCTGGCCGTCTGCTTCGGTTATTTGCCGCTCGTTAACGTGGCAGCTTGCAGTTTAATTTCAGCTTTTCAGTTGCTTACGTTGCAAAAGGAGTATTAAAATCCATACAAAAAAATTATAAGTTTTTTTATAAAACCATATTATTAAAAGTAAATTTTAAATAAAAGCCGTTGTAAATGAAGCTAAAACTTTGAAATAAAAAGGTGTTTAATTTAAAAATAATATATTAAAAAATTACAATCCTGTGCTAATAAAACATTTCGAAAAATAACGAAATACCTAAAATCTGGTTATAGTTATCGTTGTCTGGTGACTGGTTTAATTATAAATACTTTTGTCTGAGACAATACTCTCTTTTTTTTATTAAAATTAATTATTTTGAACTAAAGTGATTGATGTTGCCTCAAAGTTTACTCGCAAATTTTTAAACGATGTGTAATGCAAGGCTTAAATTATTAAAACGTGCTTTTAAATACAAGCGCTGATCACATTGAGCGCTGACGATGACAAACCGGAATACAATTGAATATTTGATGTAACGGAATTTCATAAAACGGATGAAATGTAAGAAATTTATTGTAAAATTTTAAAATTTTATGTAGAAAAATTCTTTGAATAATTTGATTTGAGTTTTTGGAAACTATATATATAAAAAAAGATGACATCCCAAAACATGCTCTTAAATGAGTAACAATGTAAAAATTAATATTAATAATAATATATTTTAAAGGAAGTTTTCGTACTTCATTCTTTTTTGTTTTAGTCATCAAACTTTATAAAGCAACAAAATTTTAAAATTTGTTTTAAACAAATAACTCCGAATTTCTTTTTTAAACCAATAATATTCTTGTGTACATACTTATTTAATGAATGAGAAATATTGTCGGCTTTATTTTATGCATTAAAAAGTAATAATAGCGATTTGCTTTAAATTACAGTGGGTTTTTTTTTTTTAATTTTAAAAATTACAACAAATCTGTTCTCATTCATTTGCCGTTAGTTTTGTCACAATAATTTTTGATTTCTCCACGATCCTCTATATTTTGCGATAGATTATAAAAAACGTTATTGTGGAATGACAAAATGTTCAGTAAATTTCCACCATTTTGTTAAATATAATTTTTTTAATTCCTTCAAACTCTGTTCGCTGATGTTCAATATAAAATTTTCTTAGTATGGCAGTCGTTCTTATAGGGCTAGTCCGATCGAATTGTACAAAATATTACACACATTTTTTTTTAAATACAGTAAATTAAAAGAGTAATTAATATATTTATATAGTTATATGACTGTAGTAAAATGTAACCAGCTAAAATTTTCGTATTAAACAATTCAAAACATATTGATGAAAAAATTCGATTTATAGAAGATTTATAAAACAAGTTTTTGTAAGAAATTTTTTTTTATAAATCAGTTTCTTTTAAATATTTGAACTTTTAGTGTAAATTATATTTTTGTTTATTTTTAATTATAACTGCTTTGAAAATAGACTGATAATCTCTGAAAGTTGTCAGAGGTTTTTTTTTATTTCAGTCCATCTTGTTTTTTCACATTTCTATTACGAAATACGTAGTACATTAATATCGATGGTTACTAGTCAATAGTCTCTCGTGTTTTTATGAAATTCAGTTTTTCACTGATTCACAATTACAACTCGTCACAAAAATTTTGTGAAGTGCTATCAAAAACCACGATTTTATAAGCAGTAGATAAATAAAGTTTCCTTATGATACATTATTATTCTATATTATTATTCTATATTATTATTATTCTATATTATATTATATTTCTATCAAAAACTATGTGGTAAAGCAGGAGAACATGCAAAGATTAAAATAGATTAAGTAGCGTTTACTTTAAATATATGTTCACATTAATTGGCACGGTTAAACTCTAAATTTAGTATTGGCATTTTAAAAGTGAAGAAAAGCGTTCAGTACCATCGTATTGCTTTTGGTACTTTTGTGGGTGCCTTCCTAATTTTTCATTGGAGAAATTGTATTTTTTTTTTTAATTTTTTTATTTTCTAAAAAAAACTTATTGAAAATATTTTTTTGCAGTGTACTTTATACTTTTAAACATTCCAAGTCGAGTATTATGAAAAACATATTATTCGAATACAATCCAATTAATGTGTTGTGAGAAAGCCTACACCCTACCCAGCTGATGGAAAAAAGTGACAAAATATTTACACGTAACAGCCCCTAAACAGATGTGCAAAACAATTAATTAGATCGCATTTATTTTCCCAACAAACATAAAACGAGATGAAATGCCTTTTTGAGTTGTCTGCAGCAAGCGAATCACTAGCATCTAGAGTCTATTAGAATATTGGGACAAAATAATATTATTAAGAAGAAATTGTGTACGTAGCTTAAAGGGCCTGGTTGTGTAAATCACGTCCCCAAAGTGGATTATATATAGAAAACTAAATTTGAAAGGTTTTAAAGGCAAAGCAACACCCTTAATTCGAAGCATTGGCTCGCACAACACATTCTTTTTTTGTGTTTCTTATAAGTTTCTCTTGTACAACATGATTTAAACAATTAGACCCTAAATATCATTCACGATAATATTTTATTCAGAAGTATAGAAAACGTTAAAGACGAAATATTTATAAAGCAACTATTTCTCTGACGAACATTTACCATTATAAACCTTTTCTATACGCAGTTTTTTTTTCTTATTAATTTATCATAAAAGAATTTGCAAAGTACGACGGTCCCGTTTTTTATAATATTATAATCGCTAGTTACTGATAATAAAGCACCATGACGCAAAATGATCACATACAAGATGTCGTCAAAGAACTAGAAAAAAACTCAGTAGATTTATATTTTGTAGTTAAATTAGAAGGTACGCTACTAAAATTAATAAATATTTTTTATGAAATTTATTTGTTGGTGCTTAAGCAATGTCTATATGCATTTCATTGGCGCTATTTACCGAATCGTCAGTAGACTTCAACCAGAGTTTTGAAAAGTTTCAAACTTCTCAACTTATTAAATGACTTTTATAAACCATCTGAGAATTATGTTAATAAATTCATTGAAATCATTTATGAATTTTTATAATTAATTTATTAACATAATTCTCAGATGGTTTATAAAAGTCTTTTAATAAGTTGAGAAGTTTGAAACTTTTCAAAACTCTGGTTGAAGTCTACTGACGATTTGGTAAAAAACGCCAATGAAATGCATATAGACATTGCTTAACCACCCAACAAATAAATTTCATATTATGATAGTACAATGACAGTATGTCAAATAGTTAGTTTATTAACAATAAATATTTTTTTATTTCTTATAATATAAATAACAAATTTTATTCGGCAGGATGGTGATAGTGTGCCATCCTTATAGTGGGAAGTGTGTCTCGATTCCCTTTTTATGATATTTTCATTTAAATTATGTTGCAGTATAATTTGTTATTGTATCCGTAACATTTATTAAATATATAGACAAAATTATTAGTTTATTTGAATAATTTTGTAATTTTCTCTAAACGCTTAATTTTCTCTAAATGTCTTATAAACAAGACATTGCCCGATTGCAAATGCTTTCGGCAAGACCAAAACGGATTTGAATTTTACATTTGTTAAAGGCCACTGTGTTGTATGTTGTTGGTCCTTTTTTAAAATTATTCTGAAAACGTTTTTTCATGGGGCTGCCGTTTCAGAACCAGGCTTACGCTACTTTTATGACTTCAAATTGAAGCTACGCTCCTGGATAATGTTTGGTATCAGCAGAATGACGCACACAATAACACATTCAAGTTAATGTTTAATGACCGATGATTTGTAGACACATTTTTGACCAGCCGGTGTATATCATATGCAACAGAATATGTTTATGTTTTGTTTCGGATAAGTACTCAGGGAAGTACCCCTACATATGCAATAAGAGGACGCATGAAGACACATAAGAAGAATGATGAATTTTTTTTTTTTACTTCGCCGGGGATTATTATAATTAATTTTTTTTTTTTGCTACAGTTACCGGCGAAGATCATACGATACTAATTGCACAAGCTTACAATGAATCAATACTCCCTCCATGATGATAAAAACTATTAACTCCCACGGACAATTTTGGTTTTTTCCTAAGTTTATATGAAGAAGAAGATTTGATTGTTTTAATTGATATTTTGGTAGCTGAAATGCATTGAACGGATTTTTAGTACATCGATGCAATGAAAACCAGCCGGAATACGCATTGTTTTAGTAAATTTTTCTGAAGTTTAAAACATTTTTAATCATTACAATTTCGGATACATGGTTTGATTGGTTGGTTGGTTGGCTCGTTGTAGGAAACTTGCTAAAGACTCGAAAACTTTCGTAAATTAATAAAAAGCCTTAAAACTGAAAAAAATACTTCTTTTTGAATGAAGCATAAAAAAACTAAGGAAATAGATTTATGGACACACAAAAAATACACACACACACACGCATACACAGACACAAAAGGAATTAAACCAGAATAGCTGGAATTACCACTTGTCGTAGTATTTTACTTTTTGCTGCATAAATGTGGCTGCAACTGGATACTGTTGCCGGCCGCCTGCTTGGTGCAAATGCAAAAAAAAAGAAAGGAAAAAAAGCAGCCAGCAATGAAGCATGGCCTTAACGTTGTTGCTGTAGTTACTGCAACTGAATATAACTTTCCAGGGTTTTAACTTTATTATACAATATATTTCATAATATATTTTTTTTTTTCATTTTTTCATTTAACTCTTTCTGTCGTTTCTTTGTTCTGTGTTTATTGAAAAATATTTATGAACAAGAAATAGTAGGGGTTTTAAAAAAAAAGCGTTTAAATTAAAATATGTAATCATAAAAGTATTTTTTTGCTCTAGCCTCTCCATAAACTGCTGCTTTTAACTACAAAAGGATAATGCAAATGCTTTAGATAGAGATGCCTTTGCTGGCTCCCTGCCTCAATCTAGACCGTAAAAGAAATTTCATACACACAAATTCGTTTTGGCGTTAAGCACCCAACGCTTACTTTTAGCTGTTATATGTTAAGCTCATGTTCTATTTTATCTCTGGTTTTATTTTCGCGTTGTTACTGCCATTATTTTACTTAATGCTAGAGGTTTTATGCTTTACACCATTTCCAAATGTGCAAAAATTTATTTAAATATTTATTTTTTTGTTAAATTGAAACAGCATTATTTTCTCTTATTCTGTAAATATTTGATAACGTAACGGCAATACAATATTGAAAATTGGACGCCTTTGCTGCAGCAATTCTTTGCTTTTAAGAGTCTTTTGCTATTTTGTGGCCACTAGAGAATCGGCAGAAGCTGCCGCGCCACTGGTCAAGTGTTGTCCCCAGCGATTAAAAATGTTTTAAACTTCAGAAACATTTACTAAAACAATGCGTATTCCAGCTGGTTTTTATTGCATCGATATACTAAAAATCCGTTCAATGCATTTCAGCTACCAAAATATCAATTAAAACAATCAAATGCAAGAGATAGTTAATTGTTATAGTTCAGGTTCGTTATCTTCTGCATATAAGCTTAGGGAAAAAACCTAAATTGTCCGTGGGAGTTAATAGTTTTTATCACCATGGAGGGAGTATTGATTCATTGCAAGCTTGTGCAATTAGTATCGTATGATCTTCGCCGGTAACTGTAGCAAAAAAAAAATTATAATAATAATCCCCGGCGAAGTAAAAAAAAATTCATCATTCTTGTTATGTGTCTTCATGCGTCCTCTTATTGCATTTGTAGGGGTACTTCCCTGAGTACTTATCCGAAACAAAACATAAACATATTCTGTTGCATATGATATACACCGGCTGGTCAAAAATGTGTCTACAAATCATCGGTCATTAAACATTAACTTGAATGTGTTATTGTGTGCGTCATTCTGCTGATACCAAACATTATCCAGGAGCGTAGCTTCAATTTGAAGTCATAAAAGTAGCGTAATCCTGGTTCTGAACAGCAGCCTTATGTCGCATTTGTTATATTGTTTTGACGTGATATTTACAAATAGTTGCAGAATAAAGGACACTGGCTCTCATATATTTAAATATGTGACTCTTAAAATGAAAGTGTTTATTCAAAGGATACGGCAGACTACAAGGAATCATGCACATATTTTTCCTTTGGTAATTGCAAGTGTACACACTTATACGATTTCGAGCACTGAAGACTTCATTGTCGTTTGTGGATTATTAGGAGTAGGTTATGCAGTCCTCAGTGTTTTTAAAAGTGTTATATACGTATTGATGATTTGTTCTGCTGATATGTTCACAATTCAGTTCTCTATGCACATCGTCCTTATTGCGTATGTCAACGACAGACAATACAAGCATTGAAAGCACACACGTTGCACTGTTGTCGTCCTCAATGTTGAAAAGTACGGCTGTTTACCTAAACATCAACACGCAATGCAGTGAACGGAGGTCATTTGTTCTTGTAAACAATGTACAGTGAGATCGCTGGAAAATTCTTGATGTTTAGGAATTCTTTCTACAGTGAATTTGTATTTATGAAGGCATTGTTTTTGTCAACAACATTTTTAAAAGGCTTCAAGACACGTCCATATTTGGCCTCAAAAATGTATTTATGAGTGTTTCTTTAAAAAAAAAAAACAGCCACACACATTCGTTGTGTTTAATATTGAAGAGTATTGAAATTTTGATTTTCGTAAAAATATTGCAGTAGTCCGATGTAGTACGGCCTTGTTATTGACAATATTCAATTGGTTTCTGTTGCAGGTGATGTGAGCATCGTCGAATTTCGCGCTTAAAAAGGAACAAAGAAAGTTTATAATAGATGCTAGAGAAATTTAGAGCTCGTTGACATTTTATATTTGGAAATGGTGTGGTTTGAAACATTTCTTAATTTAAACCATTTACCAGCTTAAAAGCCGGCAGTCAACCATCGTAGTCAGTTCTCATTATTGCACACATATCTGCTGTTCTTTGTATTATTTGGTTTGTTGCAACAGTTTTCCGAAATCGTTGATGCTGATATCGCTGGTAAATTTGTTGTTTCATTAAAGGCTCTTGTATTTATGGCTACGATCTCCACCGAACATCCAATCAAGCAGCCAACGCATGTATCATCCAATACATATTTTTGTTTATTGTCTATTTGGTGTAAATTATACTCCACTCCACTCTACACTGGTCGTCTATTCTGTTTCGATAAAAAGGAGATGATAATTTTTTTTTATTTTCTGCGATTGTTTTCTTTTTTATCTTTAACGGGTTGTGTGTGTGTGTGTTGTAAATATCTGAAGTTGTCATTTCCCAAGTTTTATTTTAATATTAATTTCTGTTAATCCATGAAAAATGGGCGCAACACTTGACTTAAACTAGTCCTTAGGGCATAAAATGTGCCTGGAAGGCAAACGCAGTTGCAAACGTTGCACAGTTTATTGTTATTTTTCATCAGAGTTGGGCTTTCAACTCAATACTAGATTTAAAACAGGGAACATAACAATTATGAGAAATTATTTATAAAAGCAAAATATAATTTGGTTTTTGTTGCAGATTTTAGTTTATTTTTTGCACAAAAATTGTTTAATGATATTGTTTTTATAGTTTTCGTATAAATGTAATATGTTGGTTACAAATATTTGTTAAATGCTCGTAGAGGGAAGAGGATGTGATACAAGACAGGTCATGTGAGTTCTTCTCAAGGACTAGCAACTAGAACTTATATCTATGAAAGGGACTGGTAACTTTTATATATCATTGCCATTGGAGAAGATCATTCGAGTTAGATACAGGGTGATGGGTTCTAGACTTAAAGTTACAAGCAGCGGTCTCTCAGATAGTCAATACTGGCACGGTTGCCACTCTAAATTTTTCTTCGGGACCAAAATCCATAAAAAAAAGAACCAAAATAAAAAAAGAGAACCAATTTTTTCAATTTTATTTGCATACCAGCATAATACAATACTTTTTACACTGAAGTCAAATTGTCAATTTCTGACTTGTAAACAAAAGTAACAATCATCAGTGTTGCCAATATAGCTTTTTGATTTACTACTGTGGGTAGGTAATAATCGATTACTAGCAAGTGTTGTAAACGAATCAAATCTTTTACTTTATGTGAAGAGTAATAATTTTTAATACATTTTTACAGGCATGATAAAACTTTCAAAACTTATTTATATTATAATCGTTAACTTTTCATAAAAGAAAAAAATGAACCAGCGAACCAAACGTAAAAAAACAACAATTTTTTGTTTAGTTGTACCACAGTGGCAACTGTGAATACAGGTAACAAATCTAAATTAAGACAAACAATCGTAAGTGTGGACCTTAATAAAAATTTTACAAAAAATAAATAAATTTTTTAAAACTATTGCAGCAGTAAATGAAATGCTGCATTCTAATTTTCGTACCATGGTGTAATTATATACAAGGTGATATCGCTACGACGACAAATATAATAATACAACAACCAAAGCAATTGTTGCTTGTGTGACGTGATGGCCCATGCAACAACAAATCACATTGAGACGCTGCACAAATGGACAACTCCTAACAGCGATCGTATATACAATCTCAACTAGCATCTGTCGTAGTGCTGCCACCTTATGTCCAATTTCACCAGGTTTGATGCAACATTTCTTACACGAATGTTATATATTTCATAACGGCTGCAACTCTTAACGACCGGTCATTTTAGAAAATACCATTCTAAATAATGCTTCTTCCAGAGATCCCCACAATTCCTAAAGACAATTTTTAAAGCCCTAAATTGGAATTTTCTTAGTATTTTTCTTATATTTTTCCAAAAGCAAATATGTTTTTATATTTAAGATATTCATATCACTGTCTAGCATTTTAAGAAACAGGACTTGACTCCAAGTTGTATCCATGTCAGAAATCGCATGGTAACCCAAAGAGCTATTGTAATGTATCTGCACTTTCTTAAGACATTTTTATATATTCTCTTATTTGTTTTATTTGCTGCCACATCATTTGCGGATTAAATTTATGAAATAAGCAAGAAATACGTTACATATTTGAAACTATTTTAAGCTTTGCTCTGACTGTATCTTTAACTTCCTTTTCTTAACACAATTTCTGTCTTGAGTTTAATATACTGATGTACTGGTATATTTGCAATCTCCAGCAAACAATCTAAGACATGAAAAATAAAAACAAAAAATAAAAAACCAGCTTAAAGTCACTATATTTTAAAAGCAGAGAAATAGACAATTGCAGAGTATTTTTGCCTTAAATTCTAAAAATAGCAAAATTGGCAAGAGGCTTTAAAATGTATTTTTAGCCTTAACCTGTCTGAAATAAAAAATAAATAAAAAAATGCTGGCGAAAACCCAAGAACACAAAAAGTAAATATCAACTGATAGAGGAGTAATAGACCAAAAGGCATTACAATAAAAAAAATATTTAGTTGAAGCCTGGCTTAAACTGGCTTTCAAAGAGAATTAGCCAAAATGCATGCAACGAGTCAGTACATTGGGCTGGGACGAAAGTGTAGGCATAAACGCTGCTCTAGAGCGCTTGGTAACAAAAATACAATAGTTGGATTAAACTATATTCAACTTCTTTTTTTTCAGATGTATTCCTTTTTGGCTTTCAGTTGGAAATGTTTGCGCTTATTTTGTGAAAGTTTAAATATTTCTGTTGTTTGTTTTTCCTTTGCAATTGATATGTCAGCTTTTAAAAAGATTTATTACTGTATTAAATCTGACTTTATGTAAATTTATTTAAAGGATTTTTCTTTGTTTGTTGTTTAACTTTTTCTGTTGCGTTTTTCATTTCAAACATTTTTCCATTTCCTTTCCATTTGTAAAACCAACTGTGCTTGATTTCTTTATATTTTTAATTAACTTTCAAACACAGTGTCAGAAAAGTTTTAATACTTTGTGTATATGATATTTTAATAGAAAGTTGAAATTATTTTTGTAGGATACATACATCCGCAAATACATATCGCTGGTCTCCCAAATTCATATACATAGTTAAAAACATAACGCGTACTATATCGAGACCATTAGAGATGCTGTAGTTGCTCGTAGAATTATTATGTTTAATGCTTTTGCACTGAATTTAATGAAGTGCGAGTCAGAGCCTTTTCACATGGGGCTATCCATATATGTACATATGTAGTATATGTGTTTATTAATATGTGCATACATACATTCATGTTGCATATAAAGCCTCACAGGTATTTTTCCTGCTGCCCGTTTATTTTTTGTGCGGCATTAAAGGTACTTTATTTCCTTGCCTGCTTTTGATATATTTCAAAAGTGTATAAATTTCAAAGTAAACACAATCGGAAAACAAAATATGCCCTAAATAAACATTGTATTAATTTCTTTAAATATATCCAAAATTAAAAATGCGCTTGTTAGCGGAATAGGCAACAGTGCTTCTATCGACAGCCATATAACAGCAGAGTCCTGTAAAAATTTTAAAAGAAGCAATGACTATAAAACCAAAAGACCCCTATTTAGATTCTGCACTCCGTCATGAATATGGAATCTAATTTATCTGGTCTATAATAGGGACTGTATTATTAATAATAATAATAATAATATTAATAATTAATAATAAAAATAAATGCATTAATTGTTATCAGCCTGTTTCACTGCAGAATCAATAGTACCCACTTACAGATTAAAGATGTTCTCGGTTCTTAATGCGTTAAATCAACTATAAAAATACTCAATGTTTAATAAAATTATTTCACAGAAGCAGACATTTCACAAAGGACTTCAACTGACAGACAGTCCGTTCATCGTCCAAATGAGTAACTAAAATATTGCTAAAAAGAAATATTTCTCTCAAATCGCAGAAATCTGTGAAAAATTTTATAGCGCATGCAATTCAAACGAGTCTCTTATTAAATCGAATAATTAAACAACAGAGATCATAATTTATGTAGGCAGTCTGCCACAAGCGCATTATTTTTACAACTTCTATTATATGATTTAACATATTTTTTGTAGATCTAGATTATCTGCTTCCATAATATTTGACAAATGAAATTCCTTATTTATTTGGTCGGCATACATGTGCAACATATAAAATACATATGTATGCTTCTTCTTGAATTATTTTATTAGTCTCTTTAGACTCCTTCGAAACTAAATTGTGGCATAAAATCTTTTCTCATTTTCTAGCAATTTGTGGCAAAATATTTATATGTCCGGTCGTCTTCATAAAATAAAATTAGAAATCCTGTTAATTACTTCTCCGTGCTAATGTTAACATTATTGTTGTTGTTTTATTCTTTGTAAACACATTAAATATTCGTTTCAATATCTCTACTGTGACAAAAGGAGACATTATGATATGGCACTATTAAAGCATTTGTCCGGATTATAAAAATAATGTTAATCATTATCATTTACATCATACTAAAGTGATCAGAAAAAATATTCCCAGAAAATTGGTGTTAAAATTATAGCTAGAAGAAGCATGGATATCGAGAACTATTTCAAGTCAATATTAAAAAAATCATGTTGCGTTAGTCTGCCTAGAAATATTTTACGTTTGTTTTAGGTTTTTGATAAAAATAAGACACTTAAATATTCTATTCTTCTATTATCGCTTTAAGATTTAAATATGGAGTTTAATTTTCTCAACATTCATTCCACTTATTAAATCTTAGTTGTATATTTAAAATAAAACAAAGAATGAAAAAAGACATCCTTAAACTTAATATGTACTAAACTTGTTTGCACTTCGTACATAAAGTACAAGGTTACTGCTCCCAATTTAACTCTCTTTAATAGCAAAAATAATCCTTAGGATAAAAATGGGTGCGGTCCATTTACAATAAAAAGCAAAAATATTTTCTCCCATAAGATAAATGCAAAAAACGCACAAATAAAAATACCTTAATAAACCGTCTCATATGTATGTCTGTATGGATGTGTGTATTATGATTATAATAATTTTAAATGCCACGCTGTGTCTATAACATAAATAATCGCATGTATCGCGATATTTGCATTTCTTAGTTGTTTGTTTGGAATAAATATTTGTTTGCAAAGGCAACATTAAATTTCAAATTTCCATTATCCTTATACCTGTTAATGTTGTTGCTCTTGTTGTTATTTGTGTATTCCAAACTGAAATTATCAAATCTGTTGTAACTTCTGCTCCTAGTAATACAGATGAGCTGCTGAGTTTGTATGTTTGAATAATGTTAGTTAGTATAAATATGTATGTTAGAGCGTGTGTGTTTGTGCTCGTATTATGGAAACCATAATATGTTATACACATTCTTTATGATGAAATTCTACCGACTACTTTACATACATACAGAAAAAATTTTTTATATTTTCATCCATCTTTTATGTTTATTGTACAAGTACTCGAACATATTCCCTACTCCTTCTTTTATTATGAGTATTAAACAACTCTCATTTTAGCCCATTATAAAACTTTCTCATACTTTCGTTGTTCCTACAGGTTTGTTCTTTCCATTCCAGTTGTTGCGTGTAAACACACATACTTTAAACATTTTTGCGCATGCCATCATCCTGTTGTACATAAAGTTCTTTGAGTGTATTGAACAAAATCAAGAAGAAGCAAACACAAAAAATAGGAATAGAAAATGAAAAGAAAGCCAGGAATACATTTTTGCCGAGTAAAACAAACCATGACCATGCCAAAACTTTGAAATATTGATATAAATTGGAAGTTTCACTAGATTTGTATAGCGAAATACAAGGCATGCATATGCATGTCACTACTTGAGTTCATTCGATACCATGTTTATTGAAATGGAAATATTTTGTTGTTCCCATCATCGCTATTGTGTTTTATATTATCCTTGTCGTCATTTATGGAAAGCAGAAATGAAGCCCGCATACAACAACCTACCAAACACAAATTGCGATATTTGAAAATTATATTGTTTTGAAAACATATTGCAATTTTAATGCTTTGATTTTAATTATATATCTGTGAGTTATGCATATTGATAGGAAAGATAAATTCGATCTCACACTTAATTATGAATATGGAATCAAACTTATAATCTGTTGTGTATTTTCGTTGCCGGCCTGTTTAATTGACGAAGGCTTAGCACTGGTTACTGAACAGCGAAGAATAGTTGTTTCCATAAAATTTTCATTCCTCTCGAAGGAAAAAATATTACAGTTAACTATCGAATTTAACACATGTACGATGTAGTTTGACGTAGAACTCTTGTGTTTGCTGGGATTTCACTCAGCTAAATAATGATATGTTGCAATGGTATTTGTTTATTTGCCGGAAATAAAAATATAGTTAAACTTGAAATATTTTCGTGGTTATTAAAACTCAACCGCTACTGGCGAAACCACTTCACGCCGTGACATTCATTTCAACGAAACCAAATTATTCGTTTACTGAGTTTATTTATTCCGAAAGTTCACCACCAATCAATATGAAATCTGGTGTTTCAACAAAAAAAAAAAAAAAAACAAAAGTAAAATAAAAATATATTATATGTAGTAACATAATAAAGCAGTAACATGTAAAGCAGAAAAACAATAATCACAGGAGGCTAAAAATTGTACTTGAATCTGTAGGATCTATAAGAGAATTGAATGTATTATTCAGAAAAACCGAATTCAATTTACACAGCAGAGAAGAAAAACGCTGTTTTCGAAAGTAACTACATCCTCTTCATCAGTTCTCCTCTATATTTTTGTTAAAAATATTTTATAAAAAGTCTTTGTTCAATATGACAAAGATTTCTTAATAACAAAATTAAATCTTTTGATATAACTTTAATTTTTTGTTTTGCCGACGGAAAACTAATTGTATAATAATGGAAAAATAAAATAGATTCATATCAAAGACAATATGTTTACTGTGTATTCTAAAAATGTCAAAGCCTTCTATACTTCTCACATAGTTCTCAATTAGTTTTTGAAAGTTTGTGCACAAACTAAGAGGTTTATTTATTTTTAGAAAGAGTTATAAGTCTACTGAAGATATAGTGTAAAATGAAATGCATTCGTGTAGACATATTTGACTCGCAACAGGCAAACTATATATATATAATAAATATTATAGTTTTGTTTTATTTGGCTAAGTTCATAATCGTATTGTTCTATATTTATTTCAGCATACAATTAATAAAGTGTATCATTCTTTCCATATCATTTCAGATTCCTTCATCGCCAACATCTCCAAGTGCCTCAGAAAGTATACGAAACCAAAAGATAATAAAAGAGATAAAAAAAAAACAGAGCTCCTGTCAAATCAATCGCTGCTTGGCTGATTAAAAATAGTGAATTATTAACAAAATCAACAAATTTGACATTGCCGTTGGATTAAGCAACACGTATTGGCGCTGCTGCAGTAAGAAAGAGTTCGTATTATAAATCGGAGAATCTGAAAATCAAACCTACCTCACAAAGCAATCAGGCAGCAGCCGAGCAGCAAAAAAGAAAAAAAAAAAAGAAGAAAAAGATCCAACCAGTCAGTTAAACCAACTAACCAACAATTCAGTCAACTGGCCAAAAAAGCAACCAGCTGTATACAAATTTTGTTCGTTGCGTTGTTCCTTTTATCCATTTAAAACTTAAAAATTGTTTGTTCCTTCATATTTTATTATTATTAACGTTATGACTTGAAGGCCAGACACATTATTCAACCAACATAATTTTTCTTGTTGCTGTGATTTTCGTTCAAAATCTTTACTTACACAATCGAACAAAAAATTAAAAACAAACAAAAAAAAACATTAAATCTCTAGCAATATCCAACCAACCGACCATCCAGACCAGTCGCTTTAGCTGTAACAGCTTTTCTTTTTTACATCTTCGACTCGTTGGAATTTTGGCCATTTGCCAGAGAAAAGTTAAAATAAATTTATATATAAAAAAAGGAAAAACTAGTTTTAGTTTCTGCCTTCGCAAATAGAAAAGAAACGTTGTTGAAAGTATTTGCTTTAAACCAAAAACTGTACAAGAAAAATAAAATTAAAAAAAAAATACATTAAAAACTCATTTCGGACTAAAAAAAAGAAAAAGAAAAAAATTCTCGCCAATCATATCTGTACTACGTCTCTATTCATCTCAGCTGCGGCATTGGTGTCATCATTTTTAATTTTGCTCTAAAATACTTTTGCAATGTCCGCTTCAATATTGGCATTATCATCATCCTCTAATGGCAACGGAAACATCACCAATACCAATGATAACAGCAACAACAGCAGCAACAATGTGACAAATTCTGCTGCCGTAACTGGCAGTAATCGTGAATTTGTTGAAGGTTGGACACTAGCACAAACACTGGGTGAAGGTGCATATGGCGAGTAAGTTGTTCGAATTTTATAGCACTCATTTTTGATTTCCATATGAAAACAGCAATAACATTAATTTCAAATGTAAAAAGCTAATTATTGATAAGGTATAAATAACAACTAGATATTTAATTGTTTAAGTTAGTTTTACAACTTATAGTTTCCATAAACGATAGTTGCTTCCCCTTGAGGTCCAGCATCAAGGAAGGAAATTCTGACAAGTTTTTCTTCTCCCTATTCTAATGGAAAAAAAAAAAATTGTTATGGCAGAAAGAGGTTGCATTGAAATTAATATAAATACAAAGTAATAAAATTAAATACAGAATTAAAAATTTCGAAAAGCTATCAATTCTAGAAGGAGAACTGAAAGGATATAATACTGAGCTTTAAAAATACACATCCATAGAACCTATTCCTGTATTACTAAATTTGATTATATTTTACATATCTATTCTTCACACTTGAACACATTTACCATTTGCCATGAGAGTAACATCTTCGCATGTACGCATATAAATACAGACATCGTAAATTGCATAGAAATTAAAGCAAAAAAAATATTCAACTTCTATATAAAATATCTTATTCTGCTTGATCTGTCTTTTACAATCAATTTGTCATCTTGCTAATGATATCAAATTATTAAATAAAAAATTACTCGTATTATTATATTTTATTCATTTATTGCTGAATAATTTTCATCAGATATATATCCTTTGCAAATAGTTTGACTGCCAATTATTTCAAAGTAACAATTGAAAATCCACATTTTTATCCATTGACCTTTAATAACTGCATACATATATATTTATTTATGTACATATATATATATATATATATATATATATACAAGCATACATGCCCTTGTTATATGATAAATGTGTTGCATGTGGACAAATAATGTTCACTCAACTGAAATAAGGTTTAATGTTGATACATACAATCTTATTTGTATTAATTAATGACAATATAAATTTCTATTTATTCTTAACACATATGTAAATATGTACACATTCAATAAATATTTGTAATAGGGAGTAAGATATATTATGTCAAAAGGATACAAAATGCGGCACTGTTGAATATAAAATAGAATCAACACGTTGATTAATTACATCTAACAAATGTAAATAAATTTAAAAATGACATAAAAAATGAATCAAGAAGGGGGAAATTTCAATCTATAATGCTATTTTAACTGTAAAAATAAGTTCACTATATGTGACATACTTACAAGTTGAAAATGAGAATTTTTTTTAACTCTACGAATACGGATTTGTATTAAATATAGTGTTTTCTTCAGCTCTTCTCACAGTGTTTACGAACGCTATCACTGCTGTGAGCATCTATGCTGAATCGGTAGAGAAATCGTTGGGTACTATTAAAAATTTCTTCCTGAAGCATTGCCTGCAAAAAGCACTTGCATGCCATTTTAAGCCACGTGTAATTACAAAATATTTCAGCATTTTTAAAAGCAATATATTCCATTTTTTTTTTTTTTTTTGCTTTGGACCAGCACTAGGTCAAGAATAGATCAGATTTGCTCAATCTAATCAGTTTCGGGAAAAGCTTAAAATATCAGAAAATTTTGCAATATTTTCATACATAAAAAAGGATGTTTTATTATTTCTTTTAAAATTCTTGGTCTATTTGGAAACAAAAATTAAAAATCTTACAGGTTTTTGTTCTAAAACTCTGCTCTAATGGGAAACTTTTAAAATTTGTTAAAATTTATTTTTTAATCTAGCGCTACTTACATGATAAGCAACACTGGTAATAACAGTACATGGGAAGAGATTTTTTATTTTTTAATCTTTTTTTTTTTTTGTAATTTAAACTATTTTGTTAAGGTACACTGATCGACAAATTGATACAGCAGACATGCAAAAACTACATATAGCATAAATTAAACAGTTGCATATTGATCGGCCTTGATTAAAATATTCTTTATTCAAATTCTATTTAAATTTATTAAGACAAATGATTACATAAATAAACATAAAAAATGTTTTGTTTAAGTAATTAATCCTACATCACCAATTATGATGTTTATTTCATCTCGCTAATTAATTTCTTTTTTTGTGGCTTAAAACTTTTGTAATCAAATAATTTGTGAAAAAAAGAATGTACCAGAATAAGGGGAATGTACAAACAAGTATCGGTATCAGAAAAATAATATTGAAAGCAAGTGATGGTTATTTAAACCAAAATAAACAAACAAAATGAACTAACAAATGAATATATGAATGAATGAATGAAACAAGTCAATAAACCGGAAACCTATCAAACACTTCCTTCCGGCGTTTATATATATATATATATATATATATATATATATATATATATATATATTGCTTTCTGCTCTTTGCTGTCTCTTTCTCTTAAACATTTACTTCTCTACTAAGTATATAAAATCCTTACAATAATTTGCCAATAACTTTGCGCATGTCGGAGGAGAGCAAACAAACAGGAACATAAAAACGACGGACGATTAAATAATATTATCCCCAATTGCATACCAGAGGTTTGTTTGTATGCGTATATTTTGAAAATTTTTACAATGAAACCTTAGATATGTGGTGCATTAAAAGTTTTTATTGTACATATAATACGTTATGTATAGTATTTTTGCAAACAGAACAACGTGTTTTGTACCAGAAATACTTAATATTTCGTTTAGCGGCAGGATAATAAATACAAATAAAAAGCCACCCACGTTTTAAAGAGTTTTCTTAAGCACTACCAAGAGAACATTAAATGTGTTTAATTTAGGTATTGTTTTCTATGGCTGTATGTGTGTATGTGTATACATTAGATGGCTTACTATACAAGTTTGTCTCTTGCTCTATCTGCAAATAGTTTTGTCTTGATAACCCCTCTCTATTACCATTTATATGTTGCTTCTATTTTGCAGAGTAAAATTGTTGATAAATCGTCAAACCGGTGAAGCTGTTGCTATGAAAATGGTCGATTTGAAAAAACATTCGGATGCTATTTTGTCGGTGCGTAAAGAAATTTGCATACAGAAAATGTTACAGGACCAACATATACTACGATTTTTCGGTAACCGTTCACATGGTCATATCGAATATATATTCTTGGAATATGCAGCCGGTGGTGAATTATTTGATCGTATAGGTGAGTAGAAAAATCTATTCTTTGTTGTTATAAAATTGAGATTAATTGCGAAACGATGGCTTATGTACACATCACAGTTACTAATGCAATAAATTCTTATATAAATAATTATTTTAGCCTTTAAATGTCAATCAATGTTATCGTAACGAACTCCACACTTTGGATTAAAATGGTTTTATTTATTTATCTCGTTTGTGTTAGTGCTGGCAGCTTTGAGTAAATGTCGCTACACTTAACAGGCTTTTAAATACAAACCCAAACAAATTTAATAATTTTTTCAAATCCTTATATTATGTGAAATACTTCTATTATTATATTTCTGTATCCATCTTTTCGATTGCTTTGATACACTCAAACAATTTTATAGTTATAAGTGTAAAATATCGTGTAAGTCTTGATATATTACGAAAGACATACATACATACATATGCATACACATAAATATGTATGTACATAGTTAAACGTTCTAACTAGATGTGATGTGTTATTAACTGTTGAATTTTTGCATCCGTCTTTTTTTTTCATGTGATTCGTGGTTTTAAACCGAAATCTGAAAATTTGCTACTTAGCTATGAACCAACATTGCATAGGTCACAAAAATTGAATTTTCTCGAAGAATAAAATCGAGTTGTAGATTATACAATTCAATACAAATACTTTTATTGTAAAATACAAAGAAACATTACAAAATTGAAATGCTATAATACACATACACATGCATCAAGAACTTTTTAAATAAATGCACTTGTTTGTTTTACTATTATAGAAATGTATTTAAAATAAATAACTTTAGTTATATAATATTTTAAGTATTTTATATGAGCATTACTAAAGTTTCAATTTTAAAAATTACTTCAATTCTTATAACAAAATTGATAGTATTGTTTGTCAGCCACTTCTGAAATCGAGCGAACGGACACAATAACGTTAGAAACTGTTCGTCCTGTATTTGTGCACACATATGTCTTCATATTTTTTAAATTATATATCAAATAAAGGGTTTTTTCTTTTTTAGGATCTTTGTAATAGTTTTTTTAAAGAATGAATGGAAGATGTTAAAATTGTGAAAAATGTGTTGGCGTTGACATCATCTCAGCTGTCAAAAATACAAAAAAAACGCACTTTATAAAATTTGCCGAAAATGTATAAAAAAAAAAAAAAATTTCGATGAAAATTATAAGAAATCTAAGGAAAGGGAAAATAGAGCTGTTGAATGTCTAGTTGTAATCGCTGCCCAAATTGCTTGTCAATGTAGTACAGAAATGTGTACTGATTAATGTCAGTTGCTTAATTTTTTTAATCTTCGAATTGAACAGCTTCATTTGCATTAACAATTGCATACTTTCAGGAGCAGGATATAAACATTTGGTATGCAATATTTTTATGGTAGGGCCTTAAAACATAAAGGCGTTATATTTTTAAAAAAATCATTCAACGAAATATTTCAAGAAAATATTGTTTTGACAAATTATAATGATAAAAAATTAATTACAAAATATGTGATTTTAAATATGGATTTCATTGTCAAACATACACATGTTCCTCTTAAAAAAACGGGCTTATGAAAAAAAAAGCAAATTTGTGATATAAACTCAGGGTTTTTTTACATTTTGCGTTGTTAAATATCTTATAATGTTTCTCAATCTTTTATTTATCTGTTTTATTATTAATCTGTTGTGTAATTAATTCGTTCATATGTATGTATGTGTACACATAAATGTGTTTGTGTGCTTGGGAATTTAATGATAATCGTGGTTACAACACTTGTTTTTGTACATCTGTACTTCAGAATTGTTGTTTTCAATATCAATTAAATTTTTTCTGGCAGTATAAACATTTACAATTTCAGAATCTCTAAATACAATATAAATTTTTTTATTCTAGTCATTTGCATTTTCTATCCGTTCACTCTATCTATCATCTCTAAGTATTATTTTGCATATTTTTTCACATTCAAGTCCTTTTGTTGTTATAACTGTTACTGGACTGCTGCTGTTGCTGTCGTTTTGTTTGATTTCCTTTTTTCCTGTTTGTTCCTTTCATTCTTTTGTTAAAGTACATGATGGTTTATTTGTTCAATAATGAACTTGTTTATTTTTTAATGGCCATTAAAAATAAAGTTAAAATAATAAAAACGAAATTAAATAAGTACTTTGCTAATAGAAGTGTGTTTAATGTTGAATTTAAAATATAAATCTGTTTGCTTTTAATGACCTGTTGGCCAAGCGATAAAAAAGATGTTTCATTAATAAGTGTAATAAGATTTTTATTTATTGAAAGTTATAAACTTAATTTAATTCTCGTAAAAAAAATAGCAAATATACTTGTTGAAGTATTGAATGGAAAATGGACGGTAACTTATTTATACTCGCATCGAGTATTCCTTTGCTATAAGACTGATTAATTT